>CM064863.1:31889244-32396703 GCA_032719365.1 Prinsepia uniflora
AGAGGAATGTGGGTTTTCTGCATTAGTATTGAGTATATCGACGTCGGGTGATTGAGATTCTCATCTTCTGCATGGTGGCAGACGATGTTGAATTACGTGGCGTGGTGAGTGCAGCGAGTTTTGGTTGTATTCACGTAGGATGACTTTTGATGTCATTACCTTGGATCATCCTTGGTTTTCCTAGGTGGAATGACAAGGATTGATACGAGGTAATCAGTGAGAACCCACAGTCTCGGCGTGTCTCGTCGTTGACTGATCTGTTTAGATGTGGGAATTGGTTTAGGACTTTGGGTATCGCTATGGATCTGGATCGTGATCTTGATGATCCAGATAGGTGGAGAGTTTATTACTCTTACTGGGATGTTTGAGTTGAGGATGATGGGACTGAACTTCTTTTCGAGGTAAATCCCATATGGCTTACTACTCGCCTGAGTAGTTGTCCGATGAGTAGTTTTCCGACGTGGTCGGATATGGTCAGCCTTAGGGATGTGCGGATATTGTGATTGGCTTCCCTATGAAGTCAATCGATGGTATTGGAGTAATCGGTTGAGCAGACAACCGATAGTTTCATGATTGATACGTCTCGGTAGACGAGAACGATATTTCAGGTTTTGGAATCAGATTTCTGGATGACGATTCAGGATTTGATTTTGGAACTTGAAAGAGGATTTCTGTATTTGGGTTTTGGAATCGGATTCTGGGTGACGATTCAGGATTTGATTATGGAGCTTGACAATGGATTTCCTTTTTATAAAATTGGATTCGGAATGGTTATTCCAAATGCTACCTACGGAATAATAATTTCGGATTCGAATTTGGACATGATTATGGATATGATTTCTGGGTTTGGATTCGGGATTTCTTACGGAATTGCGGATTCAGATTCGGATTTGGAAATAAATAATGGGTCGGAGTTTCAATTTGTCTAGTACTGGATTGGACAAATGGACTCCATAGTAGAAACGTGATTGGCTACAACCTAGATGGGTGTGGGCTGATTGATGTGTAGATGTACGTACCTTGTACGTTGTTCGAGGTACGATACTGGATAGGCTTGGGGTGTCTGGTAGCGGTATTCTGGATATACCAGTGATACGTTGGTGAGCGAGTTGGTAGTCGGATTGGTTCTGATACCATAGGATTAATCGAGGTCGTGAACTAGACATTGGATACTGTGCGTTGGGTCATAGTGTTTCTGATGGGTCTAGTTACACACAGGTTGAGTAATTTAGTGGTTAGTATAACCTCAGGTAAGTATGGTGTTAGTTTCTGACTGACGACTGTCAAGTGGTGACAGATTGTCAGAGGTGTCAGTGTGGATCGGTTAGTGAGGTCTGATGACTCCGGGTGGAAGTAGACGTCAGGATAGTTAGAGATTGAGCAAGGAACCGGCTAGTTGTTTATGTCAGCGAAAGGGTAGATTTGACAAATTGTGTCAATTCGAAACGGGTGACTACTGTCATTCGACTTGGTCAAATGTAGTCGATGTAACGAGAGTGTTGGTGGTACGTCTGGGTGCAGACGAGTAAGTATTATTTTGGTTAGTTGGTGTATGAGTGTACACGAGTTTCGAGGTCGATTCTACTTTCCACGAGGTGGATGTGGAATCAGGATAGTTGGAGTTTCAAGTACGAAACTAATTAAGGTGGGAAGAACGGTTAGATTAGGTCGGTTGGAATTTCGAGGACGAAATTAATTAAGGAGGGAAGTTTGTAACGACCCGTCCCAAATTCCAGGATTAGATTAGTGATTAATCACGATTAGTGAGGCTAATCCGTGATTAGTTGGGCGAAATCGGACGAACGATGCGAAATGACCGTTTTCCCCTAGTGGTGGCAAAACGTTGACTTTTCAATCGGGCAGTCAAATGGACTTTGACCGATGATCGTGACATAGTTCGTGACGTCACGAGTTCATAGACAGGTGGCACGTTCAATTCCGACGTTCGAGGAGGAAGTTATGACGTTCGGAAGTTTAGGGGCATTTTGGTAATTTTGGATAAAAGGGGTCAAATGTTGACTTTTTGACCGGGAGGTCCGATGGCCGAGCGCCAAAGACCATTATGTAGATAAGGACGATACGAATCCGTAGACAGCCTGCACGTCGAATTTGGACGTTCGACGACGAAGTTACGGTTCACGAAAGTTTCGGGATACTATTCCCGGCGACACGTTCTACGAGACAAAAAGTAAGTTTTGTCTTTTGTGGGCCCAGTTACTTTTCAGCAACCAATGGATGAGTGACACTTGTCACCCATCCACTGGCCAACCTCACCCATTCATGCACCAAAACCCATCCCCGTGCATCGTCCATTTTCTTTGTTCCCAAACACAAACCCGATCCCATTTGTCACCCAAAAATCCAAACCCTTGACCTGTGAGCATAACTGAGAGGGCAGAGAGATGAAGAGGACCGGCTGGACATGGTGGCTGGCTAGGCAGAGCCGCCGTGGGCGGCGGAGGAGAAAACCCGAACGAGGTAATCGATTTTGCCCGTTTAATCCATTTTCGATTTCTAGTTGTTATGGGTCGATTTGGACGATTGGTTTGAGTTAAATAGGTTGCTAGGGAGTTGTTAGAGAGGTTTTAGTGGTGGTTGGACGTCGGGGAAGCCCTGGGAGGTTTCGGGAAAATTGAACCGGTCGGATTTCGAAGATTTTAGGTAGTTTTATTAATTTAGTTAGATAGGAAATGAAGAAATAGGAATTTAGGAATTGGAATGGAAGCAAACAGACAGAAAATGAGGGAGAAGAAGACCTGGACCGGTTACGCCGGTCCAAGTTGCAGGAAAAACCGGACCGGACCGGTTCGGACCGGTCTGACCGATGTAGGGGATGACAGGTGACGTCATCCTACTGACGTCATCATGTCAGGAATGACGTCAGCATTGTCAGATCTGACAATGTCAGCTGACATATCAGAAAATGGGCCAATAGGAGTACGACACGTGTCACATGTCAGTGCACAGTCAGCACTGACATGTCAGTGATGTGGCCCAATCAGGGGCTGACACGTGTCACTGACGTGGACCAGTGCCGTGATGACACGTGGCACATGTCAGACTGCCAAATGGCACTAACAACACAGTGACGTGGACCAATGGGAGCATGACACGTGGCACCTATCAGAGTCTGACATGTCAGACCTGACAGCTGTCAGATGACATCATGCTGACGTCAGCGATGACGCCAGCAGGTACTGTAGCTGGCGCGTGAAGCCCACGCGCAGCCACTTCAGGCGGCGCGTGAGGGCGCGTGGCAGGGAATCTGGGGAAGGTTCCAACATACGAAATCTTCTATTCGATGTAACGAACATTTTGGGACTGGTTTCGTGTCGATCGGATACCGTCTCGATATGTTTCGGGGCATCGGAAGGTTTAGGTTCGGGATTAAAAATAGTTAAAAATACGGGAAAATTACGGGGCTTTAGTGGGAGGTTAATTAAGTAGTTAGTAACCTTCTATTACAATTTGGACAGGTTTAGGAGTCCCGGTGACGGTGATCGGCTCGGGGAGCCGTATAGCACGCAAATCGAGGCGGCAGCTCGGACGGTCTGTGAGTGGACCTTGTTTTCTAAATTGGTGCATGCATAAATGTTTATTATATGTTTTATTACTTGTTTGATGATTCCATGGGTGCATTTGTATGTGGTTACGTATAAGTACGTATTTCGAGGTTTCAGCCTTATACGGTGCTTATACGGGTCTGTATTTCTTTATTGGTTTTAATGAAAAGGTTTTGGATTTCTAAAAGGATAAACTCGGGTATGAGACCCATTTGGTTTGGTCTCGGGCATATGACACTATTTACGACCTTCGGGTCTAAATCATGGTCGCGACGGGTGCTATGTGCACGGCGATCGACGATACGACGCTCGCCTCCGGATTGAGATGTGTTCCTTCTGGAGAGGTCACGATGCACGATTCGTGGTCGAGCATCTTGGGGAGGCTCGACTTCGGAGTGCTGACGGTTCAGGATATCGATCACTGATGAGTGCACCATGATCTTGTGGTGGTCGCGTCGGTTGATACGTTCACGGCGACATACCAGGATTGAGCGCGGTCCTGGATGGATGGTTGCACGCATCACTATGATCAGAGTCGTGACTGACCCATAGATATCGGGCATGGTGCCCAGTTGAGTCATATGTTCGGGCAAGAGACCTAGTTGTTTTACACTGATGATTTCGGGTCAGGGACCCTAGATGGATTTCCAAGTTCATGACAGTTTACGGGAACCAGCATGAACTCTGGAAAGGTCATTGTGGTTCATGACGGTTTATGGGAACCGGCATGAGCCTTTGTCAGGTCATTCTGGTTCTTGACGGTTTATGGGGACCGGCATGAACCCTGGTTATGTTATTACGGTACATGACGGTTTATGGGAACCGGCATGTTACCTCGATTATGTTATTACGGTACATGACGGTTTATGGGAACCGGCATGTTACCTGATTATGGATATTATGGATCATGATGGTTCAGGGGGGAACCGGACATGAATGTTTATGTTATGTATATATATGTCCATCTACCTTCCTTTACATGTTCTACTATCTCCTCCGGAGGAGGGTCGTTGGCCTAGGTGGACCCCGGAGTAGTCACGGAGCACCGACTGAGTGGAGTCACCCCCCAGTTGGGTTCCTTACTCTCAGGAAGGCTATGGTTACTATTACCTCGAGTAGGATCAGTGGTCTGCAGACATTGACCTTGACTTTGAGAAGACTCGGATTGAGACCCGGGTAGCACGCGCGTAGCTTTGGATACCGTGACAGGATTGGTTGTGTGACTTATATGTATATATATGATATATGATATATGATATGTGGTGTGCACAGGTGTGCACAGGATTTGAGCAGTGGCTCGTATACTTGGTTTCTTTATGGTTTGGGACCGAGTCCCTTATGGATTTGGGCAGTGGCCCGTATGGTCGTTTTCATTGTGGTCCTTTCGACCGTAGTTTATATCTGCTTTGGGCTTAGTCCCACATATGGTTTGTTTTTGGATAAATGGTTTTCGAATGCATGCATGCTTTTTAGTGGAGGGTACAAATGTCTTATGAAATGTTTTTATAAACTTTTGTTTTGTCCACTCACAATTTTTAATGTTTTGACTGCCCTTCAGGTTGACATCGGATGTGGACCGTAGCAAAGACCGAGATATCACATGCCTCCTCCTGATCCTGGCGTACTCTGATAGCCCGGGAGGGCAAATGTAACGACCCGTCCCAAATTCCATGATTAGATTAGTGACTAATCACGATTAGTGAGGCTAATCCGTGATTAGTAGAGCGAAATCGGACGAACGGTGCGAAATGACCGTTTTGCCCCTGATGGTGGCAAAACGTTGACTTTTTAATCGGGCGGTCAAATGGACTTTGACCGATGACCGTGACGTAGTTCGTGACGTCACGAGTTCATAGACAGGTGGCACGTTCAATTCCGGCGTTCGAGGAAGAAGTTATGACGTTCGGAAGTTTAGGGGCATTTTGGTAATTTGGGTGAATAGGAGGTCAAAAGTTGACTTTTTGACCAGGAGGTCCGATGGCCGAGGGCCGAAGACCGTTACGTAGATAAGGACGATACGAATCCGTAGACAGGCGGCACGTCGAATTCGGACGTTCGACGGCGAAGTTACGGTTCACGGAAGTTCCCGGTTACTATTCACGACGGCACGTTTTACGAGACAAAAAGTGCAGTTTTGTCTCTAGTGGGCCCAGATATTTGTTCTGATCCCCAATGGATGAGTGACAAGTGTCACCCATCCAATGGACACCATTTTTCCCTTCATGCACTGTGCATTCCATTCTTCCTCATTTCAAACACACACACACAAAACTACCCGATCTCACATCCACCATCCTTCCATCTGTGCAACCCAAAACCCATCCATCCTTCATTCAAGCAACCAGGGATGGAAGAGGGGACTGAGGAGGTGGCTGGGCGGCCAGAACCGCCATCCACGGCGGCGAGAGGGACAAGAACCCGTGAGGTTCACGGTGAGGCCCTTTTGATCCATTTTTACATTTTTGATGTTATGGTTCATTTCTAATGATTTTAATGAGTCCATTGAGTTGCTAGGGACATGTTAGGAAGGTTTTAGGAAGCTAGGGACTGCTGTGAAGCCATGGCTGCATTTTGAGAATTTTGAACCATTTGGTTCAAAATCAAACCTTAGTATTTAGGTGTTTTCGGTTGTGTTTAAGGATTGAAATGGATAGAAAACATCAAAATAGGAAGGAAGGAATTGAAAAGGAAGAACTAGGATGAAGAATGAGGTGTCTAGGGCTGTGAACCGGTCACGCCGGTCCAGTTGGACCGGCCAAACCAGGTGAACCGGTCCAGCACAGGAAAACCGTTCTGCTGGAGCTTGATGCTGATGAACAGTGTTTTCGACATTCTAGGGGCTCGTGAGGGCCCGTGGGCCATAATTTGGGAAAGTGTTCAACACGGAAAATCTTCTATTCGATGTAACGAAGATTTTAGGACTGGTCTCGTGTCAATCAGACATCGTTTCGATAGTTTTCGGGGTGTCGGAAGGTTTAGGGTCGGTTTAAAAATAGTTAAAAGTTCGGGAAAATTACGGGGCTTTGGTAGGAGGTTAATTAAGTAGTTAGTAACCTTCTATTAAAATTTGGACAGGTTTGGGAGTCCCGGTGATGGTGATCGGCTCGGGGAGCCGAATGGCACGCAAATCGAGGCGGTAGCTCGGACGGTCTGTGAGTGGACCTTGTTTTCTAAATTGGTGCATGCATAAATGTTTATTGTATGTTTTATTACTTGTTTGATGATGCCATGGGTGCATTTGTATGTGGTTACGTATAAGCACGTATTTCGAGGTTTCGACCTTATACGGTTCTTATACGGGTCTGTATTTCTTTATTGATTTAAATGAACTGAATTTGGATTTCAAAATGATAAACTCGGGTATGAAACCTATTTGGTTTTGTCTCGGGCATATGACCTCAGATTCCGGGCACGGTGCCCAGTTGGTGTCCTATGTTCGGGTACGAGACCCAGTCACTTTACGGTTTTGATTTCAGGTCAGGGAACCTTAAATGGATTTCCCGGTTCATGACGGTTTATGGGAACCGGCATGAACTCTTAATATGGTATCATGGTTCATGACGGTTTATGGGAACCGGCATGAACCCTTGTTGGTTATTACGGTACATGACGGTTTGTGGGAACCGGCATGTTACCTGGTTATGTTATTACGGTACATGACGGTTTATGGGAACCGGCATGTTACCTGATTATGGGTATTATGGATTCATGACGGTTCAGGGGAACCGGTCGTGAATGTTTATGTTATGTATATATATGTTCGTCTACCTTCCTTTACTTCTATTATCTCCTCCGGGGAGGGTCGTTGGCCTGGGTGGACCCCGGAGTAGTCACGGAGCACCGACTGAGTGGAGTCACCCCCCAGTTGGGTTCCTTACTCTCAGGAAGGCTATGATTACTATTACCTCGGGTAGGGTCAGTGGTCTACGGACATTGATCTTGACTTTGAGAAGACTCGGATTGAGACCTGGGTAGCGCGCGCGTGGCTTTGGATACCGTGACAGGATTGGTTGTGTGACTTATATATATGTATGTGATGGATATATGATATATGATATATGATATGTGGTGTGTGCAGGTGTGCACAGGATTTGGGCAGTGGCCCGTATGGTCGTTTTTATTGTGGTCCTTTCGACTCTTAGTCCCACATATGGTTTGTGTTGGATAAATGGTTTTCGAATGCATGCATGCTTTTTAGTGGAGGGTACAAATGTCTTCCTTATTAAATGTTTTTATAAACTCTTGTTTTGTCCACTCACAGTTTTTAATGTTTTGACTGCCCTTCAGGTTGACATCGGATGTGGACTGTAGCAGGGACCGAGATATCACATGCCTCTTCCAGATCCTGGCGTACTCTGATAGCCCGGGAGGGCAAAGGTCGGAAATATCCCTTGTCTGACACTTCGTGTCAGACCGGATCAGGGTCATCCCGCACTAATCCCGGGGGGATTGGGATGGGTCCTGTCAGCGTGGTATCAGAGCGGGGTTGTCTCTATTCGAGCAACCGCGGAGCTCTTGGAGCATGTACGCAGGTCGAGGATGTGATATCTCAAGGGGCTGCAGTCCGTGGTCAACCTGATTGTCGGGGTGCCGGTGCGATAGTTAGTAGGATTGGCATGCCTTGGTTCGACATTTGAGGCCGGGGTTGCCATGGTTCTGTCAGGGTTGGCAGTGTGGAACCCTACGGAAGGCTTAACGTAGTATTACGTTAGAGTTTTGGATCATGAGACGGTTAGTTGGGATCGTCTTCACGATGTCGTAGGATCGATTCCGACGACTGGTTAGGAGTTGTGACCATTAGATGGTCAGATTATGTTGAGTTAAATGGATTTACTGCAGTTGGCAGTTAGCAACCGGATTCGAGGAATCCGAGTTGGATTGTTGGTAGGATTGGATTGACGTCTTTACGATGTCGGACCGCAGGGTCGGTCAGACTGTTGATTTTACTGCTTTTCGCAGTTGGGTTCTGGGGAACTCTAGGTGTGATCGTGGAACCCTACCGTATGTGTATGGTTCAGAAATGTGAGTTGACGAGTGGTTTGACTTGGACGACTATTCGGATTTGGATTCGTTAGTCGGTCTAGTCATGTCAGTTTGTGTTGGGACTGCACTTCGCAGTCAGGGTTGTACGTATCGGTTAGACCGAGTTGGTTGTCGTGCTACTTCAGTTGTGGGTTGGTGCAACTAAGGTCGCGGGTGACCTGGTAGACGACATTGGCTTAGTCGAGTTACGACTGGTTAGAGTTTGATTTGGACAAGTTATCAGGGTTGGTACTTGTCGATGGAATCCCTGAGTGGGATACAGGGTAGTTGGTACGAGCGGTTGATTCCGTTGGATGCGAATCTCGATAGCGAGGTCTGGTAGTTAGGTCTGCACGAGGTTGTGGTAGACGCTACTATCGATGGACTTAGTCGAGTCTCATCAGGTCGAGTAGACTCAGGTAGTCGTGACGATGATACGGGGTGCGTGAGTAACGCATATATACGAGCAGTGATTCTGGATTCGACTCGGTTACGGCTGAGTGCGATCGCAGAATGAGTTGGGGACGTTCGGGGAGCGTTTCCTTTTCCTGTATGAGCTGTCAGGGTGACTGTACCCAGAGTTGTCGGGTACGAGGGAGGCAGAGTTTCTCCTATTCGAGCAGAGGTACGGGATCGTCGCTCGGTATGAGCGGAGATCCAGGGTGTCAGTTTTACACACGGCGTGTTGATACTGACACTAGTTAGTTACGGATCGGGGTGTGACTCCGTCGTAATGGGCATATGTTCGGTATCTGTGGTTCAGGAGTGGAACTCAGATAGAGTTAAACTGGTTAGGGGACACGTGGTTGATGTCCGGGTATGTTGTTTCCAATCTTGTTGGAACTTCGGAAGCGAGAGAGGTTGCGATTGAGGTGACGAGTGGAACACGGATTTTCCGCATTGGTAACGGGTATGTCGAAGTCGTTTTGGGAGACTTTTCGGATTCTACCATGATTGATGATGGTAGATGACGTTGATGATATAGATGTTGTTGGTTGCCTCTAGTACGCTGATTGTGTATTGGTTGGTGGACCCAGGATTTGTTCTGAATCATCAGGAGGAGATGAGTATATCGAAGTTAGGCGACTGAGATTCCTCATTCTCTACTTGGTGGCAGACGATGTCAGGCTACCTGACGTGGTGAGTGCATCGAGTGTTGTTTGCATTCACGTAGGATGGATTATTCGATCATTCTTGTTTTGCCTTGGTGGAATGACAAGGATCGGTACGAGGTAATCAGTGAGAACCCACAGTCTCGGCGTGTCTCGTCGTTGACTAATCTATTTAGATGTGGGAGATGGTTGAGGACTTTGGACGTCGTGACGATCGGGGATCGTGACGTCTATGGTCAGTTGACGTAGTGCTGGATCTGGATCGTGATTTGGATATCCAGATAGGTGGAGAGTTATTACTCTTACTTGGCTGTTGAGTGGAGCATGTTGGGACTGAACTTCTTTTCGAGGTAAATCCCATATGGCTTATTACTCGCCTGAGTAGTTGTCCGATGAGTAGGTGTCTGACGAGGTCGGATTTTGTCTGACCTAGTGTTGTGTTGATGTTGGGATTGACTTCCCTATGAAGTCAATCGATCGTATTGTGGTAATCGTTTGAACAAGTATCCGATAGGTTCGGATATGGTGCGTCTAGGTAGACGTGAATGAGATTTCAGGTTTTGGAATCAGATTTCTGGATGACGATTCAGGATTTGATTTTGGAACTTGAAAGAGGATTTCTGGATTTGGGTTTTGGAATCGGATTCTGGGTGACGATTCAGGATTTGATTCTAGAGCTTGACTGTAGATTTTCTTTTTATGGATTTGGGTTCGGAATGGTTATTCCTAATACTAGTTTACGGAATGATGATTTCGGATTTGAATTTGGACATGATTATGGATATGATTTCTGGGTTTGGATTCGGGATTTCTTACGAAATTGCGGATTCGGATTCGGATTTGGAAATAGATAATGGGTTGGAGTTTCGATTTGTCTAGATCGGACAGATGGACTCCATAATTGAAACGTGATTGACTACAACCTAGGTGGTTGTAGGCTGATTGATGGGTAGATGTACGTACCTGGTTTGTTGTTCGAGGTACGACACCGGGCAGACTTGGGATGTCTGGTGACGGTATATAGGTTATACCAGTGGTACGTTGGAGAGCGTGTTGGTAGTCGGCATGGTTCCGATACCATTGGTGTAGTCGGGGTCGTGGACTGGACGTTGGATACTGTGCATTGGGTCATGGTATTTCTGATGGGTCTAGTTACACACAGGTCGGGTGAATTGTTGGTTAGTGTAACCACGAGTGAGTATAGTGACAGATTTCGATTGACGACTGTCAAGTGGTGACAATTTGTCGGAGGTGTCATCGTGGATCGGTTAGTGAGTTTTGGTGACTCCCAGTGGGAGTAGATGTCAGGATAGTTAGTGGTTGAGCACGGAACCGTCTAGTTGGTTGTGTCAACGAAACGGTAGATTTGACAAGTAGTGTCAATTCAGAACACATGACTATTGTCGTTCGACGTGGTCGAACGTAGTCGATACGATATGGATGTTAGTGGTACGTCTGGTTGCAGACGAGTATTATTCTGGTTAGTGGGTGTATTAGTGTACACGTGTCAGGAGATCGAATTATTTCCACGAGGTGGATGTGGAATCAAGATAGTTGGAGTTTCGAGAACGAAACTAAATAAGGAGGGAAGAACGGTTAGATTAGGTCGGTTGGAATTTCGAGGACGAAATTAATTAAGGAGGGAAGGTTGTAACGACCCGTCCCAAATTCCATGATTAGATTAGTGACTAATCACGATTAGTGAGGCTAATCCGTGATTAGTAGAGCGAAATCGGACGAACGGTGCGAAATGACCGTTTTGCCCTGATGGTGGCAAAACGTTGACTTTTTAATCGGGCGGTCAAATGGACTTTGACTGATGACCGTGACGTAGTTCGTGACGTCACGAGTTCATAGACAGGTGGCACGTTCAATTCCGGCGTTCGAGGAAGAAGTTATGACGTTCGGAAGTTTAGGGGCATTTTGGTAATTTGGGTGAATAGGAGGTCAAAAGTTGACTTTTTGACCAGGAGGTCCGATGGCCGAGGGCCGAAGACCGTTACGTAGATAAGGACGATACGAATCCGTAGACAGGCGGCACGTCGAATTCGGACGTTCGACGGCGAAGTTACGGTTCACGGAAGTTCCCGGTTACTATTCACGACGGCACGTTTTACGAGACAAAAAGTGCAGTTTTGTCTCTAGTGGGCCCAGATATTTGTTCTGATCCCCAATGGATGAGTGACAAGTGTCACCCATCCAATGGATACCATTTTTCCCTTCATGCACCGTGCATTCCATTCTTCCTCATTTCAAACACACACACACAAAACTACCCGATCTCACATCCACCATCCTTCCATCTGTGCAACCCAAAACCCATCCATCCTTCATTCAAGCAACCAGGGATGGAAGAGGGGACTGAGGAGGTGGCTGGGCGGCCAGAACCGCCATCCACGGCGGCGAGAGGGACAAGAACCCGTGAGGTTCACGGTGAGGCCCTTTTGATCCATTTTTACATTTTTGATGTTATGGTTCATTTCTAATGATTTTAATGAGTCCATTGAGTTGCTAGGGACATGTTAGGAAGGTTTTAGGAAGCTAGGGACTGCTGTGAAGCCATGGCTGCATTTTGAGAATTTTGAACCATTTGGTTCAAAATCAAACCTTAGGATTTAGGTGTTTTCGGTTGTGTTTAAGGATTGAAATGGATAGAAAACATCAAAATAGGAAGGAAGGAATCGAAAAGGAAGAACTAGGATGAAGAATGAGGTGTCTAGGGCTGTGAACCGGTCACGCCGGTCCAGTTGGACCGGCCAAACCAGGTGAACCGGTCCAGCACAGGAAAACCGTTCTGCTGGAGCTTGATGCCGATGAACAGTGTTTTCGACATTCTAGGGGCTCGTGAGGGCCCGTGGGCCATAATTTGGGAAAGTGTTCAACACGGGAAATCTTCTATTCGATGTAACGAAGATTTTGGGACTGGTCTCGTGTCAATCAGACATCGTTTCGATAGTTTTCGGGGTGTCGGAAGGTTTAGGGTCGGTTTAAAAATAGTTAAAAGTTCGGGAAAATTACGGGGCTTTGGTAGGAGGTTAATTAAGTAGTTAGTAACCTTCTATTAAAATTTGGACAGGTTTGGGAGTCCCGGTGATGGTGATCGGCTCGGGGAGCCGAATGGCACGCAAATCGAGGCGGTAGCTCGGACGGTCTGTGAGTGGACCTTGTTTTCTAAATTGGTGCATGCATAAATGTTTATTGTATGTTTTATTACTTGTTTGATGATGCCATGGGTGCATTTGTATGTGGTTACGTATAAGCACGTATTTCGAGGTTTCGGCCTTATACGGTGCTTATACGGGTCTGTATTTCTTTATTGATTTAAATGAACTGAATTTGGATTTCAAAATGATAAACTCGGGTATGAAACCCATTTGGTTTTGTCTCGGGTATATGACCTCAGATTCCGGGCACGGTGCCCAGTTGGTGTCCTATGTTCGGGTACGAGACCCAGTCACTTTACGGTTTTGATTTCAGGTCAGGGAACCTTAAATGGATTTCCCGGTTCATGACGGTTTATGGGAACCGGCATGAACTCTTAATATGGTATCATGGTTCATGACGGTTTATGGGAACCGGCATGAACCCTTGTTGGTTATTACGGTACATGACGGTTTGTGGGAACCGGCATGTTACCTGGTTATGTTATTACGGTACATGACGGTTTATGGGAACCGGCATGTTACCTGATTATGGGTATTATGGATTCATGACGGTTCAGGGGAACCGGTCGTGAATGTTTATGTTATGTATATATATGTTCGTCTACCTTCCTTTACTTCTATTATCTCCTCCGGGGAGGGTCGTTGGCCTGGGTGGACCCCGGAGTAGTCACGGAGCACCGACTGAGTGGAGTCACCCCCTAGTTGGGTTCCTTACTCTCAGGAAGGCTATGATTACTATTACCTCGGGTAGGGTCAGTGGTCTACGGACATTGATCTTGACTTTGAGAAGACTCGGATTGAGACCTGGGTAGCGCGCGCGTGGCTTTGGATACCGTGACAGGATTGGTTGTGTGACTTATATATATGTATGTGATGGATATATGATATATGATATATGATATGTGGTGTGTGCAGGTGTGCATAGGTGATAGGTCCTCAAATAAGCGTTATTTTATATTATTTTATACCCTTTATACTTGACTTTTAATATTAAAATAATAAATAATTAGACAAATTAATTTATTTTGTGATATTTTTGTAGAAATAAATAAAGCGTGGAATTTGGAGCATTTTGGTGAAAGAATCGTCCCGATCGGAATTATAACGAAGAAATTATGGACGAAATATGAGAAACCACCGAAAATCGCAAGGAAATTCGGTGGGAAGCTGCTGAAATCCAGCATCCCAAGCCAAAAATCCAGCAGCCCCCCAATAGTTCCCAGAATCAGCATATTTGCCCCAAAATCAGCAACTTTTCCCCAAAATCAGCCACTTTTCCCTAAAATCAGCATATTTGCCCCAAAATCAGCATCTTTTCCCACCCAATCTCATCATTTCCATCACTTCTTCATGTACTATCTTATTGCTATTTTTATATTTTAATTTTGTACTTTTAATTAAACAATTGTGGCACTCCCTCTATAAATAGGGAGGTCATTTCATGTATTTGGGGAGTCCCCAATTAGTTTCATTCTTCCATTTCTTTCTTAGTTCTTAGTTCTTAGTTCTTAGTTCTTAGTTTAGTTCTTTTGTTTCTCTCTTTTGAGAGACATTTTTGGGGACCATTTTAACTTCTTGTAGATTTTCTTGTTAATTAGCTTTCTTTTAATTCTTGTTCTTAATTTATGTTATTTTTATTTTTCTTAATTTCATTTCCTCTTTACTTTGTTCTTGTGATATTTCTTTGAGATCTCTTAAACACATTTTTATGCTTTCCTTAAGAAATACCTAGGCCAAGTAATTCTAAGGCAATTCAAGAGTTTTAAGACCGAATTCCTCGTATTTCTTCTTCCATCTTCACAAGTTTCCTGCCGCTGTTCGGTGATTCTTGTGAAATCCATACTTCTCTACTTAAATTCTTGTTATTGTTATTGGTTTTACTTATAATTCAATATATGTGTTGGTATTTTCTTTCTAACATTTGTAAGTAAGAATGCAATCTCCATGTGTTTTACTTTTTGAGTTTCTTTTACTTCATATGTTTTAGTACTTAAACTTCAATTCGAAACTAAATGTTGATCCGCTGTTCGGGGCATTTAGAATAGAGTTGAAGAGATTTAATGTTTGATCGTTGTTCGGCGCATTAAATCACTTACTTAAGGTGAATCATATCGTAAGTAATAATCCGCTGTTCGGTGCATTTATAATATGAAAAATGTATGCATGTATTTGAGATGATTAAGGTATGATTTCGTGATTGGTTCAATATGAGCATGATGTTAGAGTGTTGGTAAAAATATGTGTTTGAAGAAAGTTCACTAGTACAAAGGTTAAAGTAGAAGTAGAATTAAGTATTTAATTATTTTTACTTGTTTTCTTTATTTTATATTTACAACTCTTTTTCAAAACCCCCCTTTTCAATTCTTTATTCTTTATTCTTTTATTCTTGTATTCTTTTAATTCTTTATTCTTTTATTCTTTCATTCTTTTATTCTTTTAATTCTTTTATTCTTTATTCCTTTAATTCTTTAATTCTTTAATTCTTTAATTCATTATTCTTTTATTCATCTCCCACTAACACATTATTAATGTTCCCTAATTTCCCCGGTTAAGAACGATCCCTATTTACTAATACTACATCTACACAAAAAGGGTTTAAATTGCACAACACTCAAATTACGTGTTTAATTTAATGCGTAGTTTGGGCTTAGTCAATTTTTGGCGCCGTTGCCGGGGAAATTGAAAATCATTTTTAATTTGTTAGTGTATGTATATAAATTGTGCATATTATACTTGTTTATAAATTTTACTTTTGTTAATATTATATTTGTTTATAACATTTACTTACTTGTTTATATTTTATTTATCCATCTTATTTTTGTTTATAATGTTCATACTTTACTTATTCATAGTTTCTAATTTATACTTGTTCATAAATGTTCATAATTTTTTTTTTTATATATTTGTTCATATTCAAATTGTTTATGTAAATTTAAAATTCTATCATACTTGTTCATAATTTAATTTAATTTGTACTTGTTATAAATGCATATTGTACATATTCATTTTTCCTTACTTTTAATTTATTTTATTTTTCTTTACACTTTCTAACTTTTTCTTTAATCCATTAACTTTAATTTTATTCCATAAACTTTTTCTTTATTCCTTTAACTTTAAATTTATTTCATTAACTTTTTATTCCACTAACTTTTTATTCCACTAACTTTTTATTCCATTAACTTTTATTCCATTAATTTTATTCATTAACTTTTTATTCCACTAACTTTTTATTCCATTAACTTTTATTCCATTAATTTTATTTATTAACTTTTTATTCCACTAACTTTTTATTCCACTAACTTTTTATTCCATTAACTTTTATTCCATTAATTTTATTCATTAACTTTTTATTCCACTAACTTTTTATTCCATTAACTTTTATTCCATTAATTTATTTCATTAACTTTTTATTCCACTAACTTTTTATTCCATTAACTTTTATTCCATTAATTTTATTCATTAACTTTTTATTCCACTAACTTTTTATTCCACTAACTTTTTATTCCATTAACTTTTATTCCATTAATTTTATTCCATTAACTTTTTATTCCACTAACTTTTTATTCCATTAACTTTTTGATTACACTTATTTTATTCTTATGTAATTATTTATTTGGTTATGTCTTGATAAAATTTAAATTTAAATTTTTAAAAAAAAATTCGAAATAAATAAAAAATTTGAAAATAATAATAAAAAAATCTTATCTTAGCTTTATGTTAGTGTTAATTCATACTTGTAAATAAATGTTGTATATATGTTACTTGTTACCTTTTATACTTGTTCATAACTTTTATATTTCATAGTATACATGCATACTTGTTCATAATAGATTTTCATTTATATTTGTTTATAATTTTCTTACTTGTTATATTATTCTTGTTCATACTTGTACATAATGTTCATTCTTTTTAATTGTTCATAAATGCTTATGGTAAATATTCACTTTTCCTTATTTTTATTTTTATTTGTAATTTAAAAAAACATAAAATTCGTAAAAAAAAATTAAAAATTAAAAAAATTTCTTTTTCTTCATTTATTTAATTTTTAAATTCAGAAAAAAAATTAATTAATAAAAAATAAAAAATTTCTTTTTCTTCATTTATTCGTAAAAATATTCATTTATCTTCACTTTGTGTTAGTATAAATCTAAATTGTTAAATAAATCTTATACTTATGTTAGTTTGTTAATGAGAAATTGTTTTGTAAATATCATTACTTGTGAATAAAACCATACTTGTAAATAAATTGTTCATACTTGTATGTTCATACGTAAATTGTCATGTTATATTTGTAAATTGTGCATAAAAAACATACTTGTAAATAGTTATTGCATTCATGCATTAGTCTCAGCTATATGTAGATCACTTGTGCTTCGAAGTTTAGATTTTGATCTTTATCGGCGATGACTCTTTTGTTAACTCTCACCCACGGTAATTGTTAACACTTGAGTCATCTTAATTCCTCTGGAGTAAGAAATTTTCGAGGGTGATGTCTAGGACAAGAGACGGTACTCATAACGGGTTTTGGGTCTAAGAAAATAGCCCTGCCTCTTATGTGTATTCTTTCTAACCTGGTCACTTTTGAAGTTGCCCAAACAGTTGAATTAATCCAAGATATTTACTTGGGCCGCACGGACGTATAAGTCTCCATTTAAACTTTGAGGCTATGTGAACCATATATATCTTTGACTTCCCCCGACATGTAAATATTGTTTATATCTTAATTTACATTATTTGTCATGACAAAGTTAACTTGCATCTTTCGTTTAACTAACTTGCATCTTTCATTCTAACTTGCATTTCATCTTTCATTTAACTTGCATTTTTAACTTCACTTGCATATTTAGTTTAACTTGCATTGCACTCTTCCTCTAACTTACATCTTTAACTCACATTGCATCATTAACTTTAATTTGCATATCTAACTTGCATTCTTAATTAACGTACATCTCTGACTAACTAACTTGCATCTCTGTCTAGGCTGGATGGACGTTAAACTTCAAGCGCTTGTTGGGAGGCAACCCAATGTGTTCCCGGGATGTGAAGGAGTCATCAATACAGATTTGCTATCCTCTACCCTTCACTCTCTTTTATTTAGTTTATTTAATGTTTTCCTATTATTTTCGTAAATCATCTTCCTTACTTTGATTCTATGTTTAATTACTTCGTATTTTCCTACATTGAGGACAATGTAGAATTTAAGTGTGGGGGAATGGTTTACAATTTTAATTGTTCAAAAAAAAAAACAAAAAAAATTGAAAAAAATTATAAAAAAAAGGGTGAAAACAAAAATGAAAAAAAAATATTATTGTTTTTTTGAATCTTTTTGTTTTAACTTAGTGTTTTTAGGAGTCTTAAGTTGCCATTTAACTTGTCAATGACATAAATGAACAGAAAGGAATATGTTATGGCCATAAAGATAATCACTACAAATTGAATTTGTTTGTTAATATTTTGTGATTAAGTGTTATAACTTGAAGATAATGCATGTAAATTGGCACATAAACGAGCATGATAAGATAAGTATGAATCATATGAACCTTATGTGAGCTTTAGAACTTTATATACATCTTTGATGAGTGATTCATAAGTTTTTTGTTTAAATTGATATACATATGCCTCATAACTGCTTGCCATAGCTTTTAATGAACTCTAGTGTACTAGAACTTATTCTATGTGATTTTCAAAGCTTTTAAGTCAATAAACTCTCTGATTTTGGAAATGATTAAGGCATTAGGGTTAACACCACAAATTCAAACATCCATGTTCCCTATTTTGTGCGCACGAGTTGCGACCCCCTTAGTTTTAACCCTTCTGAGCCCACATTAAGCCTTTCTTTCATCACCATGATTATCTAAACACTTGAGCTTAGTATAGACATCCTTTACCCTTGTTCCAAGAACTCGGTTGAAGATATAAAGATTGTGTAAGGAGAAAATAATGATGTTGAAAAGACTTTTATGTGAATTATTTGGATTTACCGACTCAAGCTTTGTTGTATTGTTGACACATGTTATTACCTTGATAAAAAAAAAACCAAAAAATCAAAAAAATCAAAAAGAAAAAAAAAGAAGAAAAAAAAAGAGGAAAAAAAAAAAGTTGAGTCTCGATCAAGGTAATAAGGTTTGGTTATGTAATGTTTGAGTTAAGTCCCTTACATTTGTAAATCCGACACAAAGAATGATTGTGAGGCCCAACATGATGGAATTAGGCCTATGTTCGAAATGATGGAATTAGGCCTATGTTCGAAATGATGGATTACTGACATCATTGCACTAAGGTTGGGAAGCTATGATACGTTTTGGGAGTCTATTGAGTCTTGGAACGAATTGAGCACCACTTGTCCTATATATTCCTTGCCTCTAAACTTAGCCCCATTACAACCTTCGTAAAGACCTTATGATCCTTAAGATGGTAAATTTTGATTAGTGGAGTCAATCACTTGAGTAAGCTTATGGTTTTGGTTCATTTGTGCAAGTATATGTTGTTTTTATCTTGAGGTGTTTGTTTGATATTTTTGCAAAAGTACTTCATTTCGATTATGTGAGTATTTCTCACATACTTTGAGTGCAAACACAAACCCTTACAAAATTGAGTGAATTTATGAGTGCATATCCTTGTGAGTTGATTCATACTTGTTTTATTCATGTTGAGATCCATTTCACCATATTTACTCATTATCTTACTTGTTGAAGCATTTTTTTACAAAGTATTAACTTTTGAATTCCATATGCTTAAATGTTTTAAGTGAAAATCTTTTATGCCATGATGATAATAATGAAATATTGAGACAAATGGTTAAAGGTTCACTTGTTTTGATTTTGTAGTTTAATTTTAGTATTTGCTAGGGACTAGCAAAGTTTAAGTGTGGGGGTATTTGATAGGTCCTCAAATAAGCGTTATTTTATATTATTTTATACCCTTTATACTTGACTTTTAATATTAAAATAATAAATAATTAGACAAATTAATTTATTTTGTGATATTTTTGTAGAAATAAATAAAGCGTGGAATTTGGAGCATTTTGGTGAAAGAATCGTCCCGATCGGAATTATAACGAAGAAATTATGGACGAAATATGAGAAACCACCGAAAATCGCAAGGAAATTCGGTGGGAAGCTGCTGAAATCCAGCATCCCAAGCCAAAAATCCAGCAGCCCCCCAATAGTTCCCAGAATCAGCATATTTGCCCCAAAATCAGCAACTTTTCCCCAAAATCAGCCACTTTTCCCTAAAATCAGCATATTTGCCCCAAAATCAGCATCTTTTCCCACCCAATCTCATCATTTCCATCACTTCTTCATGTACTATCTTATTGCTATTTTTATATTTTAATTTTGTACTTTTAATTAAACAATTGTGGCACTCCCTCTATAAATAGGGAGGTCATTTCATGTATTTGGGGAGTCCCCAATTAGTTTCATTCTTCCATTTCTTTCTTAGTTCTTAGTTCTTAGTTCTTAGTTCTTAGTTTAGTTCTTTTGTTTCTCTCTTTTGAGAGACATTTTTGGGGACCATTTTAACTTCTTGTAGATTTTCTTGTTAATTAGCTTTCTTTTAATTCTTGTTCTTAATTTATGTTATTTTTATTTTTCTTAATTTCATTTCCTCTTTACTTTGTTCTTGTGATATTTCTTTGAGATCTCTTAAACACATTTTTATGCTTTCCTTAAGAAATACCTAGGCCAAGTAATTCTAAGGCAATTCAAGAGTTTTAAGACCGAATTCCTCGTATTTCTTCTTCCATCTTCACAAGTTTCCTGCCGCTGTTCGGTGATTCTTGTGAAAATCCATACTTCTCTACTTAAATTCTTGTTATTGTTATTGGTTTTACTTATAATTCAATATATGTGTTGGTATTTTCTTTCTAACATTTGTAAGTAAGAATGCAATCTCCATGTGTTTTACTTTTTGAGTTTCTTTTACTTCATATGTTTTAGTACTTAAACTTCAATTCGAAACTAAATGTTGATCCGCTGTTCGGGGCATTTAGAATAGAGTTGAAGAGATTTAATGTTTGATCGTTGTTCGGCGCATTAAATCACTTACTTAAGGTGAATCATATCGTAAGTAATAATCCGCTGTTCGGTGCATTTATAATATGAAAAATGTATGCATGTATTTGAGATGATTAAGGTATGATTTCGTGATTGGTTCAATATGAGCATGATGTTAGAGTGTTGGTAAAAATATGTGTTTGAAGAAAGTTCACTAGTACAAAGGTTAAA
Organism: Prinsepia uniflora; assembly: GCA_032719365.1. NCBI lineage: Eukaryota > Viridiplantae > Streptophyta > Magnoliopsida > Rosales > Rosaceae > Prinsepia > Prinsepia uniflora. Next base: position 31,910,334 of record CM064863.1, read on the forward strand.
GTAGAAGTAGAATTAAGTATTTAATTATTTTTACTTGTTTTCTTTATTTTATATTTACAACTCTTTTTCAAAACCCCCCTTTTCAATTCTTTATTCTTTATTCTTTTATTCTTGTATTCTTTTAATTCTTTATTCTTTTATTCTTTCATTCTTTTATTCTTTTAATTCTTTTATTCTTTATTCCTTTAATTCTTTAATTCTTTAATTCTTTAATTCATTATTCTTTTATTCATCTCCCACTAACACATTATTAATGTTCCCTAATTTCCCCGGTTAAGAACGATCCCTATTTACTAATACTACATCTACACAAAAAGGGTTTAAATTGCACAACACTCAAATTACGTGTTTAATTTAATGCGTAGTTTGGGCTTAGTCAATAGGATTTGGGCAGTGGCCCGTATGGTCGTTTTTATTGTGGTCCTTTCGACTCTTAGTCCCACATATGGTTTGTGTTGGATAAATGGTTTTCGAATGCATGCATGCTTTTTAGTGGAGGGTACAAATGTCTTCCTTATTAAATGTTTTTATAAACTCTTGTTTTGTCCACTCACAGTTTTTAATGTTTTGACTGCCCTTCAGGTTGACATCGGATGTGGACTGTAGCAGGGACCGAGATATCACATGCCTCCTCCAGATCCTGGCGTACTCTGATAGCCCGGGAGGGCAAAGGTCGGAAATATCCCTTGTCTGACACTTCGTGTCAGACGGGAGCAGGGTCATCCCGCACTAATCCCGGGGGGATTGGGATGGGTCCTGTCAGCAAAGGTCGAAAATATCCCTTGTCTGACACTTCGTGTCAGACGGGAGCAAGGTTATCCCGCACTAATCCCGGGGGGATTGGGATGGGTCCTGTCAGACTGAGTGGAGAATATACACTCAAACCCGAAACTAATTTTTGGACAAGTTCAATTTCGAATTTGAAATGTAGGCCAGCCCAAGCCAATTTGAGGATCGAATCAGTCTTCTGGAACCCCACTTAGTCGATCCAGATCAAGAAATTCGAAGCTCGAAGCTTGTGGAGCCATGAACAGACACGGCCGAATTCCAGGAATCACGAGCTTATGTTCGTGTAATTGGAGGTATGTTCTTGTGAAATCAATTGCAAAATCATCTCTAAAGTGAGTCTACGATGCTCCCTAACTCATCAATTGATGAAACCAGTGACTGTTTAGTGAAACTGGGACGATGAACCTTGATTAGAACTTGAGTTCAATTGAGTTGGATTTAGGCCTTGATGATTAGAATGATTACTACAGAAGTGTAATTAAGTGTATTGCGATTCTACATGATGGATTAATTGAGGAAATTAGGTTGATTATGGCAGGAATTGAATCGGGTCGAACACGCGGGTCGCATACCCGTTTACCAGGAGAGTCGGGTGAGGAAGACAACTGTAGCACCACTGTAGCAGGCGCGTGAGTTTCACACGCAGCCACTCACGGCGGCTCGTGGGACCGATTCTCAAGGTGAGTTTAATACGACTTTTGTCCTATACAATGTAACGAACATTTTAGCGTTGATTTCGAATTAATCGGACACCGTTTCGATGTTGTTTCGAGGGTCCGAAGGTTTATGTTACGTTTTTAATTAACATTTATTTCCTGGAAAATTATGGGAAATTAATATGTTGTTATTTGAGCCCCTAGTGACACGGATGAATGATTTCGAACAGGATTCGAGATTTCTGGAAAATGTCAGAAATTACGGAAACGGGTGCGGCGTGAAAATGAGCGTTATGAACGGTGTGTGAGTGGACTTTGCTTTCTAAAATTTAATGCATGCATAAATGTTTCTATAATTTCTATGATTATGATTATGACTTGTGATGATTACGGTTTTTCGTATTTATAAGTATTTTGATATGTAATACGTAATTGCACGTATTTTGAGACTATGATTTCTCCTATGCCTTGGTGATGTTTTGATGAACGATTTTACATGATTTGTGTGTATGATTTTTAAGGATGTTTTGATTTATGATTGTGAGTATGACTTACGGTTTTGGCACGTATTTCCAGATTTTTACGGAATTGCGCGTTTTACGAGATTCGAGTATTTCGTGATTTGACCATGATTTTGATGCTTTGACTTGGGATTTGAAATATGATTTGATTTCAAAGATTTAACATGGATTTTGGGAAAGTTGATTTTTGGGTTGATGCCCAGGGCATAAAAGTTATTTTGCTGAATGAAATTCGGATTTCGGAAACATGAAAGTGGATTTTCAGATTTGGGCTTGGGATGATGTTTCCGGATGCTAGCTTATGGAATCATTATTGCGAATTCAAATTCGGGAATGGATGACGGATATGATTGGGGATTTGAATGTGAAATTCGGACATAAGTCCTATTATGACAAAATGTGATTTCGGATCGGTTTTGGAATTTGGATCACGATGGATCCTAGATTGTTGTGATTTACAAATGGTTTTGGGTTTAAAGACCCGGTACTATTGCTGGATGATGTTTTGGGTTTAAAGACCCGGTTGATTGATGACGGGGGCGGGCCCGGATTGGGTTTAAAGACCCGGATTGAGTTTAAAGACCCGGATTGAGTTTAAAGACCCGGATTGAGTTTAAAGACTCGGTTATTGTGATACCCCCCTGAGGCCTATTGATTATGTTCTGAGTTTAAAGACTCGTTGATATCCCGGGAAGGCCTGGTTATGCGCATGGTTTTGAGTTTAAAGACTCGGGCGCACTTGAGATCCAGTAGATTGATTGACTTCTGAATTATTGTTGATTTTCGATGTTTTCGGATGTGTTGGGCACTGGCCCGGTTTATATGGTTTGATGGATTTTGGATTATGTTGTGTACTTCGATTGGATTCATGATTTTGGGCGGAGGACTTATGTTTATGATTGCGGGCTAAGACCCGAAGGTTGAGAAAAAGGAAAATGATTTTAAATTTTCATGCACAGTTTTCTCATATTGGAAATGAAATGGATTGTGAAATGATTTCCGAATGCATGCATTGGTTTTACGTGGAGGGTATAAACGCTTTCTGTAATTGTTTTATAAACTGATTTATTTTTGTCTACTCACACCTTTTGTGTTTTTATTGACCCTCCAGGTCGTGGCGCGTTGATCGAAATTGATCGAGAGGCAGAGGCATGAGTGAGTACGTGTGTGGTTATCCATGGTTTGGCAAGTACTGAGGGTAATTTGGGAACTTCAGTCAACTTGCCAGACGGGAGCAAGTGTAACGACCCATCCCAGAATTCGGGATTAGAGTTGCAACTAATCATGATTAACGGGGTTAATCGGTGATTAGTTGGGCGAAATCGGACGAACGGTGCAAAATGACCGTTTTGCCCCTAGTCGTGGGTAAAACATTGACTTTTAATTCGGACGGTCAAATGGACTTTGACCGATGACCGTGACGTAGCTCGGGACGTCACGAGTTCATAGACAGGTGGCACGTTCGATTCCGACGTTCGTAGTGAAAGTTATGACGTTCGGAAGTCCAAGGGAATTTTCGTAATTTGGACGATTAGGGGGAAAATGTTGAATTTTTGAAATGCAATTGATTTTCACTCGACCCGAAGACCGTTAGGTTCGTCTCGAGGCCCCGAGTACAACGGCAGGCGGCATGCTGAAAACGGACATCGGGTGACCGAGTTACGGGTCACGGAAGTTGGAGGGCATTTTGGTAATTATTGCCCTGAGGGCATTTTGGTAATTATTGCCCTGAGGGAATTTTGGTCATTGTGCACGGCGGTTACTGTTCACCACCGTGAAAAACAGAGTGCTCACGGCCATGCCGTGAGTGCCTGCATGATTTCAATTGTTTAATCGTAATGGACTGGTGAGTGGGATTGGTTTATGGACTTTGAGGATAATGGGAGCATGGAGGCATGTTTTGGACAGAAAACAGGGCACGTGAAGGATTTAAAAATGGGGTTCTAGGCTGTGCTGATGTTTGAAAACTGAAAAAAAAAAAACAGAGTGTGGCCTGAGTGTGTGCACGAGTTGATTTGTTTAACCTATTAGTGACTGGACTGAGTGGATTGGTTATGGCCTTTGAGGCAGTGGATGACACGGGCTGAGGACCAGACCGAGCACCAGTGCACGGGGGAAATTTAAAACTGGGTTTTGGGGACTTTTGCGGGGAGAAGAGGTTCTGTGGGACTGAGAGGTTTCCCACGGGTGTTGGCTCGCGGTTCAGTTAATTGAGAGATGGGTATTGTGTGAAGTTCATTCTGTGAAGGGAAGGGTCGAACATTGGAGAGAAACAGAGAACTGAAAACTGGGAAAACGGAGGGAAAATCCAATTTCGATTTGTAGGCCAGCCCAAGCCGATTTGAGGGTGGAAACACTCTTCTGGGAATTCACTTGGTCGATCCAAATCGTGGGATCGAAGCTGGATGCCCTGGGAATCCAAGGACGGACACGACGGAGTTCAGAAAATTTGAAGATTGAGTCGTGGTGTTTGAGGTGAGTTCTTGTGAAATCAATTGTGAAATCTTCCTTAGGGTGACCATACGAAGCTTCCTAACTAATCAATTGAAGGAAAACAATGCATATGTGATGAATTGGAACTTCAAACTCGATTAGGACCCATGTTCATTTGAGTTGGTTTAAGGCTGTGTTGACTTGAATGAATGACACAGACCTTTAATTAAGTATGTTGCGAGTCTATCTGAGTGATCAATTGAAGGAATTAAGTGGTTATTCGCAGGTATTGGAACGGGTCAAGTCGCGGGTCGCATACCCGTTTTACAGTGAAATCGGGTGAGGAAGGTGAATAGTGTCTGTCACTGTAGCAGTGCGTGAGTGTCACGCGCAGTCGCTTGCGGCTGCACATGACGGCGCGTGGGTCCGATTTTCGAGGTAAGTCCAATATGACTTTTGTCCTACACTTTGTAACAAACATTTTAGCGTTGATTTCGAAATTATCAGACACCATTTCGATGTTGTTTCGAGGGTCCAAAGGTCTAGGTTACGTTTTTAAATACCGATTAATTCCCGAAAAATTATGGGAAATTAATGTGTTGTTATTTGAGACCTTAATGACCATGGAATGTGTTTTCGGACAGGATTCGAGTTCTCTGGAAAATCCCAGAAATTACGGGAATGCGTGCGGTGCGAAACCTAGCCTTAAGATTGGTGTGTGAGTGGACGTTGCTTTCAAAATTTAATGCATGCATAAATATTTCTATGATTTCTATGATTATGATTATGAATTGTGATTGAGTTCAATTTCCGTATTTATACGTATTTTTACTATACATGCGAGTTGCACGTATTTCAAGACTATGGTTTTGCTTGCGTTTTGATGATGGGTTAATGAATGATTTTATGTGATTTGTGCGTATTATGTTTTTAAGATGTTGGATTTCGATTGTGAGTATGGTTTACGATTTTGACACGTATTTCGAGAATGTCACGGTTTTGCACTTTTTACGAGATTTCGAGTATGTTGTGATTTGATCGTGATTTTGGTGATTTGATTGTGGTTTTGATGTCTTGACCTTGAGATTTGAAATATGAGGTGTTTTCAAGGATTTAAAACGGATTTTGAAAAAGGTGATTTCGGGCTTGATGCTAAGGGCATAAAAGTAATTTTGATGAACGAGATTTCGATTTTCGGAAGTTTGAAAACGGATTCTTGGTTTAGGTTCGGGATGATGTTTTCGGATGCCGGCTTACGAAATCATTATTGAGAATTCAAATTAAGGAATGAAAAAGGATTTAATAAAGTGATTTGGTATGATTGTACATGCCCCCTGTGTAATGATGATTTGAATATGTTTTGTGAAGTATGATTTGGGAATTCGAATGTGGAAATTCAGACCATGAGTCCTGTTGTGAAAAATGTGATTTTGGGATGGATCCTACGTTGTTGTGTTTGACAAATGTTTTGGGTTTAAAGACCCGTTGAAAACTGTTTTGGGTTTAAAGATCCGGTGCTATTGCTGGAGGACGTTTTGAGTTTAAAGACTCGGTTAATTGATGACGGGGGAGGGCCCTTAATGAGTTTAAAGACTCGTGAGTTTAAAGACTCGGTTATTGGGATACCCCCGAGGCCTATTGATTATGTTCTGAGTTTAAAGACTCGTTGATATCCTGGGAAGGCCTGATTATGCGCATGGTTTTGAGTTTAAAGACTCAGGCGCACTTGATATCCAGCAAATTGATTGACTTGTGATTCATTGTTAATTTCTGATGTTTCGGATGTGTGGGGCAGTGGCCCGATTTTATGGTTGATGGTTTTGGATTATGTTGTGTTCTTGGGTTTGATTCGTGGTTTTGGGCTGAGGCCCGGTGTTTATGATTGCGGGCTAAGACCCGATGGTTGGGAAAGGAAAAATGATTTTGAGTTTCATACGAGTTTTCCTTATATTGGAATTTGATACACGGGTTTTCTTATGTTGGAAATGTTAACCGACTGCAAAATGATTTTTGTATGCATGCATTGGTTTTACGCGGAGGGTAAAAAAAAACGTCTTTTGTAACTGTTTCTATAAACTGATTTATTTTTGTCCACTCACACCTTTTGGTTTTTATTGACCCTCCAGGTCGTGGCGCGCTGATCGAGAGGCAGAGGCATGAGTAAGCACGTGTGGCTATCCCTGGTCTGGCAAGTACTGAGGGTAACTTGGGGATTTCAGTCGTTTTGCTAGACGGGAGCAGGACTGGGCACGGTTAATAATGCCCTTTTTGGGGGCGGTCCTGTCAGGAGGACCGGGCACGGTTATCAATGTCCCTTCGGGGGCGGTCCTGTCATGAGGCAATGCATGCCATATTGTGAGGTGAGGTGTCCCATGACACGAGGAAAAATGCATGCGATGCCATGGAGTGACTGAAGCTTTTCGAGGAGTTATTTTGGCTAGCATACGACCTTCTAGAGACTTGACATTCTAGGCCCAATTGAGCTATCATGACCTCTGTGAAGCTCGAGATGTTGTACATCATTGCTTAATAAAAGAAAGAGCTCCCAGAAGTGTCATCATCTCGACGGTGAAGGTAAGTAGCATGGAGGCACGTACTGCAAAGGTCATTGAGGCATACATTATGTTACCATTGTTATTTTTGTAAAGTCAAGTGATGTTGAAGTGGGGTGTTGGAGCCGCAATCGCCATTCAGATATTTTTTGGATTTATCCTTCTGAAGCTTTCCTTAGTGAAAATGGTTATTGATCTTGAGGCGAGTGGCATGGAGACACAGGGTACCAAGCCATTGTTCTTTCCTAAAGTTGAAGTTGCTTTCATAGAGTCAAGCAGCACTAAAGTTGCTTTTGTGAGGTCAACTGTGCTGTGTGAGCTATGCTAAAGAGGTTGCCCCTATTTCTTGAAGAAGGCCACAGATGATATGTCACTAGAAGTCCGCGATGGAATGATTGAAGGCCTCTAAGGTTAAAGCTCACACGTTGACAGAGAAACTGTGAGGTCTTGTCGGTCTTGATGAGGTGCTTCATGGTTCTTCGCTTGTAGCTAGATCTAAGTATTGAATAAGTGCTTGAGCATTCAACTTGTGAATTGAAAATATCTTTAAATTTCATTAATATAAGCCTTCCATTTTATGAGTGTTTTGTGATTCTTGGCAGATTTTACCTTTGTGTACTTTTTTTGTTCATATGACTTTGTTTTGGCTCCGAATTGAGTGTCGTTGGTGGCGTTGGAAAGTTGACTTCTGTACTTTTTTAGCGCCATCAAGCTCTCTGCGAGGATGTAAAGTTTGAGCATCGTACGTGCGAAGGAATCTCAAATTTGTGTGCTGAAACTTGTAGTCCCGCCCACTAAGACATTTGCCCAAGAGTTTTTATGTTATTACCCAATTATTGCACCCTTTGGTGGGGTTGGGAAGCGATCTTTAGTAGCTTTTCCAATTCCAGCATGTCTTTTTGTTGGGTAGGAGTGATAGATCCTTGGGAATGTTCTTGAGTAATATGTACCTCATTATTGATTAACCGCATTGAACTTAGCCGTCAAGTTACTTGAGGTGATCACTTAGCTCATTGAGGTGAAAGTTGTAGTTCTCCCTTTGCAGAGGTACTCAGACTCCTTCGTAGGTGAAGTCTTTGAGTGCTCTACTAGTGGTGGGCTTTGGTGCTTCACAGCACGTAAGTATTGGTAGGTTGCGAGTTGAACGCAATATGGCTTTAACAAACAAACATGTTGATGCTTTGCGGGGCAAAGGTCTTGATGTTTCATGAATGAATGTATTTCTTCATGTGTTAATGCTTGGCTATTTTGTATGTTGAATGCGTCGATTTTTCGAAAGCGAGGTTGTTGATGCTTCACGGGCTGAAGGTGTTAACACTTCACAGGTCGAAGGTGTTGACGCTTCATGGGATGATGTCTTGACTACTTCGCTGGGTGATGACTTCGATGCTTCACAATCGAATTCTTTGATGCTTTATGGGAGAAAGGCATTGATGCTTCAGCATGCAAAGGTTTTGATTGCTTCTTAGATGAAGGCTTTAACACTTCATAGAGCAAAGGCATTGACGCTTCGCATGTTGGGGGTGCTGATACGTCATGGCATGAAGTTCTGGTTGCTTCGCTGGGTGACGAATTTGACGATTTACAAGTGAAGGCTTTGATGCTTCAATTCTTGAAGATGTTCTCACTTCGTTGGGCAAAGACTTGATGCTTTAACGAGCAAAGACATTGATGCTTCAGCAGGGAAAGGCTTAAAGTGCTTCGCTTGACGATGACTTGAAGTGTTTCGCTTGGCGAAGGCTTGGATTGATTTACATGGCGAAGGCTTGGAGCACTTTGCATGGCGAAGGCTTGGGGCACTTGACGTGGGGAAGGCTTGGAGTGCTTCACGCGACGAAGGCTTGGCGTGCTTTGCATGGCGAAGGCTTGAAGTGCTTCACTTGGCGGAGGCATGGAGTACTGCGCGTGGCAAAGGCTTGGAGTGTTTCTGATAAAAGTTTTACTAGGCACAATAAGTGTACTAGGCAGAACCTCTAACTGTAATACATTACAAGTGCACAAGTCGTGCAAATGAGTATAATATCATAGCTAATGTCAATCCCACAAAGGACTTGTTCAACTTATGTCCACTAGTCTAGGTCCAATTAAGTTAGATGTGAAAGTAAAGACAATGGAGGGTTTTTTTCTTGATTGATTGACTGAATACAAAAAGTAAAGTAAGGATACTAAATTGATTAATTAACTAGGTTAAACTAGGGCTCACTATCTACCTTAACCATTTGTTATCCTCTTTAGACCCTCTTAATTACTTCTCTTTTGTGACATGAATTAGGCACTCGTACGTAAGGCAGGGCATATGCTCAATAGACACATTTTATCCTCTCTTACTTTGTATACTCAAGGTAGAGCATATGCTCTCAAGTGTCTACCACAACGTTTTAGTGATTCTTTGCACACAAAGAGGATTTAATGACACCACACTAACCTAAGGGTATAAATACAGCCCTAAACTTTATGATTTAAATCTACAACTAGGAGTACTGCCCCTAATCTTGATTCTTACATCTACTAAGTTGATTTGACGGTCACACCTAGCACATGTCATCTACAATTTCATGCATATTGATGGGTTGTTAATTATGCATGTTTTAGTTATGATTCATTGACCCCTTTTACTTAGTTTTTGTTTGATTATATCATAAAATAGGAGGAAATAATCCATCTTGTAAGCCATGTGCAAATTAGTAGTGTGGATCAAATCCAAGCTTAAACAAAGAAAAGAGATCCAAGTTGAGGTCCATGTGACAAGGCCGCGCTCAGCTCCTTAGTGCACACCCAAGGCCAAGTTTCAGCTTCACAAGGCCTAGATCAAGTCCAGCTTAAGCGAAGTCGAGTTCTTAGTGATCCTGGTCCCTAGTTCCTGCAGGCACACACCTTCAGGCCAAATTCCAGTACCGTTGGGAGCACTTGTGCCAAGTTCCAGCACCTTTGGGCCAAATTCGAGCACTTGCACCAAGTTCCAGCACCTTGTCACATAAATTCTAGGACCTTCCTGCAGGTCTCAGCTGTTCCTAAGCATGTTTTAAGCCAAAGCCCACAATGGAAATGCTCACAACTAATCTTTAGAACTTTCCTATTCAATCAAGGTCTAAAAAAGGAACAAAATCAGGGCTAGCTGTTTTTTAAGGAGGATACACGGTTGGGATTTTAGGAGGACTCACGGCTGGGATTTCTTGGAGGCTTGTAGCTAGGGTGTCGACCCTCCTATTAATGGGCCAGCTTAGCTCTGCTTTAGGGATGCATGTTCCACCTCCCTTGGTCCATACCCAAATTCATTGACAAATCCTCACGGTTCCAGTTCCAAAAGCCTCTCCATTTTCCATAATAAAGACTAACGGTTTCCAGCCCCAAACACTATCCATCTCCATCCCAAAATTCTCACAGTTCAAGCCCCTAAGCACTCTCCATCTCCATCCCAAAACCTCACGGTTTACACACCCTAATCCTCTCGGTTTTCTATTTTATTTTCTGATTCTTGTACTTATTTCTTTGTATGTTTTGTACTCTTACATTAGTCCTCGTAATTTCAATTTGATAGCGCTTATTTCTTTTTATGTTTTCATATTCATACTACTTGTTTTCTTTACAGTTATTCATTCTTATGTTGAGTTCTTCTACGTTCATATTCATGCAATAATCTCTTGTTGTTTCTTGGATTCATATTTAGTTCTTATTGTATTTTCAATTCCTAGCATTAGTTCTTCTACGCTTTTACTTTCATAGCACCTTTTTTTTTTATGATTTTGGTCTCACCAACTTAAGGGCTGTTTTCACCTCTTTTGGGGTCTTGAAATCTGCCTAATGTTGGATTAGTTCTCTACGGATTTGAGATTCTTAGACTAATTCCTTTGCAATCTCGGATTCGTAGAACTTAGAGGGTGACTTTCTTGTGGAAGTTCATCCCTCCTTTACTTTCGTACTTTAGTTTCTCGAATTTACTTTTTGTTTATTTATTGTTTATTTCAATAATGTTTATGTATTTTAATTCAAGCATGAGTGAGTAGTCTCTATGGATTAGGGCTTCTTGAAGCCCTTACTATTCGTTGTTATACTTAGTTCTTGTGTGTTTATCTTCACTTTGTGCTTGTTGAATTGAATCGATCTACTATGCTTAAGTTAATACTATGCTTAAGCATGAAGATTAAAATGTGGACTTTTAGTTGTAGATTGATTCCATGAAGCTTAAGGTGTATTTATACTCTTAGGTTAATATAGTGTCATAAAATCCTTTTCGTACGTAAAGCATAACCTAAACGTTGTGATAGACACTTGAGAGTACACTCCATGCCTTAAGTATACTATGCAAGAAAGGATAAAATGTGTTCAATGAGCATACGCCCTGCCTTAGGCACAGGTACTTAATTCAATCACTAAATGAAGATGACTAATAAGGACTAAGGAAGATAACAATTGGTGGGGTGGATAGTGACCCTAATTCTACTTTTCAAAGCTATTCAGAACGTAATCATCATTTTACTTGCAATCGAAGAAATCAAACAACCAATGCACCCCCTCCCCCATTTGCACTTTACTTTCACACATAAGTTAATTGGACTTAAAACATAATTGGACATCTTTGAAGAAGTCCCTAAGGAAATCGACCTTTTCTTGCATCTTTACTACTATACGTCTACGCTTGCAAAGTTATTACATGTGGAAACCTAGTCTTGCATGATCATCATTGTGTTTGACTTATCTTCCATCACATATAAATAAGTTGGCTACTCTTACACACATCCCATTGAGTTCATTAAGCATACTAGATCAAACTTATTTAAGTCACTGTGTTAAAGTAATCAAGAGCAAGGTCTAAATCCAATAACGCATGGCTAGGGCTTCAAATAGCCCTAATCCTTAATTAAGCTCCTCACACATTATATAATTGAACATAGACATAATCTGAAATTGCATTGATCAAATTTAAAATTGAGTCAATCATGCATTCATCCATTCTTTTTGTGTTCACTTTAGAATTGACTTAATTTTCATAATCTACATAAGTCTCACAAAATGGATCATTTTCTCCTAGTAATTGCACGAATATAATCAAAAGCTAAGTAAAAGGGATAAGAAATGACAATGAAACAATGCATATATAATGACTTATCAAACACCCCCAAACCTGGATTTTTCTAGTCCCTTAAAAAATAAAAAATAAAAGACTCGATCCTAGTTAAGATAAGTATTTAAACCCCTAGGTTGACCTAGTAGGAGGAGTTGTGTTTTCTGAAGGCTTAATAGAATAATACCCACAAGCAACTTACGTAGTGACTAAGAAAGCTAGATTTAACACATCACAAAGTTAATAAGAATCAAAAACAGAAAAAAAAGTTTCACCATACCACAAGATGCATCAAAACCAAGAGTTCCAAGTGTTAAGTGCATGTGTCATGCTTTAGTGATGAAATTTAAAAATGAGGGCATTCAAGCATCTTTTAACAATTTCGCCTCGACTCTGGTCCTCACAAGATATCACTCAGTGCACAAGAGTGCTAAGGAATCACTCATACTATCATATGTGAATAAGTTATGCATAGGAATCAAGATAATGACATATGAGTTCATTAAGAATAAAGGCACTTTCTGAAATTAAGATCTCAAGAAGGAATTGATGCTTAGGAACAAAGATACATACCTTAACCTTCAACAAGCATATCCATAAGATCACTTAGGCCTTCTTCAAGGGTTGCAATGAGGCTAGGTTAATGGGGTTTGAAAGAAGGGATAAGAGTTCAAAGAACCCAAGGTGTGTCAAGGCATGAGAGATCATGATTTAAGCTAACATCAAGAACCCTAATCAAAACTTGTAGTTCACAACATTGTGTCTACGAGGTCTAAGGGTTTTTTGGTTCAAGTCCTTTTCTTGATTCTTTTCTCTTTTTCTTTTCTTTTGGTCCTTTTTCTTTTTATTTTTTTTGTTTCTTTTTCTTTTTCTTTTTTTTTGTTTCTTTTTCTTTTTCTTTTTTGTTTTTTTGTTTCCTTTTCTTTTTCTTCTCTTTTGTTTCTTTTTCTTTTTCTTTTTCTTTTGTTTCTTTTTCTTTTAACTTGAACCAAGGCCATTAACATTGCTTCATCCTTACATTGCATACAAAAACTTCAATTTCCAATACATACAAAACAACACACATTCTTTACATTATCTCTCATCAATACTCTCATTTGAGGCAACCCCACATAAGCATAGGTTTAGGTATAGCCAATATGTAAGGCTAAGAACTTTAGAAGGTTGTGTTGTGGGTGATGAAAGAATACCTAGTGTTTGGATGGAAATGGAGCTAAGGGAGCACGCAATAGGGCAAGAATGGGCCTTTAGAAGTTAAGCACACATATCCTAGATCATATTGATAGAGATTTTATAGAGCACAAAATATGTACTAGAAAAAAAACTCTACATGTAATAAACTTTGCACCGAACAAGACGTATAGATAGTATAGATGCAAGCAAAGGTCGATCCCACGAAGACTTGCTCAATAATATCCAATTCCGTTTAACACAATTGAACACTATCCCTAGAAAAGTGATGTACAGACCTAGGAAGTCATGAGTTTAGATTACAAATAAAATTCTCCCTCTTAAACGTGATGCTATAAATTGCAGGGTGAACACAAACATCGAGGTGATCCGTCAAGCAATTACATCGACAATTATACACAAATAAGGTAGCTATAAGCATAAATTGAGTTGATGAAGCGCAGTAATCCAACAAATCCAGACATACATAACAATCATAATCATGATCCAGAAATCAAACAAGAACTAACATGGCTAGGGCTTCAAGTACTCCTAGACCTAATTACACTACTCAAACATTATTGAATAAAATAAGGACATAATTAAAAGGTGCACAAACATAAATAAAGCAAGAAATAATAAAAGGACAATGAATAAAAGAGATGAAGGAAAACTCCCTCAAGGTAGACGTGCTGAATTTGAACATGCTTGAATTATAAAGAGTGCTTGAATTAAATTACAAAACTCTAAACTAAGAACATGGCTTGAAGTACAAATTTTGACTGAGTTTTGGGGACCTTCAAGAGGTAAATTAGGCCCCCACACAATAAACCCTAATACCCTTATTTATAAGAGAATAATTAATCCTATTAAAAATAGGAGTTTTTAATTAAATTCTATAAGGAAAAGGCTTCCTAAATAATTAAGAAATCTAATTAAAACCTTTCCTTCAAGTAAAGGAATTAAAAATAAGTATACAAAAGGAAATATGACTAAAATCCCTATACAGTATGGAGAATGAATGTGGAAGGAACTTGAAATTAACCTAAAAATAGCCCAAACTCGGAATTAAAGTTTTAGGGACCAATTTTGGTGGTCCGCCTTCGAAATAGGAGCAGTCAAAGGCATAGTCAACACTGGTTAAAGGCGTTTTGCTGTGAAGGTGGTAGTCCACCAAATCGGGAAACTTCACTTCAGCACACACGTGCTGAAGAGGATTGAGGCGCTTCGGTAGGCGCGCTACAGTGAAAGGCGAAGGACTCTCTGATGCCTATTCGGTGGGTGTCCACCGAATTACTATGTCATTTTCTTTCCTTCACAACTTCTTCGTTTCAACTTCGATTTAGGTGATCCTTTCGACAAATTCTCGTAATTCCAAGCTCTATTTGATCAAAACAATTCTCACAAAATATATTATTTTCTCCAATTGTATAGAACGAATTATTAACAAAACAAAAGTAAATAGGTATTAAATTATGGATAAAACGTGCATAAATTATGACCTATCACATATCAAATGGATATATAGGAATTCAATCAAGAGCATCTTTAGAGATTAAGTTCATAAACACCAATGCAAAGAGATGATGAGATCGAACAATGAAGAAAAAAAGTGATGAAGCATAAGAGTAGGCACAATGAAATCTCTTAAAAGAAGGCATAAAGGCTCCAAATCTCACATAGACAGTCTCCACTAATTTTTTAAGAATGCTCAAGTTTATTTCTTTGTCAACTAAACCACTAAAAGCAAAGCATTGTGAAGCGCATAATAGGAACTCAATGATCAAAACACATCTCATAATCATGAAAAAGCAATTCATAGTTTTAGATGTCCTTATTAACAAATAATGCATCAAACTAGCAACCTAAACTAAGAACAACAAAAATAAAAACAAAAAAACAAAAAGGTCTCTAGATAGGTACCCCCAAACTTGAATGGTTCCCACAAGAAAGTTAAAATCACACCCCCAAACCTAAATGACACATTGTCCTCAATGTGTAAACAAAAGGAAAAGCATGACAACAAGGTTGGAAGGATTACAATAGTAGGAAAAGAAACAAGTTAAGATGTGCAAACTAGGGTTAGGGTGCTTCCTACCCTAGGAAGGAACCACGGGCTGTTCAATGGTGCACATGAAAATCATGTATGAAGGGCGGCAAAAGTCCTCATGGATGCTAGCTGGGTGCTACCCAGGTGCTGGCCAGAATCTAGAACAGCTGGGAATGGGCAAGGCTAGGATCGCGGGGTGGGCCAAGTCGTAGAACAGTAAAGGTCCGGTGTTATTCAGTGCTGAAATGCCAGGGTCGAGTAAGCTTGTTGGGTTGTCTGTCGAGGGTCCAGCGGGGTGCTGTCTAGAGTAGTCCAGAGAGTCTGAACGGAGCTGACTAGGTCCTATACAGAAAACTAGTCTGGGAGTATGTCCAAGTCTTATACGAAGAACTAGTCAGGGAACTTGACCAAGTCGTGTCCCGAGATGTAAGCCCCGGTCTTGGAAGCAAGAACGATGAGCAAGACCCATGAGCTTGAGAAGTAAGAACGGTGAGAAAGACCAGTGAGCTTAGAAAGGCAAGATCGGTGAACAATCCCACATCGCTAGGGGAGGGAAAGGAAAGTGCCTTATATGTGTGGGCACGTATCTATCTAACACAAGGACTTTTGGGAGCTCACTAGCTTTGGATTCCTGGGGAACTCCAAAGATAAGTGAGTTGAGCCTGGTGCAATCCCAGGATGCGTGACCTATTGGGAAGTTGCAAGTACGTTCCCAAGAACAAAACCGTGAGGGCTGCACCCAAAGTGGACAATATTTTGTTAGATGGACCGGGTCATGAAAAAATGGTATCAAAGCTGGACCCCAACCGAAAGTGTGTCAGCGAGGACGCTGGGCCCTAAGGGGGTGGATTGTAAGACCCCGTCTTGGAAGCAAGAATGATGAACAAGACCCGTGAGCTTAAGAAGCAAGAATGGTGAGAAAGACCCGTGAGTTTGGAAAGGCTAGATTGGTGAACAATCCCATATCGTTCAGGGAGGGAAAGATGAAGTGCCTTATATGTGTGGGCACGTATCTATCTAACATAAGGCCTTTTGGGAGCTCATTGGCTTTGGATTCCTTGGGAACTCCGAAGTTAAGCGAGTTGAGGCTAGTGCAATCCTAGGATAGGTGACCTACTGGAAAGTTGCACGTGAGCTCCCAAGAAAAAAACCGCTAGGGCTGCGCCCAAAGCGAAAAATAGTGTGTTAGATGGGCCGAGTCATGACACGAGAACCAATTCAAGAACCAGTCCAGAGAGCTTGTACAAGAGGGCATTGTAGTGTGCATGAACTGGGACTATGCTTATGCGTGCAGGAATTGCATAGGTACAAACTTTTCCAAGGGCTTCTGGGGAAACCAAGGGCCAGATAAGGTTCACCAGGGTGCTGAGCGGACTAGCAGGGCAACTGTGGGACTCCATTCTTGACTCACCCGTTGTGAGTTCCTTCCTGCATTAATGAAAATATTAATAGACACATAGGAGGTAATCAACTTTCTAGAACTCAACATATCAAGGTAAAAATATATAAGGGATTTAAAACTAAGTAGGAAGTGCTTGATCCCAAGTGTCTCGTGACGATGACATTCATGGTGGGTAGGTAGTGGATGTGCCTTGTGTGCTTTAGGCCTCGGTCGTGGGCCATTTTTGTGACTTGATCTCTGGAACTTGCACACCACCAACTTGAGAGCTCCCTAGTCCTTCCAAAAGCAAGGGGTGTCAAACTTGAACAAAAGAGTATGCACTGAATTAGGGCTCACACCAAAGCACACAATCAGATTAGTAAACTTGAATGGTGAGGATACGGAGAAATAGGGGCCTAGGAGTGCAAAGTCCATGCCCATGTTCGTGGGTGGTGGCATGCTGTTCTGTGGGTAGGCACCCGTGGGTATGCCCTTGATAGGAACAAGGGCCCGAGATGGGGCCACCGTGGATATGAGGAGGGTACTTGGCATTGGGAGGGCTGGAATTATGGGGGCATCAAGGTTGGGGGCCATGAGGCTGTCCTTATCCTTATCATTGTCGATGTCCTTACCTTGTTCTGAGTGTTGAATTGGGTGCTCAAATGGCAAGGTGGGCACGGCCTTGGTCAGGGGTGCAAGAACATACTGAGGCTCAAATGGAGGTTGGGTCGTAGGCATTATGCAGGGAGGAGTAGGGACCAAATCAGGGCTGTAGGGCAGCTTATTTAGCAGTTGAATTGGATGAGCCTGAACGTTCATGCCTCCATAATCCACTTCATCATATTTCTCCCACTTATGTGCCAAGAGAATTCGCACTCGAAGGTTATCCATTTCATCATCCTCGTCCAGCACTTGCCTTGTCGAAGTATCCTTTGGGGTCTTCTATCCTTAACTATCCTTCTCAACAAATCTTATGCTTGTAGAAGATAATCATGGTAGTCATGACTTGAATATGGGCTATGAGCTAGTGGAGGAGGGGTCCAAGTGTAAGGTGGTGGGCTGCCCCATCCTTGGTGGCGTGGAGCTAAGTAGGCATGAGTATATGGTGCTGGTTCATTATTCTAGTCGCCATTATTCTAGTCGCGAGGACATGCCCAACCTTGTGCTTCAGAGTATGGGTCATACTAAGGTTCCATTGCCACCTAGGAAGTCATAACAAACAGAAACAGCAAGGACTAAGTCGTCTACAAAAAAAAACTAAGAAAACCAAGAAAACTAAGCTAATGCAACCAAAACATAATGGACACCGTTGAGGGACAAGTCCCCAGCAACAGTGTCAAAAACTTGATAGAAGTTTTATCAAGCACAATAGGTGTACATAGCAGAACCTCTATGTGTAATATCTTGCAAGTGCACAAGTCGTGTGAATAAGTAGAGTAGCATAGAAAAAAGTCAATCTCATAGGGACTTGTTCAACTTATGTCCACTAGTTTAGGTCCAATTAACTAAGATGTGAAAGTAAGGACAATGAGGGGTTGTTTTCTTGATTGATTCACTGAATACAAAATTTAAACTAAGGAAACTAAATTGATTAATTAACTAAGTAAAACTAGGGTCACTATCTACCTTAACCAATTGTTATCTTCTTTAGACCCACTTAACTACTTCTCCTTAGTGACATGAATTAGGTGCCAGTACCTAAGGAAGGGCATATGCTCAATAGACACATTTTATCCTCTTTTACTTTGTATACTCAAGGTAGGGCATATGCTCTCAAGTGTCTACCACAACGTTTTAGTGATTACTTCAACATAAAGAGGATTTAACGATACCACACTAACCTAAGGGTATAAATACAGTCATAAGCTTTATGAGTTCGATCTACAACTAGGAGTACACTCCCCTAGTCTTTGATGCTTACATTTGCTAAGTTGATATGATGGTCACATCTACCACATGTCATCTACAATTTCATGTATATATGTTAGCTACTCTTACACACATCCCATCGAATTCACTAATAATAGTAGATCATAATTATTCAAGTCATAGAGTTAAAGTAATCAAGCTCAAGGTCTCAATCCAATCGCGCATGGCTAGGGCTTCAAGTAGCCCTAATCCTTAATTAAACTAATCATACATTATATAATTGAACATAGATATAATCTGACATTGTAATGAGTCAATAAGATAAATAAGTTCAAAGTACAAAACAATAAAGAGGGAAGAAGGAACTCCCTTAGTCTAAGCGTGCAAAAATCCAATGAAAAGCTGCTGGAAAATTAATGATCAAAACAACTTAATCGTAAAAACATGAGAACTATGGTTCAAAACCCTAAAAGCCATCTAAAAGGGTATAACCCCTTGTCGTGGGGTTTTCATCAATTTAAAAGGAGATTATCCCCTTTTCATTTCACCAAACAACCTAAAAATCCTTGTGGAATTCGAAATAGGACAGCAGCCATAAAATCAAATTTCCACCAACGTTGGCCTTGAATACACCATTCGATAGAGTACTAAAATTAGGTCATTATATATAAAAATTGTGGTCATAGCTAAGTATTTACCAATTGAAACAAGGAGGCCAAAATCAGAAATTGCTAGCGGAAGACCTTGAAAATCAGGCACACAGGTCAGAAAAGTAGCACACGAGCTAGAACGAGGACCGAGGACCGAGGACAGGGTCCAGGAACATGTCACTGGAGACATCCCAGTGACATGGTCCTAGCACAGCGAAGAGCACACATATAGAAACATGGGACTAGGGACATGTCACTGGTGACATCCTAGTGACATGGGTCCAATGACATACGATGAGACCTAAACTTCATCCTTGGGCCATTTCTTCGTTATAACTCCGATTTCATCCATTATTTTTGCATTCTATTTAGAATTGACTTAAATTTCATAATCTACGAAAGTCTCAAAAAATGGATCATTTTCTCCTATTGATTGCACTATCTAACCAATAGCTAAGTAGAAGGGATAGGAAATGAAATTGAAACAAGGCATATATAATGACTTATCACGATCGTTTGCCGAATGATTAGATGATTCATAGGGTGAAGCCTTCGAGTGCTTCGCAAGGCGAAGGGTTGGAGTGCTTCATGTGGCGAAGGCTTATAGTTCTTCTTGTGGGGAAGACTTAGAGTACTTCGCGTGGCGAAGGCTTGGAGTGCTTCACATGGTAAAGGCTTGGAGTGTTTCGTACGATGAAGGCTTGGAGTGCTTCACATGGCGATGGATTTGAAGTGCTTTGTAGGGCGAAGGCTTGGAGTGCTTCGAATGGCGAAGGCCTAGAGTGCTACGTAGGGCGAAGGCTTGGAGTGCTTTGTGGGATAAAGGCTTGGAGTGCTTCTTAGGGCAAAGGCTTTGAGTTCTTCACATGCCGAAGGCTTAGAGTGCTTCGCGTGATGAAGTCTTAGAGTACTTCATATGGAGAAGGCTTAGGTGCTTTGCATGGCGAAGGCTTAAAGTGCTCTCTATGTAAAGTTTCAGATGATAAGACAATTTTATTAGATGTTTAGATGCAAAATCTTGAATCTTAATGAAAAATATTATGTAATTCAAAGTCTCCATTGCCCCTGTTCTTTCTTCTTAACGAGTACGATGTTGGCTAGCCATTATGAGTATGGGACTTCCTTGAAGGAGCCAGCTTCGAGTAACTGGCAACTTCAGGTTGGATAATTGCAGCTTTCTCATGGGAGAAGTTGCGCTTCTTCTGTCTGCGGAATGAACTGTGCTATCTTGGTTAATTTTATACCTTCCTTGAGGCATTAGCAAGCCATGACCTGATCTCCATTTTTCTCTCTAACTCCTCCTCCAGGAATTGGAAACCTCATTCTTTGGTATAGGCTCGAGGTGCTTACAAGTATCTTCTGAATCCATAGTTTTCCTAGTATGCCATTGTATGGTGAGTACTCATCAAGGATCCAAAAACTTTATTTTGAGACAATAGGAGGAGAGTGGACATCAAGTTGAACTACGCCGATAGACATGCTCGTCGATCCATTGAAGTGTCGCAGTCAAACATTTCTCCCCATTGTGAAATATTCTAATTCCATCTTCTAGACCGCTTCAAAGTTAAGGATGTTTGGAGTGCTTCCCTCATCTACGTGAATCTGGTAGATTTGTGCGTGGGTAATTTGGACTCAAATGACAAGGGTATCATCATGTGGCAAATCAAGCCATGCTCTGTCCCTTGTAGAGAAACCGATGACAAGGTCATCAGTTACCTAGGTCGAGGTGATATGTGAGACTTGGGCCATAGCTAGGGCCTCATGGACCTTCCTCTTCCTTTGTTTTCTAGTAGTTCCCTTCAACTCTAGCTTTGAAAGGATTGTGCCCACACAAATCATTTTTCGCGTTGGTTCTTGAGGGCTTTTGTCTCCAAGACATTCTGTTGCCTTTTTACTGATGCACTCGGTGCACTGTCCTTTCTTTACGAGATTCTGACGATACCTTTCAAAGGTATGACAGGAATGTCATGCCTATAGTAGTTGTGGTAGGTGCACCACTTTGTCTTGTTGGCCTTCTCCTGGTCACCCTTGACGAGTGTTGGCCTTTTGAACCATGGCTCTTCTGTTATTTGATTCTAGATTTGGAGAACAGGTACGGAGAACTACATGTTTGGCTTCATACTAGAGAATGCACTGGATGACAGATTCCCTTTACGTTTGTGAGCCTTTCCAGCTGAGTTACCGTGGTTGGCGCCATCCTTGGGTTTCCGAACGCCATTGTGGGATGTCTTCCTTCCTTGATGTGATTGGCGACATGCATGGTGTTTTTCTCATCTTCCTAGCATGGATGTCATTCCGCTAAGGAAAACATCTTGGTGAGACTTCGGTCATTTCCCATGATGATGTCCCTGTAGAGTTGGCTCTCTCTTGGTAGACCTTGCTTGAATGCCATGGCTACAACTAGATTGTTGCACCCAACAATACATGATTTTTCTCTATAATATCTTCGAATGTATTGTCGCAAAGTTTCCTTGGTCATCCTTGACTTCGAAGGTACGAAGCTCCGAGTATTCGTTCACGAAGGATAAGGCCAATTCTTCAAAGGAAGTGATCAATCTCCAGGGGAGATGGTTGAACCATGTCGTTCCTGACCTTACAACGAGGCTTGGAAAAGTTTCCACGTAAGTGCATCGTTGTGCTTATGAGGCACCATGACTCCACAGTAGTAATTGATATTCCTCATTGGGTCAAAGGTCCTTTTGCACTGATTAAAATTAGGAGTTGTAAATCGTTGTGGGAATGGTTTCTCCTCAATGTTCCTGACTAATGGCGAAGTTGATGAAGTTATCTGGCACTAAAGGTCATCTTCTAAGTCGCCATTGTAAGACCCGTGTCCTAGAGGGAACGGTGAACAATCCCACATTCCTGCGAGGGGGGAATGGTCTGTGAAGGGAATGGTGGTGTGCCTTAAAGGTGTAGGCACACACCTATCTAGCATGAGGTCTTTTGGGAGCTCAGTGGATTTTAGGGGGGGGGGGGGGGGATTGGAACCCCAAAGTTAAGCGAGTTGAGGCTGGTGCAATTCCAGATGGGTGACCCCCTGGGAAGTTGCACCATGAGCTCCCGAAAACAAAACCGTGAGGGCAAGGGCAAGGAGGCCCAAAGCGGAAAATATCATGCTAGATGAGTCGGGACCTGACAGAGGAGGGTCGGGTCCTAACAGCCATCATGCTGGATTCCTTGAAGGCGCTGGTCTAGCATCCTTTGGACGTCTTCAACGTACAATGGCCCTTGATGATGGGGATTTTCGCGTCGGGTCAAATGGGGCCGACTCTTTTGGGTTACAGCCAGCATGGTGCTTGAATGCATTGTTGAATAAGTCTCATCCTCCTCACTGTGATAATCTAAATGCGTAGAGACATGGTGGAATTTTCGATCCAAGGGGGGTGTGCAGTTTGGGAGATCGTATGCTATCATCGGCTCTTGCATAGGTACTCAATGCGTGAAAGTACTTCAGCGTGCCCTCCAAGTCACTCTCGGGCCTAAGGTCTTGTGCGATCTTGGCTCCTTATTCTAGGACTACAACTTACTTCACATGAATCACCTAGTGATGTGTCCCAGGACATTGTCTCGCAATGTTGATTCTCCTTGGCAGCACGCCTTGGGATGTTCCTAGGTGTTTTGATAGGTATGTTGCACCTCTCAGTAGTTTCAAATGTTCAGAGGCCTCCCAAAAGCTATTGTAGGAGCTCGGATTGGGCTCAGACTTGATTGATCAGTTGTTCGACTTGTTGCATCAGTCAAAGTGGTGGAGGTGAGTCCTGAGATATCTGCTCATAGCGAGCAGCATGCTAGGGCGTATGTCGTGCGCCTTTAGATTGATGCGATGAACCTAGTCTCCCACGTGCATGGTTATTGGCTTGTGAGTCACGCAGGGCGTCCAAATGCCTTTTTAGGTCCATGTCAACAGGAGGTTGATTTGGCACTCTTGGAGACGTTTCCCTTACCAATAGCCCACCTGTTTGCTGAAAAAATTTCACCCTTACCCATGTTGCAGGCGGAGGGTCTACAGAAGCAGTAGGTATACAAAATGTCCCAAAATTGAAGATAGGTGTCCAGTTTGGCATTCCAAATGGTAGGTGGATTGATGCCTGGCGCAGACCGCGCAGGGAACAGGCAAGTGACTTTTATATAATCTCAGGAAAGGGTTCGCTTGCGCCAAGAATCGCTGTGAAAGATGTTCTAGCCTCGGAAGTCTGTGCTCTGATCTGCGTATTCTGGCCATGTGAGGAACGGTGAGTGTTGAAAGTAGAATGGAATTTGCAAGAAATACTAAGGAGCACGCTTCGAGTATTTCTCAAATTGGCTCTTTACGAAATGACCTGTTGTTGATGCAGAAATCGTCCGGATTTGTACAATTCCTTCTTGATCCCTACGCACAATAATAAGAAATAAACAGGGTTAAGTTTGAAGCCCTAGGGGGGCGGTTGAACCAAGAACAATCTGATTCCTAAGTCGTTTTAATCGAGAGAAATAAACTACAGAGTATTGGTGTGAGTTTTGAATTACCTTTAGCGGTGAGTGAGGCCCTATATTTATAGTGAAGCCTTGAGAGTCACCAGAGTGTCTGGTTAGTAGAATAAGATAGTGTGTATTAGGTGATTCTACCGAGATAAATCATTGTTATTGACTACATACATAGTAATAAATAATTCGCGAAAGACATTATTTATTATTAGAATTAATCTAATTAATTAATATATTTAATTGATAAATATATATATATATATATTATTTAATTGATAAATATATATATATATATATTAAATTAATTCGAAGATCGTGATATGTCGTTGTCGTCTATACAAAGGGAAATATCAACAATATGAGAGTTATGAGCCACATGGCAGGCCCATAATTTTCTGCTGATTTATGGCTGCACAAAGGTTAGGGGTGTTTAGGCTTTGAACTTTTTTTTTATTTTTTATTTTTTTGGATGATGTGAATGGAATGCAAGTGCAATAATTAAATCGAGCAAGAAAATTAATTATCCTTAAGAAAATAAACTTAAATGTAAACGCACTAAATAAATACTTAAAAGAAAAGCCATAATTAAATTAAATAAAAGATTAATAAAATAAGATTAATAAAGCAATTAAATAAAGCTGTTAAATAAACACTAATAAAATGAATTTGAATCGAAATAAAAATTGAACAAGAAAAAACTTGAATTTAAAAATATAGTCTAAGAATTGAAGGGGTGCAAGATAAGACTAATTTTGTGCATTGATGTAAATGCCCCTTTCTCTTCTTCACCTTGACTATTTAAAAGTTTTAGCTAGCCCAGAAATTGGCCATGCTTGGCCTCCATTCTTCCGACTTAAAAACATCCTTGTTGAGCCACCCAAATCCTTCCTTGTTGAGCCACCTAAATCCTTCCTTATTGAGCCACCTAAGTCCTTCCTTGTTGAGCCACCCAAATCATTTCTTGATCTATTAGAAAAATCTTGTCTTATTAAGCTGATTTTATTTAAGTTCGGATTGATACCGAAATGATTTGATTGAGATTCAATCAAATCCTTCTCTTTTGGGAAGATTCTAGGTTAATATTATCTTAACTTGATTTTTTTACTATTCCAAACATTTGAAAATTAAGGTCAGGTATAGGTTGATGAGAACTTGTCTTACATCCATCTTTTCATTTAAACATGGGTTGGGTTAAAAAATTGGATTTAGTAAAATAGAGACCCAACCTCAAGCCGATTGAGTGCCATTGGGCCATTAGTGCCACTACTTTATACTATTAAAACGACCCATGTCAATGGAATTTATTGTCAAAAACCACACTCCATCTCTTTCATTACCCGACCATATTAGGAATATAACACAAGTGTGAGGTGCGGCCATGATTGGCCAAATATTTTCATAATTATAAAAACATATGACCTGGCAAAGAATTTAATTACCAAAGTCGACCATGCGACCTAGCCGAGAAATTAATTACCAAAGTCGACCTTGGGTGAGAAATTAATCACCAAAGTGAACCATGCGACCCGACCGAGAAATTAATTACCAAAGTCAACCATGCGACCCGGCTGAGAAATTAATTTCCAAAGTCGACCATGTGACCTGACAATGTGGCTATGCCTTGGTGTGTCACCTTGTTTTCTTCTTTTTGGCGGGGTCTACTTGCTTTTTTTTTTCAGCCAGGTCTCTTTCGAGTTTCCTCTCCATTTCACATATATATATATATATATGTTACATATATAAGCTTGCATATGGACTACATAGATAGAGGTTTTAGCAAACAAGAGATTATGAATGATAACTCTTAATGTAATACTTTGCAAGTGTACAAAATCATATAACGAGTATATTAGGTTTGCAAAGGTCGATTCCTCGAGGACTTGTTCAACGTGAATCCACTTAGTTTAGAATGAAACAACTTGGTTATGAAGTAGAAAATGATGTTTGGGGGGGGGGGGGGGGGGGGGGAGGGGGTGGGTTGGGTTTGAGTGATGATGAGCACGAAATTGAGATGTAAAAAACACAATGTAAAGTGATGAAAACGATTGGGGGGTTATTATCCACCTTTACCAATTATAGATCTCCTTTGATTTCCTTGATCTAACTACTATGCATGTTTCTGAATCAAGTGCATGTGCAAGGGTCCAGCTAAAGCTCACCCCACACCTATTATCTTCTCTTAGTTTGCATATTTAAAGCGTGATGTCCACTAATAAACGTCTATTATCGATGGTGCATGATAATGCATAAAAGACGAAAGAGATTTGATGACGCTACACTATCCCTAGAAAAGTGATGTGCAATTCTAGTAGGTGATGAGTTTATATTACGAATAAAAGTACTCATCTAATGTGATGCTACAAATTACAAGATGATATTATGGTTCGTCAAGAAATTACATCTACAACTATACACAAACAAGTAAGCTAAGCTTATAAGTATAAATTGAGTTCATGAAGCGCAGTAATTCAACAAATTCAGTCATGCATAACAATCATAATCAAGAGCTAGAAATCTAAATACGAACTAACATGGATAGGGCTTCAAACAGCCCAATCCTAAAGGAAACTACTCACGCATATCCAAGTTAACAAACATCATAATTGAATTCATATAAACATAAAGAGATTGAGGATTAAGGAATGAAAATACTAAGAGAGATGAGGTGTGAAAGAGGTGGCACAAACAATTCTTCTTCTCGCAAGCTTCACGTCACAATCAAGGTGCAAGAATTGAATCCAAAAGATTGAAGAAAACAGAAAATTGCGACGGACTTATATATAAAAGTGAGTATGAATTTAGACAACGTTTTGGCACCTCGGGAGGTAAATTGAATGTCCAAACAATGAGAGAAAATTAACCATATATAGGCCTTACACCTGCCCTAGCTTTACCCTAATTGAAAGAGGAAAAATAGCCCCAAAAAAAGGGAGGAAATCCTCCTTAGCCGTGTAACACCCTTTAGCTGCATTTTGTGAATCCTCTTTGAGTAAGGAATCCTTTTTCCTTCTTTTTCTCCACTTATCACTTCAACTTTGACTAGGAATTCATTCAATCTCTTTCCAAATCAGATCACAAGAATCCTAATAGAAAAAGGAAGTAAAAAATGCGGCAAAGGAAGGTCATTAACCCTTAGCAGTGAGTTTTGAGTTCCTTGGCTTGCAAGGAACTCCTTTTCCTTGTTTCTTGCTTTTTTAACTTCGGGTTTGATTAAGAAATCATTGAGTCTTATTTTCCAAGTCAATTCACATCATTCCTTATTGAAAAGAAAAGAGAAATTACGGCTAGAGAATTCCACAATGGACAAGGAACCTTAATTACCCCTAATCGCAATTTATGGAAAATTTAGGGACTTAGCAACAATTTGGGAAGTCTTGGTGCCCTTGGTGAGAAATTGTCTTGTAAATGAGAGGTGATGTGGCACTATGTGAGTCCTTGGCCAGTTCTTGAAGAATTAGCCTTGGAATGATCACATTTCATTGTAAAAACATGATTTAAACCTCAACATAACAATCTGCACAACTTCACAGAATAGATTATTTTCTCCTATTGATTGAGAAATTATAATAAAAATATAAGTAAAAGGGATAAGAAATAACATTGAAACAATGCTAAATTCGTGACTTATCATACATGTGCGGCTAGCAGAAGGCCACACCACGATTGCAATATAATATATATATATATATATGTATTGAAGCTATATTGATCAGGGGTAAGCGTATATATATATATATATATATATATGTATGTATAGGACGCCTGAGGCTTTATATAGGACGAAGAAAGAAACATCATATCGTACCCTCATCCAGGAAAATATTTTCCTTCTTCATCATCCAACCCAATCACACCCTTTGCTTCATATATTGGGTGAGTGAGAACATTTCACACCATCACCAAACATTGCCCCTTTCAATTGGATATCCGAATTCCAAGGGTGGGAAGCTGAAATTCAAGCTTCTTCCCACAACTCCATTAATTGGCTATGAGGTAAATTTAAGCTTTTTTCTTCAATTTGTGCATTTAATTTCGCAGTTATGGATATTAAACTTGGTTTAATTTTGACTTTTAACCTATCATGCCCATTCATCTTTCCAACATTGATACTATAAATATGCTAGCATCATCTTCATTTGAAAAACTCAACCAAAACCAATCTAGGGTTCTCCAAACTCCCTCTTGGCCATTTTAATAATCCTTCACCGCCCAACCAATGCTACCCCAAATTTCTCCACGAAAAAATTCTTAGCAACATTTGAGTTAATTTGCACTAAATTCTGGCATGAATGTTTGAGTATTGGTTGATTTGGGATTTGAATTTTTCGGGTTGAGCATATGGTACTCTTGGTGTTCTTGAGATTTTGATTTTTCCAATTTCACCCACTTGGTTGAGTCCAAAATTTCCTTGTACTCATGAATTTTTTTGGCCTTTTTTCTTTTTCCTCTTTTTTTTTGGTAGGAAGAAAATGGCCCCAAAGCATGTGATTGGCCACTTCAAGAAATTCCAAAAAACCATGGATGTGCAGCTGGCCAACTTGAACGATCATTTCCACTACATGTGGCCTGACCATCCTGGTTCCCATCTTAGTTCGAATTTCCTTAAAATTCTTCCCGCCATATTAGAGGTTTTAGAGAAGGGCGAAGATGGTGCCCCCTTGTTCTTAACTGAGACCCTATATTGGCCTTCTCAATGGGGTTTCTCCATGCCAACAAAAGACTATCTAGTTGGGTCATCATCCAAGCCGATCGAGTCAAAACCACAAACCCCTTCATTGAATACATATAGTATGAGCTCTCCACCAGCCAAGGCAAGAAAAAATGGTGTGACGGGTACAAGGCCCTTATAAGCCAAAGTTGAGTGGGTTCTAGGATAAGGTCGGGATTTCTCATACATTAGAGTTTTGTTCGGCCGGGCACTTCCCATGGGACCGTGCACTAATTCAAGTCAGGCTATACTTTTGGTCTACATTCAACAATTGCATGAGGCTCCATCTCGGAATGATGACCCCGAACCTACTCGACCTGGCCACTATGCTCGGCCTGCATCCACACAGAATGCACTACTCGACCCCTTGCCATCATGACCTAACACTTAACTTGAACTTTGAAAAACATATCAAGGCTTACAACGAGTGGGTCAACTTTACTATGGCTTCAGTGACAACGCTCTCGAGTCACCAGTACCGCTTACCAATGGGGTCTCTCGGGTGGAGCAAGTAGTCTTCTTACAACTCGGGTTATGTAAGTTCTTTTTCTACCCCTTATCTCTCTCAGTTACTAAGGATGCTCAACCCTTGGGCGAAGTCCTCGCGGATGGCCAATGTGTAGCCTTAGGACCCTTGATTTGGGGTTACTTGTATAGGACATTAGCCACCATTGTCCACCCTACACTGATGTTGTCCAATGTCTTTGGGCCATTATGGATTTTCCAACTTTGGCATCAACTTAACTTTCCTAAGTTAGGGCCACAACCCCAAACTTTACTCATGAAAAACTCCATGGAGACACCCTACTTTCATTTCCTCCACCCAACCATAGTGTAGAAGAATACTTCAAGTTCTTATACAATTGTGATTATATGGCAGATTACCAATTCTCCTTTTTTTCTAGCTCGACTTCACCTGAGCTATCTAACTCTAAGCTTAGACACTATTCTTACATACAATTTTATTGATGAACACAAGTAACTCAGGGCTAGCACCTCGGTCACCCGAGACATCTCATTTGGCCTCCTAGCTAGCTCATTAAACAAGTATGATTGTGGTTGTGAGTTGTAATACCCAACAACCATTTACCGCCAATTCGGGTTTGCTCAGGCCATTTCTAGCCCAATTATGGAGTCCAAAAACCTTTTCTCAGCTCAGAGGGTTTCTTTCAAGAATGTGGAGGTTGCTAATCATATTGATGATCTCCAAGTTCTCCAATTCACCAAATTTGATATTGAAAGTCGCAACCCGAACTTTCGTTGCCTTGGATAGTTTTTTTACTTTTGGGCCGAAATATCCGCCACCTGGTTTAGTGAAACATGACAAGGTTCGTGCTCCAAGGATTTTTCAAGGTTCTCCAGCTCTACCTAAGCGGCCAACCACAATCCAGCGACCTCATGCTCAAATGACCCTAGATCTGGCGCAAGTGAAGGAAGAAATGCCGCATAAGAATCCAAATGTTCGAGTTCGACAGGGAAACCAACCTATGAAAGAAAATTTGAATATCGACCTCAGGGCAGGGAATTTGTACAAAATTAGAAATTCAAGAACAATAACATATTGAGGACGCATCTGGAACCACGTTGCTTAAGGGTTGATGAACTAGGAACCCTAGAAGACTAAAAAATACGACTGCCGATGAGGATACTTCTAAGGAGAGAATGTTTGGGGGTTTTTGGTCTCTCAAACTCATCAAATGATCAAGAATAAGGGGATTATATGGACCATTCTTGATCTAAGAAAGGGAATTATCATCCGGGACAGCTAATAACCGTTCCTTATAAGTACACAAACAAGTGGATCAAAGGATATAGGTTAACAAATCAGGGAGCAGATTTTCAGAAGAAAATACCTGGGGAGCATGATTGTTTTTCGACTTCCTGCGATCAATTGAAACCGAAACCAAAATAGTCAGATCAAAGTTTATGGAACGCTCCATCATCAAGAATTATCGTGTTCATACCTCCATGGGGGGTAAAACTGAAGCTATCTTTGAAGTATGAGGCTCACTATGAATCAAAAGCAGTAGTACACCCATTCAAGGCTTCCAAAGAAACTAGGAAGGTCATAGGCACATTAGATAGCATATCCCGAGTGAAAAATGCCAACTTCGAATCAGAAGACCCCAACGACGTAAGGACACCCTGGCAGAAACCTAGCTGATGAGCATAATAATTGGTTTGATACATTTCGAAGCCAGGAGATGACCTAATGGTCTTATCACCACCTTTTAGAAGATCCCAAGGAAGGATACAACTCATAAAATCTCGATTTTGGACCCTCATGCGGATTAGATCGACAAAAAAACAGAGAAAACCTCCTTCTCGGAACAACGAGAATTTCCTGATCACACTAGCCTCCCAATGATCCTGAGGAAGAGAAAACAGAGTACAAAAGAACGACAGATAATTTCTGGTGGAGAAAGAGAAGGGAGGTAAGGACATCAGTAGTTGAGCTTGAACCACGTCATAAGGAAATTCGATTACACAACTCTGAAATTGGGGGAAAACCCAATTCAATCACATATGAACCATCCAAAGGGGTCCATTCAAAGGAACTAAATTTGTGGGATAGAGGACTAAGGAATGAAGAACACTATGCACGTGCGCCAGAACAAGGGGGCCTAGAGCTATGTTTGAACGAGATGCCAGCGCCTCAACTAGTGCAACCCGTTCCATTGTTGGACTCCTCATGGTGTTAGGAAACATGAACCAATCCAACCACATGTGGTAGAAATAGAACTTTCTCATAGGCAGATCCCAGAAAAGAGCACGGGAGCCCAAGATTTTCATACTCGCTTCTAGTCTTGAGCTGTCTGTTCTAATCAAATAGGCAGAAGACAAACATAAACTAAGAAAGAAGAAGCACTGATGGAACGTATGAAGATAGCTTAATGATCATAGGGCCATGATCCTCATTCGAGTTTGATGGAAAAGAAAAACTAAAGTTAGCCATGTCTCCTAATCGGGACAACCTGAACAAAACAGCCATAGCTAGAAGGGTTATTGTCTTGGGTCCAACTCGAAAATGGAACGTGTTTGTGCCACTGTTCCAGAAGCATAGCGCTGAGCATAGAAGATGACAGTCATAAGTAATGGAAAGAGTGGAAAGACTCTCTAAGTGATATATATCATTGCTCTAGAGCTCATTTGACATATGTTGTATCCTTTGAACCCACTGTTTCCAATGACATGCAAGGTTCGGATCGTCCAGAGAGGGGACGAGATGCTTCCCTGCAAGATCCAGGTTCGCCCACAAGAATGATTTCCACTGATATATGGGAGGAGCTTGCAAGTTTCTTAGGTAAAGGATGAGAGCTATTGCCCTATCTGAACGAGAGCCCTTCAGTTAGGAACCAAGAGCCAAATGTTGACCTAAACCGGTCATAAGATAGGGACCATGGATAACTTCACCACCATCTTCAAGGAACTCCAGAATATCATTGATGCTCTTGAATGGGGTTCAAATCCTCGACCACAGACTCAGGGAGTCATGACGGTGGGTAGAGAGATAGGGGAGTTGGGAGAATCATCCTTATCTTAACGATGAAAAGTAAGTTTGGAGGTCATGATTTTTCCGGAACAAAGAGAAGGTGATGAATTCACAGTGAGAAAGATGGTGCTATGGAAGACCGTAGTTGGAACTAACAAAAGGTACATGTGGAGCAAGGAGAAGAGACGAAGCATTGATTGTGTGAATCATGTGAATTTAAAATGTTTTCTACCTAAAGCATTTAAAATTTTGGGGGCAATTTTTACATCGAAAAAAATTCCCTATGGGCCCAAATTGATGGGTTACAGTAAATTAAAGGCCCAAGACCGACACAAGCTCAGCCCAAGAAACTCTTGAACGTTGAGAGGAAGGAAGCATGGGGCGGTGCTAACAAAACACGAAGAAAATTGAGGCATGGGGGAGTATCCCAACAACAAAAATGGAAAAGTGGGATCCACGCGGGACTCAACTTGGCAAGTTGGAAAGCTCCTTCACCGCCTATAAAAGGAAACCAACTCAGCTTCTCAAAGGACCAACAATCAACCAATTAAACTCAGAAAAATTGATCTCGATCAATTTATGAATCTATGAACACCTTAACCAAGCTTTCATTATTGAAAACGGCTGGACCTTGTGGTAAAAACTGTCTTTTTGGACCTAGGAAATCAAGATTCAGTTTTTTCTCTCACCCCTTCTAACTGTCTTTCTGACTGCTCTAGCAACAATGTCATAATGGTTGGTTTCATTTCCAAGCACAAATCTTCTTTCTGACTGATCGAGTGTCATAAAGATTGCCATTTTCCCTACTTATTAGTTCATGGACTTTCGGCTGAAGTTCGCGAAAGATTAACCTTATTTCTGACCACTCTGTGTCATAAGGCTTGATATTATCGACTACTAGCTCACGGAAAGTCATCCCGACTACCGTCTCACGGAAAGTTTTCGGCCACCGTTTCGTGGAAATCCATCTCGATTACCAGTTATACGGGAAGGTCATCTCGACTGCCAACTCATGGGGTGGTCACTGGGGACTCTAACCTTCTTTCGACGTCTTACCGTCACATTTGAGTGCTCTGTTATCTCATGGCATGATTTCCGACTGATATTCATTTTAGTTGATAATTCTTAAATTTCCTATTAGATACGGACTTGCAATGCGAAGGAAATAACTTACTTTTCTGTACTTGTAATTTCAGTTATTATTCAATTTCAGTGCTTTTACATTTCTGTATTCATACTTCTATTTCCATTTCAATACAATATGATTTTCTTAAGTAGTAGTTGGTAAATTGGGATATATACACCATCCGAGCGTGGTTCACAACTTGCCAAGTTGGAAAAACATCTAAGTGCATTGATCTGAATACCTTGTTTCCGACTTAAGAGAACCTAGGACTATTGCTCATCTAACTACTGAAATAACAATGTCGTCAACTTGAATATCGAGGTGAAATAAACTTCTGAATTGGACATCGCTGGAAAGAGAATATTTGAAGTCTTTGAAAAAGGCATAGAAAAAAACAGCGCAATGAGAATTTTTGTCTACTTGCCTCACAATCGCATTGATAAGAAGAAAGATTCGTGAGCCGAAAACAGAACTCATTTACCCTGTCTAATAGTAGTCTTCTACTAGTGACGTACTTGCATCTGAGTGAAAAGGCCTACTTGCAAAGGCCCATCGCACTCAGTCTAATCCAGTGTCTCTACATCATTCACCACAAAATAGATCCCTATGAGTGGTCTACTTCCCTCGCTTCGTAGACCAGGTTCCTCGCGGAGGTTAAGTAAAGGTTGTCTCAGGACATTCGGCTCTTAAAACGAGAAAAACATTTTGAACCAGAAGACACACATAAATAAGTAGTCCAAATTGAAATTTCTGGAATAATAAAGTAACTAAGTAGTCATATTAGGCAGGGAACTGCCTTGGCTATTCGAGGAGAGGACCTTCATGGATCAACAGACGGGTAGGAGAAGAAAGCATCATTAGTGTGCCATCATTAACCACTTTCGCATCTGCCAAACAAAATATTAAAAGTAATAAAAAGAAGATAATGATCGAATAATGGATAGTTAAAAAAATAAATAAATAAAACATATATATCTGGTTAACATGTAGAACCAATGACCAACTGACTTGCAAATTAAAAGTTCGATGTCATCTGTCCAATCTTGCAGCCAGTTACATACTAGGAAATAATTTAACCGCTTCATTATCGGCAATATAATCGGATGGCAACTGAATCTTGGCACTGGAAAACCCATTGTTGCGAAGATTGGGGGAGATGAAGCCAGACCCTGTAAAGCGGTGGGGGAGGAGATGAACACCTTATCCATGCGGGGAGTCGACGAGATCGCCGTCGCCGAAGAGAGGGGAGCATCCTTAGTTGAAGGATGTGGGTGTAATTAGATATCTTGGTGATCGAGCAGAAACTCTGTGTTCGTCATTACAAAGATTGGCAATTTTAATATGTTCCAAATTAAAAACACGTAACAAGAAAAATGATGTGCTAAAAAACTGACGCGAATGTGTAATTTCTATTTTCTGGACTCATTTAATGATGTGATAGTTAGCTTGCCAAGTTGAACCCTTCCAAAGAAGAGTAATGCAAGGAGGAGACAGCTGGAAAGCTACGGTGCCGCCAGGTGCCAAATTGCTCTGTCGATCATTTCAGCAGTGACACTTACAATTTCTAAACCCGGTACTTACAATTTAAAGTTGAGTTTAAGGTTTTCAATTTCAAGCGCATTTTTTATTCAATATCTATTATATATAAAAAATTCCTCAACTGGGTGCTGTATTTTTTCACGGTTACTATCGGTCCGAGTCTTTCTCATCATCTTCACTTTGATCAACCAAAACCAAATATGAGTTACAGTCGTGTCGTCCATGTTCAACACGAGCAGAATCTCCCACCAGGCAAGTCGATCGCCTACGATTCTGAATTTCTCCAATTAATATGTTTGCTTGATTGTCTATGTTGAATAATAAATGATGATTTTTATGATACCCGCATGACTATCCTCCGCCGTCTGATTTTCCACCTCTGCCGCCAGGTTTCCCAAATCCATCGGCCGACTACCCACCTCCTCCGCCGCGGCCAGGGTACCCAAGTCCATACCCACATGAACATGGATATCAGGGTTACTTCAATGATGGGTACCAACAGCCGCTTTCAGCTGCGCCGCCTCCTCTCCGCCCATACGATCAGTACCGCCAAGATGAATATTTCTGTGATTCATTCCTTCAAACCTGGTATTTCAATTAATATTTATGAACTCATCAAATTGATTGCTTGTTTTGAACATAGGACTATTTGTTGAGTAATTAATGCATATGCATCATCCCACATCCACAGATTGACAATTATAAAATACATACAATATATGGTTTCTTTGGAGGAAAAACCCCACAAATTTTTTAACAGTATTCCCATCCAATTCAAATTAGGTTTTTTTATTTTTTTTGGCGAAACCAATTTGATATCATAATGCAATTGACCGTCTGATTGCAACTAAATGCTATATTTTCCTTGGGGATTGATTACATTACTATGAAATAATCCAAATACATATATTGGAATTTCTGGTTCATTTTTTATTTTCGCAGTTTGGCTGCACTTTGTTGCTGCTGCTTGTTGGAGAACTGCTGCCCCTAGGAAGAGGATGCAATGATCCCCAAAATGTTCAACTATGTTTGGTGTCCTCTATCAACCAAAGCTGCTGCACTGGTGTCACTAAGAGTCGTTTTCTTCGGGTGCATCATGACCGAGTTTCCTAAGAACCTCCATTTCCGTATCTAAAACTATACTGTTTGTATTGCAAACTTTCTCTGTTAAATGCCTTTTGGGGAATCGTCAATTTCAATAATATAATTAGAGAAGTAGATACAATTTTGCGTTGTTGTTCTAGTATATGGTTTTGCTTTTTTAGAGTGGTGCAATTTCGATAGTTAGGCAAGTAGAGAGATAGATGAGGAATTTAGACTGAAGTTGCACTTTGCAATGCCTTGTTGGGGCGTCTTGTTACTATTAGTATTGTATTGTGGATTTGTTAGGCGAATTCTATAAGCTGTTGTGGCACCCTTTAGTTTGTGAGTGGTGGAGCTCTTCTCCTTTGATGTTTGTTCTTTTCCTCAAACTTCCAATCCATAAAACCGCCCAAACGGCAAAGAGACTAAAACAACAAAGAAAAAAACTAAAACAACAAAGAAAAGGGTAAAAACCCTAGCACCACCGAATCACAGCATAAACCAAAGCTTTCTTCCTTATGTTGGTTCCTAAACTTGGGATGCATCTTGAATTTCGCTTCTGGTCTCATGTTGCTCTTTCTAAGTATTGTTTTATTCAAAAATGGGCCTAACAAGGATTGGTTTGATAGACACGGAAAGTTTTCTTCTATTCGTCGGGATGATCTGTGGGAGGAAAAGAAGAGCACTTGATACTAGTGAAGTGTCCGCTTAGTGACTCTGATACTTACGTAAGTAAGCAGAAAGAGATTAGACAAAGTATAGGCAATGTGAGGTTTTTGGTGAATAGTAAAGTAGCTTTTATGGAGAAATGTACCCCGTATTTACAGCCAAGGATTGAAATATCGATATCGACGAATATATCGCTAGTCAAATTTACGGATATCTCGTCCCAAATATCGATATCGATATCGTTTACGATCAACAAAAATGGCCGAAATTCGGTCTAAACGTTGGAAATTTGGAATGAAACTTTGAGAAAAACTTAAAGTACCTAATGATGGTTATATCGGACTAATAAAAACTATAAAATGACTATGATATAATAAATATATGATGAATAATATGATATAATCGGGTTCTGCCGATGACTAATAATATAAAACTTTAAATATAAACATAAATTGAAGTGAATTACTATTGAATATTAATATAATTAAAAATATAACAATAACCATAAAAATTCAATGGAAGAAAAATTATAAAATGAGTAAATATATTTAAAATTGGAAAAAAAAGATAAAAAAATAGAGTCAATCTTTTTTCAAAAATGGGAAAGAATTAATATATTTAAAATTGAATTTAAAAGGCCAAACATTCTTAAAAATTTGGTAAAAACGAATAAAAAATAAAAAAACTTCGTTCAAAAATGAGAAAGAATTAATATATTTAAAATTGAATTTAAAAGGCCAAACATTCTTAAAAATTTGGAAAAAACGAATAAAAAATAAAAAAACTAAAGAAATGGAGCATTGTTGGGTTCGAACCCAGGTTGGGGGAAGGGCATAAAGTGCCCAACCAACTCAGCTGGGCCAACTTAAATGAAAATATAAGAACGGTATAATATATAAGGTATACTATGTAACGACCCGGACATTCGGAAAAGGAAAATTTGGAAAATTTGAAGAAAAATACGATTTTGCCCTTGGAATTGGGCGAACGGTTGACTTTTGTTCGAGCAGTCAAACGGACTTTGAACGATGACTGTGACGTAGTTCAGGACGTCACGAGTCCATAGACAGGTGTCACGTCCAATTCCGGCGATCAGGGAAGAAGTTATGGCGTTCGGAAGTTCAAGGGCATTTTCGTAATTAGGACGAAAAGGGGGAAAATGTTGACTTCTTGATTGACCCCCATTTTTCACACAATTCGAGGTTCGTTGGGTAGGTCTCGATGCCCTGAGTCCGTAGACAGGCGGCACGCTGAAAATGGACATCAGACGCGTGAGTTACGGTTCTAGAAGAGGAGGGGCATTTTGGTAATTTTGTAAAGAAGGGAAAAATAATAATTTTCACAGGGGCACTGTTTGAAACAGAGGAACAGGGACTGAACCACTGTGCTTTGGGCAGTCTGTCCAGGGAATTGTTTAATTGTTAGTGGAATTTGGGCAGTTTGAGGTAGTGGAAACACAATGGTGTGGTTTGTAACAGAACACAAAGCACGGGAGGGATTTTAAATTGGTTTCGGGTCAGTTGCGGGGAACCATTTACACAGAAGACTGAGAGATGCTTTAGGTTTCCGTGAAGGTTGAATTGATTATAGGGAGTGAGAGTGAGTCGAGTGGGTCATTTGGAGAGAAAGAGATTGAGAATTGAAGTGAAAACTGAGTTGGGAAAATTTTGGGAAAATTGGAGGGAAAATCGAAATTTAATTTGTGAAGCGAGAGGAACAAAACAGAGGTTAGTAGTAGTCTTCTGGGTTCATTATGACCTCAAGCATACCAAAATCGAAGGGAATCGATCACGGTTTGGCCAAGAACCCAAGTTCCAGTTTTGGAAAGATTTCGAGCTTGAGGACGATCACCTACGGGCAAGTTTTCCTGAAATTGGCTTTGGTTTAATGTTCGTTTAGGTCTTATAAAGCTTCTGTTTAAATTAATTTGAAAACTGAGTTGATTTGAGTGAGGTTCGAAAGTTTGAACCGTCTGTTTGATCTTGAGAGAAGAGTTGGATTCAAAGCTTGATGTGTGTAATTAATAATGGAGAACATAAATTACATTAAAATGGAAGGTTTTCGTTGGAAAAATTGTAGGAATTAAGCTGTAATTGCAGGAGATTGGACCGGGTTGTGTCGCAGGTTTGGGACCCGTTTAGCAGAGAGTCAGGTGAGGAAGGTGACATTGTAGGATCACTGTAGCAGGCGCGTGAGTTTCACGCGCAGCCACTCACGGCGGTGCGTGAGGGCGCGTGTGCTCGATTTTCGAGGTGAGTTCAACAAGACTTTAACCCTATACAATGTAATGAACATTTTAACGTTGCTTTCGAGTTAAACGGACACCGTTTCGATATTGTTTCGAGTGTCCGAAAGTTTATATTACGTTTTTAATTAATATTTAATTCCCAAAAAATTATGGGAAATTAGTATGATGTTATTTGAGTCCTTAGTGACACTGAGGAATGATTTCGGACAAGATTCGAGATTCCTGAAAAATGTCGGAAATTACGGAAACGCGTGTAGCGCGAAAACGAGCGTTATGGACGGTGTGTGAGTGGACTTTGCTTTCTAAAATTTAATGCATGCATAAATGTTTCTATAATTTCTTTGATTATGATTATGACTTGTGATGATTACGATTTTCGTATTTATACGTACTTTGATATGCAATACATAACGACACGTATTTCGAGATTATTACGGATTTGAGCGTTTTACGAGATTTCGGATAATTGGTGATTTGATCATGGTTTCGATGCCTTGACTTTGGGATTTGAAATACGATTTGATTTCAAATATTTAAAACGGATTTTGGAAAAGGTGATTTCGGGCTTGATGCCCAGGGCATAAAAGTAATTTTGATGAATGAGATTCGGATTTCGGAAACGTGAAAGTGGATTTTCGGATTTGGGTTCGAAGGGGTTATTCCGGATGCTAGCTTACGAAATCATTATTGCGAATTCGAATTCGGGAATGGATGACGGATATGATTGGGGATTTCAATGTGAAATTCGGACATAAGTCCTATTATGACAAAATGTGATTTCAGATTGATTTTGCAATTTGGATAACGATGGATCCTGGATTGTTGTGATTTACAAATGGTTTTGGGTTTAAAGAACCGGCACTATTGCTGGATAATTTGTGCCTATCCCTTGTTTGGCAAGTACTGAGGGTAATTTGGAACTTCAGTCGAATTGCCAGACGAGAGCATGACCGAGTGTAATGACCCGTCCCGAATATCGGGATTGAATATTAATTAATTACGAATTAGAATGACTAATCGGGGATTAGTTGAGTGAAATCGGACGAAACGTGCAAAATGACCGTTTTGCCCCTAGCGTGGGCAAAATGTTGACTTTTAGTTCGGGCGGTCAAATGGACTTTGACCGATGACTGTGACGTAGTTCGGGATGTCACGAGTTCATAGACAGGTGGCACGTTCAATTCCGACATTCGTAGAGAAAGTTATGATGTTCGGAAGTTGAGGGGTATTTTGGTAATTTGGCATAGTAGGGGCCAAATGTTGACTTTTTGGCCGGGAAGTCCAACGGACGAGGGCCAAGGACCGTTACGTAGGTCTCGTCGATGCGAATCCAACGACAGGCGGCATGCCGAAATCGGAGATTCGACGACGAAGTTATGGTCACGGAATCGGGCTCGATTAACCGAACGAACCGGGATTAAAATAATATTTTAATGTGAACAGTACCCGGTGACTGAACACACTTGGATGAGTGACACTTGTCACTCATCCCTTAAATTGAGGCCTAAAACCAGGATCCTTGTTTTGGGGAGAATATAATTATTGTGTTTTTGTGATGATTAATTAATTAAAAATCCATTAA
This sequence comes from Prinsepia uniflora, assembly GCA_032719365.1. NCBI lineage: Eukaryota > Viridiplantae > Streptophyta > Magnoliopsida > Rosales > Rosaceae > Prinsepia > Prinsepia uniflora. The sequence goes on from CM064863.1 coordinate 31,950,382, forward strand.
ACCTCCATTTTCCCTTCTGTGATTTCTTAACCCGTGCACCACCAAAATTCAAAATCCTTCCACCCTTAATCTCCTCCCAATCCACTAAACTTATGAACGGAAATTGGAGAGAATTCAGAGACTAATTGAGTGAGGAAAACACGGGGGATTGAGGGTAACTATCGAATTGGAATTTCGGATTTTGAGTTTTGGGAGGGAAAATCGAATTGGTCGAATTGAGGTGTGATGATCGAATTGGACATTGGAAATAGCTTCCTGAGGTTGAGACGAGTTGTTTCAAATCCAAAACGAGAGGAATTCATGTCCAATTGGCTCTGAACGGGTTTGGTAACAGTGGGAGATATCGAGCTTGAGTCGTGATCAATGCGTGATCAAACGACGAAATTGAGGTGGGGAAACAATTCCTCATGGTCCATTGATGCTTCTGGGTTCATCAATTGGGAGGAATCAGTGGCCAAGGTTGAAACTCCATGGTTGCACAGTGTTCGGATGTTCGAGTTTGAGTCGTTAAGATTGAGCAATGAATTGATCCAATTGAGTTGGGAGAAAGGTTTACCTGAGATCAATGAAGCTTCTTGATGAATCAATTTGGGGAAATCTTGTGGAATTGAGGTAATTCGACTGATGAACAGTGGCCGGAGGTCCTTCGATTGTTCATCCTTGATCGTGAGGATTGAGGTAATGTTTCAAGTAATTAATGTTACAGAACCCTAATTGAACTTATAACGAAACTAACTGAATGCTCAATTGATGAAAACAGTGTGGAATTGACTGAAAACCAGCCGGGTCTGATCGCGGGTTAAACGACCCGTTTACCAGACAAACGGGCTTGAACGACGACACTGTAGCTGGCGCGTGGGTTTCACGCGCAGCCACTCACGGCGGCGCGTGAGGGCGCGTCCGGCCTAGTCTCAAGGTGAGGTCAACATGACTTTTGATCCTCTCAGTGTAACGAACATTTTGACGTTGATTTCGGTGAAATCGGATATTGTTTCGATAATGTTCCGCGTATCCGAAGTTTTGTTTTACGAGTTAAATACGTATTTAAATTCCGGAAAAATTGGGGAAAATTATATGATGTATTTTGAGATGTTAGTAACCCTCTATAATGATTTTGGGCAGGAGTTGTGATTTCCAGATTTTACGGAAAAACGTGCAGCTCGGAAACGAACCGTTTTGAACGGTGTGTGTGAGTGGACTTTGTTTTCTAACCGTGATGCATGCATATATGATTTAAAATGCTTTATTATATGATTTGATATGCTTTGGCATGATTGGTATTTCAATTCGGTGATTTCTCGGTTTTGTGATTATTATATTATTATATTCTGGCACGATTTTCGAGAAATCATGAAATTGGTTATAAATGATATTGTGGGCGTGAGAACCCAAGTAAATAATGATTTTGACTCGGATTTGGAGTTACATGTGAATTTGATGATTTTTGGTATTCTCGTGATTTTTGTGATTATTTTAATCAGTCTTTCGGGCACGTTTTACGAGGAACGTGCAAATGATGTTTTGGGCTAAAGCCCGGATTGAAAATGATGTTTTGACTCGGGTTATGAGTCAGGAAGTTGAAAATGATATTTGGACTCGGATTATGAGTCAGTGATTGATTTCATGGATTTACGTGATCGTGGCAACTCGGGTTTACAGTTGCACGGATTTACGTGATATTGATATTTTGGGCTTGAGACCCAATGGAATTGTGATTTTGGTTGGAATTATATTTCCATGTGATGACATGATGATATTAATGATTTTCGGATTTATAAAGTAAATCGGGACTTGGGGCTGAGACCCTGTATTGATATATGATTTGGTTTTTAATGCAACTGTTTTTCACTGGTTTTTGTGATGGTGATATGTTGCGGATATTTAGGGCTTTCGGGAGAAAATATGTTTTTCCCCGGTGTGCACCCTGGAGATAACGCTCGCCTTCGGGATGGAAGTGTTTACCCCGAAGAGGTCACGTAGCACGATCTTTGTCTTGCAGCCCAGGGGAGGCTTGACTCAGATCAGATGTGCTGGATTATATGGATCGGTAAGTGATGTGTTCACGAGATCCGGATCGTCGGCTGGTGAGGGTTTTTCCCAGCGACGGATTGCTGACTGATGATGTGTTCACAGCAGCGGATGCTCGGATTTTGAGCGGTCCTTGAGCCTATTGATATGCACGCGTTGCAGGGATAAACGTGACTCTAAGCAACAGGATATGGAAATAAGTCCCGTGGTTTATGGAAAATGATTTTGAGGAAACCGTGGTTTAGCAGTTAAAATGATTTAAAGAAACTGTGAACTTTTTGAGATGTTAAACTGATTTGGTGAACATGAGTTTTTGTGGACCATGGGAAAATATGTTTTGATTTTATCGGTCCACTGTTCATACTTGAATGATTTCATACTATTACTCATGTTTTACGTTATGCATGCAATTTTGTGAAAACTGGAGGGTAAGAATGTATTTTGGTAAATGTTTTTATAAGAGGTCATTTTTGTCCACTCACACCTTTTCTGTTTTGTTAACCCTTCAGGTCGTGGCGCGTTGTTCGAGGCTATTCTAGAGGTGGAGGTATGTGCGGGCACAGGCGCAAAAATTCCCTTGTCTGGCAGGTATTGAAGGGTAGTTTCGGACTTTCAGTTGACTTGTCAGACGGGAGCGGGACCGTGTACGGTTTTTAACGTCCAGTTGGGACGGGTCCTGTCAAGTTGGTATCAGAGCACTAGGTTGCTGATGCTGTTGCCATGCCATACCTCCGGAACGTGAACCTCGTGCGCGACCTGGTAGTGAGATGGGTATATTAGGGTATTTGAGACCTTGTGATGAATCTCGGAATGTAATTGACCTTGGTTTGTGGGTCAGATATTAATTTGTGTAGCTACGGCTTACTAATTGTCGAATCAGTATTCTTGTGGGTCTTAGGATTTGTTGGATCCAGAGGCTTGGAAGGTAGCACAATTGGGTAGGTTGGACCCAGGATGAGATTATTACGAAATGTGAGTTCCCAACGTCTAGAGTGTGTTGGGGGATTCCTAGGTTTGGAATGTGGTATTGACGTGGTTCACCGACGGTAATTTGCTGGGTGACCGGGTATGCCAGAGATGGCATGGATGAATGAGTCAAAGAATTCAGTTAGGACTCGAGATGAGTCATGATAATATCTTAAGTCTCAGGAGCTGTCGGGTTTTGAGGGACCCTAGGTAGTAATCGCGGAACCTAAGGTGGGATGTTTGGTTCGGAAATGTGTGCTGGCGGGTGGTTTGACTCTTAATGACTTTTCGAAGTCGAGACCGAGTGACGATTGTGTCAGGTCTAATCATGTCAGCTTTAGTGGTGGAGCTGCAATCCACAGTCGGGGTTGGTACGTGTCGATGGAATCCTAGAGTGGGGATACAGAGTACTGTACGAGTACATGATTCCATTGGATGTGGAGTCTCGATAGTGATGTCTGGTGGTTAGATCTGCACGAGTTTGTTGCAGGCACTACTACCGAGAGTGGATGTTGAGAATTGGGGGACTTTCGGGGGACGTTTCTTTTTCTCACATAAGTTGTCAGGGTGACTGTACCCAGAGTTGTCAGGTACGAAGGAGGCAGAGGTTCTCCTATTCGAGCAGAGGTACGGGGTCGTCGCTTGTTATGAGCGGAGATCCAGGGTTGTCAGTGTTGCACACGGTGTGCTCATACTGATACTGATGTTTGGGTGCCAGTGTTGGTGCCGGTGTTGTGCGGACGATGAGTCACGAGTCGGGTTGTGACTTCGTCGAGTTGGGTATGTGTCAGTAACCAGTCCAAAGGGGACACGTGGTTGGTGTCCGAGTTCGATGGTTCCAACATGGTTGGACCTACGGAATCATGAGAGGTTGTGTTTAAAGAGGATTGCGGGTTTTCCGCATGGGGATTAGGTATTCTGAAGTCATCAGGGGTGACTTCTTATTTTCTGCTTGGTGGCAGATAATGTTGGGTTACATTACATGGGGAGTGCAGTGAGTTTTGTTTGCATCCACGTAGGATGAATATTGGTGTCATTGTTTTGGATCATCCTTGGTTTTCCCTAGGTGGGATGGCAAGGATAAATACGAGGTAATCAGTAAGGGTGTAAGACCCTGTGGTTCCTAGTTGTTGACTGTGTGGATCCTAGGTGGATCGGGTTAGTGATGTCGTGGACGTTGGGCATTGTGACGATCTAGAATCGTGATGTTCACGGTCGGCTGACGTCGTAATGGATCTGGGTCATGATTTCGATGGTCCAGATTGGGTGAGAGTTTATCACTCTTACGTCGGTATGTGAGTCATAAATGACGGGACTGAACTTCTTTTCGAAGTGGAGCCCCTTATGGTATGTTACTCGAGCGAGTAGGTTTTCGACGGGGTCGAATTTGGTCAGCCTTAGAGTTGTGACGGATGGGATTGGCTTCCTTATGAAGTCCATCGGATGTAATGTGTTACTCGCTTGAACTGGTAACCGATAGGTTCGGTTTTGGTGTGTCTGAGTGGACGTGAACCAGATTTCGGGTTTTGGAATCGAATTTCTAGGTGACGATTCAGGATTCGATTCAGGAACTTGAAAGTGGAATACTGGATTTGGGTGCGGAATGATTATTCCAAATGCTAGCTTACGGAATAATGATTTCGGATTCGGATTTGGACATGGATTAAAAACTGTGATGTATGGATTTGGATTCGGGATTTCTTACGAAATTGCGGATTCGGATTTGGTGTTGAAACTAGCTGATTGGTGGAGTTTCGATTTTTCTCTTGTTGGTTTGGGCAAATGGACTCCATTATTGGAACGTGTTTGGCTATGACCTAGGTGGTTGTATTCTGGTCAAGGGATAGATGTACGTACCTTGTACGTGGTTTGGGGTACGATATTTTGCAGATTTGTAGTGGCCGGGGTTGATGTGAATCCCGGGAGAACTAGGCGTTCTTCCCTGTGGACACGTTGATGTGTCATTTTGAGTGTTGTCATTTGGCGAGGTGTTTTCGGGTAGCATAGGACAAGGATTGTCGATGTTAGCAAAACCCTCAAGCTTTTTACTTTTGCCTTACCTGGTTTGGGATCGACCATATAGGTCTATGGGTCGAGTACTAGGGTCCAGCTGTAGGATCTTGCTTGGTGTACGATGTACGGTATCGTATGGACGAGGGTACTTGATACCTAGTGACGGTACATGGGATGTACCAGTGTTGTGTCGATAAACGTGTTGGTGTTTGGCTTAGTTCCAATACCATTGGTTGTGGATGTGAACGTGAACTGGACATTGAACACGATGCACTGGGCAGAGTGATTCTGACGATTACAGTGATTGTTTGAGCAGGTGCTCTTAGCCAAGGTTGGCAAGTATAACTCTAGTGTTGAGTTGTGTGATTACTGATAGGCTTGTGTTCAACGTGTTCCAGATGCACCGTCTGATTGAGGGTGATGACGGTATGCGTATACTCAGGATGAGTGAGTTGGTGGTTGGTGTGACCGCAAGTTGCTTTGCGGCGAGATGTTACCTTGTCGTGACCTTACCAGCATCTGGGATCGCTGAGGGGGTGACAATTGTGGTAACTACTGTAGGTATTTGTCGCAGGATTGAGTTTGCCCTGCGAGGGGAGATCATGTTGATGATCATATGCTACATTGACGGACGTTGTAGTATGATGTGTTGTCACTGATTTATTACTGATTGGCGCTTTACTAGGGTGGTAAAGCTTGGTAGTGACAGTTTGGCTTGTGGTGTCAGCTTGGACTGACTAGTGAGTTTTGGTGACTCTCAATGAGAGCGAAGATCAGGGCACATTAGTGAGTATGTGGGGCTGTCAAGCTGAAGGAGTCAGCTTAACGGTGACATTGCCAATTTCTGGTAATCAATTTCATTCGAGGTAGTCGAGTGTAGTCAGTACGACGTGCATCTGTGATGTGACGTCTGAGTGCAGACGAGTTTTGTGTTGGCTAGTGGGTGTACAGGTGTACACGTGACGTGTGCCATTTGTTTTCCACGAGGTAGTTGTGGAATACGGATAGTTGGAATTTCGGGGACGAAATTCTTTAAGGAGGGAAGGTTGTAATGACCCGTCCCGAATATCGGGATTGAATATTAATTAATTACGAATTAGAATGACTAATCGGGGATTAGTTGAGTGAAATCGGACGAAACGTGCAAAATGACCGTTTTGCCCCTAGCGTGGGCAAAATGTTGACTTTTAGTTCGGGCTGTCAAATGGACTTTGACCGATGACTGTGACGTAGTTCGGGACGTCACGAGTTCATAGACAGGTGGCACGTTCAATTCCGACATTCGTAGCGAAAGTTATGATGTTCGGAAGTTGAGGGGTATTTTGGTAATTTGGCATAGTAGGGGCCAAATGTTGACTTTTTGGCCAGAAAGTCCAACGGACGAGGGCCAAGGACCGTTACGTAGGTCTCGTCGATGCGAATCCAACGACAGGCGGCATGCCGAAATCAGAGATTCGACGACGAAGTTATGGTCACGGAATCGGGCTCGATTAACCGAACGAACCGGGATTAAAATAATATTTTAATGTGAATAGTACCCGATGACTGAACACACTTGGATGAGTGACACTTGTCACTCATCCCTTAAATTGAGGCCTAAAACCAGGATCCTTGTTTTGGGGAGAATATAATTATTGTGTTTTTGTGATGATTAATTAATTAAAAATCCATTAAACCTCCATTTTCCCTTCTGTGATTTCTTAACCCGTGCACCACCAAAATTCAAAATCCTTCCACCCTTAATCTCCTCCCAATCCACTAAACTTATGAACGGAAATTGGAGAGAATTCAGAGACTAATTGAGTGAGGAAAACACGGGGGATTGAGGGTAACTATCGAATTGGAATTTCGGATTTTGAGTTTTGGGAGGGAAAATCGAATTGGTCGAATTGAGCTGTGATGATCGAATTGGACATTGGAAATAGCTTCCTGAGGTTGAGACGAGTTGTTTCAAATCCAAAACGAGAGGAATTCATGTCCAATTGGCTCTGAACGGGTTTGGTAACAGTGGGAGATATCGAGCTTGAGTCGTGATCAATGCGTGATCAAACGACGAAATTGAGGTGGGGAAACAATTCCTCATGGTCCATTGATGCTTCTGGGTTCATCAATTGGGAGGAATCAGTGGCCAAGGTTGAAACTCCATGGTTGCACAGTGTTCGGATGTTCGAGTTTGAGTCGTGAAGATTCAGCAATGAATTGATCCAATTGAGTTGGGAGAAAGGTTTACCTGAGATCAATGAAGCTTCTTGATGAATCAATTTGGGGAAATCTTGTGGAATTGAGGTAATTCGACTGAAGAACAGTGGCCGGAGGTCCTTCGATTGTTCATCCTTGATCGTGAGGATTGAGGTAATGTTTCAAGTAATTAATGTTACAGAACCCTAATTGAACTTATAACGAAACTAACTGAATGCTCAATTGATGAAAACAGTGTGGAATTGACTGAAAACCAGCCGGGTCTGATCGCGGGTTAAACGACCCGTTTACCAGACAAACGGGCTTGAACGACGACACTGTAGCTGGCGCGTGGGTTTCACGCGCAGCCACTCACGGCGGCGCGTGAGGGCGCGTCCGGCCTAGTCTCAAGGTGAGGTCAACATGACTTTTGATCCTCTCAGTGTAACGAACATTTTGACGTTGATTTCGGTGAAATCGGATATTGTTTCGATAATGTTCCGCGTATCCGAAGTTTTGTTTTACGAGTTAAATACGTATTTAAATTCTGGAAAATTTGGGGAAAATTATATGATGTATTTTGAGATGTTAGTAACCCTCTATAATGATTTTGGGCAGGAGTTGTGATTTCCAGATTTTACGGAAAAACGTGCAGCTCGGAAACGAACCGTTTTGAACGGTGTGTGTGAGTGGACTTTGTTTTCTAACCGTGATGCATGCATATATGATTTAAAATGCTTTATTATATGATTTGATATGCTTTGGCATGATTGGTATTTCAATTCGGTGATTTCTAGGTTTTGTGATTATTATATTATTATATTCTGGCACGATTTTCGAGAAATCATGAAATTGGTTATAAATGATATTGTGGGCGTGAGAACCCAAGTAAATAATGATTTTGACTCGGATTTGGAGTTACATGTGAATTTGATGATTTTTGGTATTCTCGTGATTTTTGTGATTATTTTAATCAGTCTTTCGGGCACGTTTTACGAGGAACGTGCAAATGATGTTTTGGGCTAAAGCCCGGATTGAAAATGATGTTTTGACTCGGGTTATGAGTCAGGAAGTTGAAAATGATATTTGGACTCGGATTATGAGTCAGTGATTGATTTCATGGATTTACGTGATCGTGGCAACTCTGGTTTACAGTTGCACGGATTTACGTGATATTGATATTTTGGGCTTGAGACCCAATGGAATTGTGATTTTGGTTGGAATTGTATTTCCATGTGATCACATGATGATATTAATGATTTTCGGATTTATAAAGTAAATCGGGACTTGGGGCTGAGACCCTGTATTGATATATGATTTGGTTTTTAATGCAACTGTTTTTCACTGGTTTTTGTGATGGTGATATGTTGCGGATATTTAGGGCTTTCGGGAGAAAATATGTTTTTTCCCGGAGTGCACCCTGGAGATAACGCTCGCCTTCAGGATGGAAGTGTTTACCCCGAAGAGGTCACGTAGCACGATCTTTGTCTTGCAGCCCAGGGGTGGCTTGACTCAGATCAGATGTGCTGGATTATATGGATCGGTAAGTGATGTGTTCACGAGATCCGGATCGTCGGCTGGTGAGGGTTTTTCCCAGCGACGGATTGCTGACTGATGATGTGTTCACAGCAGCGGATGCTCGGATTTTGAGCGGTCCTTGAGCCTATTGATATGCACGCGTTGCAGGGATAAACGTGACTCTAAGCAACAGGATATGGAAATAAGTCCCGTGGTTTATGGAAAATGATTTTGAGGAAACCGTGGTTTAGCAGTTAAAATGATTTAAAGAAACTGTGAACTTTTTGAGATGTTAAACTGATTTGGTGAACATGAGTTTTTGTGGACCATGGGAAAATATGTTTTGATTTTATCGGTCCATTGTTCATACTTGAATGATTTCATACTATTACTCATGTTTTACGTTATGCATGCAAGTTTGTGAAAACTGGAGGGTAAGAATGTATTTTGGTAAATGTTTTTATAAGAGGTCATTTTTGTCCACTCACACCTTTTCTGTTTTGTTAACCCTTCAGGTCGTGGCGCGTTGTTCGAGGCTATTCTAGAGGTGGAGGTATGTGCGGGCACAAGCGCAAAAATTCCCTTGTTTGGCAGGTATTGCAGGGTAGTTTCGGACTTTCAGTTGACTTGTCAGACGGGAGCAGGACCGTGTACGGTTTTTAACGTCCAGTTGGGACGGGTCCTGTCACCGAGCACGGTTATCAATGTCCCTTCGGGGGCTCTTAACAGTCATCTCCTACTTCACGCGGGTTTGCGATTCAGATTTTTTTTTACCCGACGACATGACCCCATTGGGTTAAGCTCATTTTACGTCCGAGTTTAATCCAATTTAGGCCGATCTCGATCGTTTTAAGTAAATAATGAAATCTATCTCCTTAAAATAAGAAAAAAGATCGAAATTTCATGAGAAGTTCCCCCCCCCCCCCCCCCCCCCCCTCTCTTAGCTGTCGCCGGCCAGGTTGATATATCGGCCCTATCGGGCGATATTTCAATCCATGTTTACAACGATTGTAAATTTGGAAGTTGAAACCCTAGCGAAGTAAGGCACAAATAATAGTTTGGATGCTGCCACGTGTCTTGTGGTGTCGGATGGATGTTGGTGATTCGTTGGAGAGTACAACTGCAGTGTTACTACTAGGAAAGCTGGTTAACCAGTTGGTGCTAAACACAATGGTCGGTGGTGTGGATATGCAGCCCATGCAAAACGTCGACCAGAGGATTCTACGCGGAAGATAGCAGCCAGTCGAGCGTGACATGTTGTTGTCTGGTCAACAGGTGGGTATGTACATTCAACCATCAGTTGGGAGTGGCCTATTGTTGTATGGTCAGCAAACAAGTGTTTATAGTTGGTGGGAGTGGCATGTTGTTGGTGGGAGTGGCATGTTGTTGTATGGTCAGCAAACAAGTGTTTCTAGTTGGTAGTGACATGTTGCTTGTGGTTCTGGTTTTCCTCTTGATGGTCGGTCCAAATGGTGAAAATAGGTATATTTTTACTATCCACCATCTACTTAAAAGGTAAATTTGTCACTTTGGACATGTGAGAATTTTTTTTTAATTTTCTTTATTTATTTGTTGACAAGCCAGCAATTGAAGCAGAACCAAGGCGTCCTTTGAAAACCATTATCTTCTCTTGGTCTAAGATGAGCAAAATAATCAACCCGTGTAATTCTTTTCAAACCTCTCTCTTTCTCTCTCTCTCTAACTAGAGCCAAAACCACAGCGCGAAAGAACAATGTCTCAACGTGTTCGAGGCAAAGGTCATCATCGAACTCGTCCCTCAACTCGCGGCGGATCCATCGTGGTTGGGGGTATGAAGGTCGCCACCAAGGCTGTAACGGGGGCGCTCCATATTCATTTGTGCTAGAATCTAGTTCATTTGCCTAGCTTTCTTGAGGACAAGGAGGCCGCCTCGACATCTTCGTTATTTGGGCACTAGTTCAAGCTCAAGCTTATTCGGTTCACACTCATGTGTCAATTCAAGCCTCATCAAGATCTGGTCCTCTTCCTTCGAAGAATCTTAAGATCGACAAGAGTACAAGACGGAGCAGAAGCTTACATTGATAACCTCGCCTCTAGCATTTTCCGAGACCATTAGGTTTTCAGCGACGCCTAGATTGGAATGCTTGGCTCACCGTATCGTGTTAAAGCCAACCACTTCTCGGCGACGATTGGTTCTTTGGCGACTATTCTTCTTCTTGCTTCGATCAGACTTGTCGCTTCTTTCCGAGTCCAAACTTCTTGTTGCTGCTTCTCCTTCGAGTCAAAATCAATTGATTAATTAAATAATAATAATAATAATAATAATAATTAAGAAGATGCATGGCCAAGTTAAAAGATTCATTGCTCTTCTTCTTCTCTCTCCTTCTCGCGACTTTGGCACTGTGCAAAATTATAGTAAGCTGAACACTCAATAATGATGTATTAAATAAATAAAATAAAAAAATAAAAAATTTCTGACTTGTCCAAAGTGACAAGTATGCCTTCTCATTGATGTTGAATGGTGAAAATAGACGGAAAAGGTGCAACTTTGAGACAAATGGGAAGTTCAAGGAACATCTTGGTACAAAATCGAGGTTAGGGACTATTTTGTGACTAAAGCTCATGTTTATGGGGTATCTTTAGTAAAAATCCTAAAAGAACAAAAGAACAAAAGGAGAAAAGAAAGCAGAACACATATCCATTAGCATTCAACTAGCTTTTGCTCCTTGAGGGGAGGAGTGGAGAGGGGAGCAGCAGAGAGACCATCATTGAGCAACGTATTGACGAGAGAGGACAGAGGTCTATCGGCCCAAGTCATCACACACATCTATCTCAGCATAACAGCATCGTCGGTTGCGCCGTTAGCTTCTCGGTGGACCCAGTTCCAGTTGATGCTGTTAAATGATGAACTAAGACTTTTTATTTAAGAAAAAAGGGGATAAATCCTCCAATATCTTAGGATATTATCCTTAAGACTATAAACTAAGTCCAAGTTGTCACTTTCAAGAATCATGTTATTCAAACCCAAACCCAACACCAACTTAATACCTTCAATTGCTGCTTTGGCTTCAATTTCAATTGCCAAAAGAAATAAGCATGGAGATGCCTTCACCGCTTTGAAAACTCCTAGGTGATTCCTTATAATTACCCTAACGAATGCATGGCTTCCTTTTCCTACCTACTGCGAATCAACGTCTAAATTCACCACTGAGGTTGGGGATTCCCACTTTAAATTCCGGGTGGATAGCTCTGAGAGCGATTGGGGAGAATGGTTGCCAAAAACTCGGAAACAAATATGTTAACAGCTTCCAAAACAGCAACTCAGGAAAAGTTTTTATGGTAAAGTATCGAAAAATTTTCCCTGATTAAAATCAGTTAACCGACAGCCAACCATTGTGATTCCAGCAGGATTAGGAGAAAGCATAGTTGGGAGCCAAACTACACCCTTTTCCATCCAGGAACATTTGCAGAGCTCGTGTTCATTACTTTCAAGATAGAAGTTGCAGATTCTACATAGAGGGGACTGCAAGAATCTTCATTTATTCAAATTTCAGAAAGTAGAACAGCCCCAAATATCACACTCCAGAAAAAATAAGGAACATTTGGGGGTGGCATGAATTCCACAAATAATCGTCCAGATTCGTTTATCAATTGAGTGAGAAGTCGATGGCCCATAAAAAATATAATTAGAGGCCAATGTACGATCCAGAGTTAACAAAAGGCCACAGGTAACTACCCAGTCCAAATATTAGACTAAATTTGAGAACTCAAGTGGAAAAGGACAATTTTGCCCTTCCTTTTAGAGGGGGTCGAAAGTCAAGTTGAGTTTGGGAAGTTCTTTGGAAGTTTTTCTTGGATTATTGCGTATGAACTATACTCACGAGTTCGAAGATAGGCAACAAATGGAAATCGAAGTTTGTATATGAAAGTTACGAGTCGAAAACCCTCGAGGGCATTTTGGTAATTTTTGGGAGATCAAATATTTTTAGGTCCCTTGTCCCTTATTTTCCTGGGACCCTCTCAGGATGATCCGTCTCCATCTCCTCGGTGCAACTAAGACCACAGGCCACACCACCATAAAACCATGCCCACGACATTACGACCAAATCTGAGGGCAGGAATTAATTCCTTGCAGCCTTGAGAGTCAATTGGTGGCAAATTCGAGGGGGAGAACTCATTGTGGACGCCAGTCAAAGAACTCATAGAAATACAAGACTTTTGAGGCGTTTTCTCGTCCATTGAGGTAACATCTGACAGGACCTGTCCCAAATCCCTCGGGATTAGCGTGAGATGTGCCTGCTCCCGTCTGACACGAAGTGCTAGACCAGGGATATTTTCGACCTTTGCCCAATTGGGGCTATCACAGTACGCCAGGATCCGAAGAAGGAATGCGATGTCTCGTCTCTGCTACAGCCGCATCCGCGATCAACCTGAAAGGCATGTAAAATACAAAAGCTGTGAGTGGACAAAACAATTATTTTATAAAAACATTTCACAAAAGACCTTTATGCGCTTCATTAAAAACATATGCATGCATTCGAAAACCATTTCTAGGGTTCATGCCCGGTTCCCATAAACCGTCATGAACCATTAAACCATTTGGGCCTTGGCCCGAAATCTGTCAAACAACACATTGGACCTCTGCCCAAACCAAAACACGTGGGAACTCGTCCCAAAGCCATCTCATATGGGTCTCAGCCCAAAACGAAATACGCGTGGGTCTCGGCCCAACGCCATCTCAGTGAAAACTCATACATATATACATATATACATATATAACCCATCCTAGGCACTTCCGGAGAATATGCCAACTCGGGGCACACAGCCCCTAGGGAACACATCCCCGATATAGCCACGATGTCTCTATATATATAAGTATGCATACTACCCGGGGTCTCACTCCGAGTCTTCTCCCAGAAATTCTCCATCCGGGACCACAACATAACGCCCACTCCTGGAACGGGACCCCCTTTGGGCATACCCACTCTGGTCTGTGGACCGTGACTCTCCAGGTCGACGCTGGAAGAGACCAATCAATAAGCACATAAGGAGGGTATATACATACTCGTATAGAAAAACCATAAAAATATGACTCATGTCCAATAACATAAAGCAATTGGGCCTCCAACCCGAACATAGGACTCAACAGGGCCGCTAGCCCGATTTTTACAATAGTTAGGCATGGAGGCCGAACTCGTAAATCAATTGGGCATCGAGCCCGATATCTCAGGGTCCATCACGATCCCGATCATAGCGATGTGTGTAACCATCAATCCAGAACCGTTCTCAATCTTGGTATGTCACCGTGAGCACATCACTGTCGCGACCATCTCGAGACCATGGTGCACACGTCGCCGATCGATCCTCTAAACCGTCAGCACTCCGAAGCCAAGCCTCCAGTGGCTGCTCAACAACGGGACGTGCGTCGTGACTTCTCCGGAAGGAACGTATCCCAATCCAGAGGTGAGCGTCACGTCGTCCGTCGCCGTGCACACAGCACCCGTCACGACCACGACTCAGACCTACGGGTCATCAATAGGGTCTCATGCCCGAGTCAAAACCAAATTCAAATGGGTCTCATGCCCGGTTTTAACTTTTCAAAATGCACGCACCAAAATGGTGAAAACCAGAAAACCTCGAAGTACGTGACCATACGTAAACACGCACCAAAATGCACTCAAGGCATCACAAAACACATATTAAAACATATATATAGCATTTATGCATGCATCGATTTTAGAAAGAAAGTCCACTCACAGACCGTTCGTACTACCGACTCGATACGCGCGCTGTAAGACTTCCCTGGTCAATCGTCGTCTCCGGGACTTCCAAACCTGTCCAAATCACTTTATAGGGTTACTAACTACTTAATTAACCCCTCACTAAAGCCCCCTAATTTTTTGGTATTTTTACATATTTTTAAACGCGCATCGAAACCTTCGTACAACCCGAACTATATCAAAACGATGTCTGATCGACTCGAACGAGTCCCAAAATGTTCGTTACATCGAATAGATGATTTCACATGTTGGAACCACCCTCAAAATCTCCCCCACGAGCCCGCACGCGCCGCCTGAAGTGGCTGCGCGTAGGAGCCTCGTGCTAGTGCTACAGTGCTTCTCCAACCTCGGTCAGGCCGGTCCGAACTTGCCGGCCCGGTTTTATCTGCAACTTGGACCAGCGTGACCGGTCCAGCTCCGTACACTGTCCAATCTTCGTTCGTTTTCACCTAATCGATCCTATCCTTCCTATCTCGACCCTAGGAACCTAACCCAATAAACCAAACCTCCTAAAACCTTCAAAACTAGACCGGTCCAATAATTCTTCACGGTCCAAGATTTCCAAAATCATCCCCAAGGCTCCTCATCCTCCAACCTCCCTCAAAATCATCTTAACACACTCCTAGCAACCTTTTTAACTCAATAAAATTAATGAAAACGGCCCATAATAATTATAATTGAAAATGGACAAAATCGGGTAAAACCGATTACCTCGATCGGTTCCTCCTCCGCCGTCCACGGCGGCTCTGCCTGGGCCAACCACCATGTCCACCAGGTCCTCCTTTTACTCTCTTTGGTCTCACCAGTGATCATAGGGTAGAAGGGTTTGGTTTTGGGGGTGAAGGTTGATCGGGTTTGGGCTTGGAAAGGAAGAAAATGATCAATGCAAAAGGGAGGGGATATGAGAGTACTCACCCCGATTATCACCTCGATAATCGGGACGAACCCTGCTCCCGTCTAACAATCACACGTAGATGCTTGATTTGTTAATAGGTGAAAGCTGAGCGGCAGAGACCTTACGGAGCAATGCAACCCTTGCCGATCCCATAGTGGAAATGGCATCACTTGACGATGGACTTTGTGTTCAAGCTTCCCAGGATGCCGAAGGGACATGATGGTGTGTGGGTGATTGTGGATCGACTCACGAAGTCTGCTCATTTCTTGCCAGTACGGGAGAACTTCCGGATGACACAGTTTGCACAGTTGTTTATTGATGAGATTTTTCAGTTGCATGGGACTCCAGAGTCGGTAGTTTTCGACAGAGATCCGAGATTTACATCCTGGTTTTGGCAGAGTCTACAGGAAGCTTTTGGAACGAAGCTACATTTCAGTACTGCCTTTCATCCTCAAACCAATGGACAGTCTGAGCGGACCATCCAGATTCTAGAGGATATGATGCGAGCTTGTGTCTTACAGTTCCAGGGTACTCGGGAGTCACACTTAGCTTTGATGGAGTTCGCCTACAATAACAGTTATCAGGCGAGTATTGGGATGACTCCTTACGAGGCTTTATACGGGCGACAGTGTAGGACTCATTTGTGTTGGACTGAGGTTGATTTACTTCCAGGTATGCAGCCTATCTCTCAGACTCCTTATCGCATGGCGCCAGCCGAATTGAGGGAACTAAAGGCACAGTTACAAAAGTTGGTAGATATGGGATTTATTAGACCGAGTGTATCGCCTTGGGGAGCGCCAGTACTATTTGTCAGGAAAAAGGACGGAGGTTTGAGATTGTGTATTGACTATAGGCAGTTGAATAAGGTGACCATTAGGAACACAAGGGAGCCCAGTACTTTTCGAAGATTGATCTTCGTTCTGGATATCATCAACTCCGAGTTAGAGAGGAGGACATACCTAAGACAGCCTTTCGGACCAGGTATGACCACTATGAGTTTGTAGTGATGCCTTTTGGATTGACTAACGCCCGAGCAGCGTTTATGGATATCATGAACCGAGTGTTCCGGTCATACCTGGATCATTTCGTGATTGTGTACATTCATGATATCTTGGTGTATTCGAAGAGTACGAAGGACCACGAGAAGCACTTAAGGGTAGTGCTTAACACCATGAGAGAGCATCAGTTGTATGCAAAGTTGAGTAAGTGCCAGTTTTGGTTGACCAGTGTTGGTTTTCTGGGGCATGTGATTTCAGCTGAGGGCATTAGAGTGGATCCCCAGAAGGTTGAGGCAGTAGCGAATTGGGAACAACCCAAGACGGTGACTGAGATCAGGAGCTTTTTGGGGTTAGCAGGCTATTACCGGCGTTTTATTGAGGGTTTTTCCATTCTTGCTGCTCTGTTGACACGACTGACTCGGAAGGGAGTCCGGTTTGACTGGGATGAGAGCTGTGAGCAGAGCTTCCAGGAGCTTAAAAGGCGGTTGACATCTGCTCCTGTGTTAGCCCTTCCAGACGATAGTGGGGAGTTTGAGGTTTACAGTGATGCTTCTTTGCAGGGTTTGGGCTGTGTGTTGATGCAACACGGGAAGGTGATTGCTTACGCCTCCCGACAGTTGAAGCCTCAAGAGATGAATTACCCTACTCATGACTTAGAGCGTGCAGCAGTAGTTCATGCATTGAAGATTTGGCGACATTATTTGTACGGCGAGAGGTGCAGGATCTTCACGGACCACCAGCGCTTGAAGTATCTGTTTACTCAGAAAGAGCTGAATTTGAGACAGCGCTGTTGGTTAGAGCTGCTTAAGGACTATGAATGTACTATCGAGTATCACCCAGGAAAGGCTAATGTGGTAGCCAATGCTTTGAGCAGGAAGTCAGCTAGTTCTTTGTCGCATTTGAGGACAGTCCGGTTGCCTTTGTTGGTTGAACTACACAAGATTAGAGTAGATTTGACTGTGGATAGCCAGGGAACGCTACTAGCGAGTTTTCACGTACGACCTGTTTTGGTTGATCAGGTTATTGATGCTCAGTTTGAGGACCCCATTTTGGGCATCATTCGGATTGAGGTCGAGGCTGGAGAAAGACAGGACTTTGGGATTCGTGAGGATGGAGCCTTGGTTAAGGATGGACGTTTGTGTGTACCTGAGGACGAATCACTGAAGAAAACGATACTTGATGAGGCTCACTGTTCAGCCTATGCGATGCATCCTGGATGGACCAAGATGTATTGTACACTTCGGGAGCACTACTGGTGGTCGGGTATGAAAAGTAAGATTTCGGAGTACGTCTATATCCAAACCCCGAATCCGAAACCACTGGTCTGACGCGATTCTGGCATCCAGAACGGTAATTCCGAACCCAAATTCGGAAATCCACTTTTCAACTTTAAAACCAAATTTCGTGTTTCCGAAATCCGATTCTAAAACCGAAAATCTTGTTCGTCAAATCATGTTTCAAAACCCATTTATCATCATATAAAATCAGTAATAAAAAGCATGGCATGGAAATCATATATATAACATGTCTCGGAAAACGTGCTAAAACCCGTAAATGTCTCGAAAAATGTGCAAACAGGTCAAACAATTATGATATAAGCAATGATCATGAAAACATGCGTAAAAACATAAAACATGTAGATAAAAACAGTTAGGCATGCTCGTTAAAAGAGAAGGAGTCCACTCATAAGTCCGAACGCGTCAATCGCGCTCCGTACGTTCCTCAACCGTCTCAGGAGTGTCCCGTCCTACCAAAGTCACAAAATCGGGTCACAAACACTTCATTAAGGCTTATCCTAATTTCCCCAATTTTTCAGAATTCCGAACGTAATTTAAACAAAAACCCTAAACCTTATAACCCTCGAACAAACCTAACCCGATGTCCGATCGACATGAAACTTGTCCTAAAAGATTCGTTACATCGATTAGAGTAAAATCCATGTTGGAAGTTTCCCCAGACTCTATGGCACCTGCCCTCACGCGCCGCCCAAAAGGGCTGCGTGTGGGCTTCACGCGCCTGCTACAGGGTTGTATTCAACCTCTGTCTAGCTGGTTCAGACCGGGCTCGTCGAATCGAACCGGCGTGACCGGTTCTCACTCAATACCAGTCCAATTCCAACCCAATCAATCCCATTAGTTTCATCCTGGTTTGTATGATCGATTCCACTAATCAATTCATGAAGTAAAGGCCCTAATCCCATCGTCCAAAACTCGAAGAAAACTCAAAAATCTGAGTTGCTGACTCCGGCCACCCACGGCCACCGTGAAGATCCAGGTTAATCCCAATGGTCAATCTCAACTTCCTAGAACTAATAGGGACCTTGGAACACCTCGACAATCACCCAAACCTCACTACTTTTGAATTTAACCAAACGGGAAAAAACAGGGGATAGAGAACACTTACCCTTGCTCCGGTCTCCGCCGTGCTCGCCGCCGTGCTCCACTGAGTCCACACGACTCTCCTCAGGTCACTGAACACCTCCACCCGTCCAATTTGATGGTTTGCTCAACTGGGGTGCACAACCGTGCACGGTGTCCCTGCTCTATCTCCTGGTTCTGGTTTCTTACACACACACACAGTCACCTTCTAGCCCTCACTAAAACACGATTACAACTCATCAACCTGTCCTTGATCACTCACTCAAGCTCAAAGTCTTCAATCACTGGAAATCGATCAAGAAATTCTCACGGTCTCACTCTCCCTGTTCTGCTCTATGAACGATTGTACGGTTTAAACTTGTGCAATTTGTAGCCGTGCACACAATAAACCTCCTAGAAACCTCTAGGTGTCCCCCACGTGTCCATCATCCTGTGGACAGCATTATAAAAATCCAATCACATTTTCCCATATGACCTTATCTGATTGGCCCAATTTTGAAAAGACCAACATTCCCCTAGATCCAAAATTACCATTTTGCCCTTCAACTTCCTAGATCCATAACTAATCCGTCTGACGTCCGATGACAGCGTGTTGCCTGTCGTTGTACTCAGGACGTCGAGACCTAGCTAATGGTCCTCGATCTACGTGAAAACTAATAGTCCAGCAAAAAGTCAATATTTTCCCCTATTTAACCAAAATTACAGAAACACCCTTAACCTCCCGAACACCATAATTTTTCCTCCGATTGTCCGAATCGGACGTGCCACCTGTCTATGAACTTGTGACGTCCTAAACTACGTCACAGTCAATGGTCAAAGCTCGTTCAACCTACAAATCAAAAGTCAACTTTTGGCACACGATTCACAAGGGCAAAATCGTCCTTTTTATACAAATACTTTACAAAATTACATTTGTACCCTTCCCGAAGGTACGCGCTGTTACAGGATATGCATGAAGGAAAATGATGGGGAATGGATGAATGACACTTGTCATTCATCCATTGGGCCTGAGAAAGATCTGGGCCCCACTAAATGCCAAACAGTCCTCTTCTCGTAAAACGTGCAATAGTTCGTTCGAACTTCCGTGAATCGTAACTTTGCCGTCGAACGTCCGAATTCGTCTTGTCGCCTGTCTACGGATTCGTATCGTCCCGCTCTACATAACGGTCTTGGTCCCTCTGCCATTTGACCTCCTGGGTCAAAAGTCAACTATTAGCCCCTATTCAACCAAATTACCAAAATGCCCTCGAAATTCCGAACGTCACAACTTCTTCCTCAAATGTCGAAATTGAGCGTGCCACCTGTCTATGAACTCGTGACATCCCGAACTACGTCATGGTCATCAGTTAAAGTCCATTTGACCTTCCGAACAAAAAGTCAACATTTTACCCATTCTAAGGGCAAAATCGTCATTTTGCACCGAATGCCCGATAATCCTCGTCTAATCCCCGATTAGTCTCGCTAATCCGTCATTAATCCTTAATTAATCCTGTTAATTCGGGACGGGTAGTTACAATCTTCCCTCCTTCAAGAATTTCGTCCTCGAAATTCAATTTGACCCGATTTCCATGACCAACTGTGGAAATTCAATCGTGTCTCCGCACACGGCCACTCTCGTGTACAAGTACACGTCCGGCACTACGTCGTACTCGTCGGTATGCACTGTCACCAAAGCTCCCAAGCTCCATCTCAACTCTTGCGAAGCCACTCTGACAGGTCAGTTATACAAAGTTGATTCCAGATCCTTATAGTATAACTTCCTAATACGTTTCAACCTACCAGTTACCATCAAGTGGACTTTTCATTCTGATGGTTATTCTCATCTGACAATCGGAACTGAAGTCCTAATCAGAAATCCGATCCGACAACTAACCTAACTCATCCCATAGAGCGATACTCAACCTCCGTTATTATCACTAAGTCCACGAGCGTATACGTTTCTAATCGATAGGGCTCTGCTGCAATGTGCTCCCGCTACACACTCTGATCTCGTCTCGCTCTCGAGTCCTCGTACCGTATCGTCCTACTCATCCTGTCGATTCACAAACGACGTCTCACCCATGCGATTGTACACAGAACTCCAATCGAATACTTGTCTCAGCAGAAAACACAAACAGGCACTAGGGTTCCACGAGCCCACACGGCCCTGAGCTCTCAGCTCACCAACTATCTGAACCCTCTCTATCAATTCTGCTCAAGCACCCAGCATTTGAAGTCCGGTCACCATACCAATATGTCAGAACACATCCGATCATAGTACTCATCAGTCTGATGTTCAATCGTACGTCACAAGCTAGCCTCAATCCAACACAATCTCTATTCTCAATTCCATCTCGAGGCATCGGCTATTCATCTCTTCCTGATCGATATCCATGTATCGTCCTCATCTCACCTTGATTCCCACTTCCAGACTCTGTCATCTCACCAATTATGCTAAGGAATCCTTAAAAGTTCTCTTCTGTTCCTAGCTTAGCAGCAAGGCAATTCACTCCAATGACGATCTGACCTCGGTCTGAACACTTCATGGTCGTCACAATCACCTCCGTCATCTCGATCATTCTCACATTACTCAATCTGTCTCGTCTTGGTTACTCGCCTATCACATCATTGAACGTGACACCACGAATCATCTGATCTCCAAGTCAATCCAATTGACATCGCTATCGTCTCCTTCCTCATCAACCCACATGAGGAAAGTTGAAGATGATGACATCAAAGTTCATCCCATGTCATCCTTCGACATCTAGCACGATTTGCTAAGGGGCAAAAAATGAAAAGTCTCATTCACCGGCCTCTAAGTCGAGAGTAATTGCAACCATGTTGGAAACATACCTAACTTTTCCAACAGTTCGTTTCCTGAGCTAGACATCCTTCTTCCCGACTAAGAGTATTCTCTGATAATTACTGTAATGGTTAATCATTCCCTTCAGGATTAAACACTTCCAGTGATTTCTTCCGGCTTCTCCCCTTGCCGTTCACGTCGGTAACCTAATTCGCACGTCCCAATCCTTATGGGATCCAAATCCAACACCTAACATCTGTACCGTCAGTTCACAACAATCTAGGATACCTATCACTACTGCAGGTATAGTGTATATCCTGTACCGAGCCACTCAGAATCCTCTTTATCTTGGTCAGTGCCCACCAAACTCGCACGACTACCACGCTAGGCACGACTACCAACTCGATCACAACAACTAACTCGGACATCATCCACATGTCCGCAGACAATCCAATTTGCATAATTGTTTAATATCGTTTACGCACATCCAAAATGATGTCAATTCATCCTAATCCGATGTGCCACCAGACTCCAGGGTCACAACAGGCTCCTGCTGTGATCTACAGACAACTCCCTGTGTACTGCCCAATCCTCCGGTCACTACTCCTTACTACAGTCCTTACTTTGTCCACTCTTTCCGATCAACGACAACTGTCGATAACCATTGTAGTGACCCATTCTATTTCTCACTATCAAATTCTCCTCGAACTAGTGTACTCAACACTCAGGAGGTATGGTCAACCGTACCCAACCAACCATCACCAATTGCCAAGACAAATCTATATTATCCGACGAATACTTCTCGTCGCGTAATGGTAGAACCTTACCATGCGCACATCACGACTGAGCTATCCTCGGCTCGTGGCTCGTCGTCTATTCTCGTTAACCTCATCACATCACCGCCACACAGAGTGCAAATCAAACCAATCCTAAAACCTCGCTCCTGTCGAGCAATCACCACTTCTCTCTGTTACCTAACAAGGTAGCTTGGAACACTGCTCAACTCCGAATCTCCTCTTCTTTTGTAATCGTACTCGGTCTTAACCAAGACAACTCCCACAACCAAAGCTCGTACCGTGCGTCACTCACGCACCCTCGTATCCTCGTCACGACAATCTGAATCTATCCAACTCGATAAGACTCAACTACGTCCATCGGTAGCAGCGTATGCCACAACCTCGTGCAGACTGCTCTCAAAAGCACCCTGCTATCGAGACTCCAAAACTACGTGGTCAAATCACCGCCGGTACTAACCGCTCACACCCAACATCCACTAATCGGTCCACCTCAGAATCCGATTGACAAGCACCAAACTTTTGGTAACTCGTCCAACCAATCACCAACTAGGGTTAACACAACCCGGCTACTCCCTGCAGCATGTCCATCCCAAGCGATCCCTCGCCTCGACTCTGAAGGATCGTCGTACTCTGATACTGGCATCCCAACAACCAGTAACCACCATCTGAGGACCTCGTCCTCACGCAGCCCTACGACTCTCAGCCGCTGGCCTCCACAAGAACTTGGCCATAGTCCGTGCCTAACAGTGCACAACGGATAGATGTCGCAATCGCATCCTATCACGTCACACCACAACTACTCCGACATCTCTTGCCAGTCAACATCCAGGAGGGATTCGATACTTATAAACGTGCCCTCTCATGCCAAATAGGATCAACGTCCTATTCCAACTAGTCTCAGCTAAGGTCCTCACGCATCTGACTGCTCTTAGCAGCACAATCTCGATCCTTACGGTTCCATCGTGGACGATCCCAACGTCCGACCTCCACGGATTTCACTAAGCTCCGTTCTTTGTCCGTCATGACGCCTGGGTGGTCCCGACTCTCAGGTCGTCCTACTGCGTCTACCGATCCAATGGATCTCATCCAAGTAACTATGCGGCTCTAAGCCATCAGATTCGCACGAATAACGACCCTATTCGGGGTTCCAACCACTCGGAAAACACGGCTTCCTTTGCCAAACTGACCTCACACGATCGCATTGCGTGTAAAACATACAAGAACTAGTATCGATTCGACCGAAACCTCGTACTAGTACCCTAACTATCAGGTTGACGATAGGCTGTTACGATTGGAGAGACATCATATCCTCGATATGCGCGCACACTCTGCTCTGATACCAACTGGTATCAGAGTACCATGGGTATCACATGAGCCAGCCTGCTCTGATACCAAGTTGACAGGACCCATCCCAAATCCCTCGGGGATTAGCGTGGGACGTGCCTGCTCCCGTCTGACACAAAGTGTCAGACTAGGGATATTTTCGACCTTTGCCCAACCGGGGCTATCAGAGTACGCCATGATCCGAAAGAGGAATGCGATGTTTCGTCTCTGCTACAACCGCATCCGCGATCAACCTGAAGGGCATGCAAAATACAAAAGCTGTGAGTGGACAAAACAATTCTTTTATAAAAATATTTGACAAAAGACCTTTATGCCCTTCATTAAAAACATATGCATGCATTCGAAAACCATTTCTAGGGTTCATGCCTGGTTCCCATAAACCGTCATGAACCATCAAACCATTTGGGCCTTCACCCAAAATCTGTCAAACAACACATGGGACCTCCGCCCAAACCTAAACACGTGGGAACTCGTCCCAAAGCCATCTCATATGGGTCTTAGCCCAAAACCAAATAAGCGTGGGTCTCAGCCCAACGCCATCTCAGTGAAAACTCATACATATATATATATAACCCATTTTAGGTACTTCCGGAGAAGATGCCAACTCGGGGCACACAGCCCCTAGGGAACACATCCCCGATATAGTCACGATGTCTCTATATATATATGTATGCATACTACCCGGGGTCTCACTCCGAGTCTTCTCCCAGGAATTCTCCATCTGGGAGGCTCATCTTCGGACCTAGTCCGATCATCTCTCCAGAATCTGGTCCGGGACCACAACATAACGCGCACTCTTGGAACAGGACCTATGGGGAAACCCACTCTGGTCTGTGGATCGTGACTCTTCAGGTCGACGCTGGAGGAGACCAATTAATAAGCACATAAGGAGGGTATATACATACTCGTATAGAAAAACCATAAAAACATGAATCACGACCGATAACATAAAGCAACTGGGCTTCCAGCCCGAACATAGGACTCAACAGGGCCTCTAGCCCGATTTCACAATAACTGGGCATCGAGCCCGAACTCATAAATCAACAGGGCATCGAGCCCGATATCTCAGGGTTAGTCACGATCTCGATAATAGTGATGCTTGATACCATCAATCAAGAACCGCTCTCAATCCTGGTATATCGTCGTGAACACATCACTTTCGCGACCATCTCGAGACCATGGTGCACACGTCGCCGATCGATCCTCTAAACCCTCAGCACTCCGAAGTCAAGCCTCCAGTGGCTGCTCAACAACGGGACGTGCATCGTAACCTCTCCGGAAGGAACGTATCCCAATCCGGAGGTGAGCGTCACGTCGTCCGTGACCGTGCACATAGCACCCGTCGTACCCACGACTCAGACCTACGGGTCATCAATAGGGTCTTATGCTCGAGTCAAAACCAAATCCAAATGGGTCTCATGCTCGATTTTACCTTTTCAAAACCATTTCACGGAAACCAAATCCAAATGGGTCTCATGCCCAGTCTCGAAGTACGTGCCCATACGTAAACACGCACCAAAATTCACTCAAGGCATCCCAAAACACATATTAAAACATATATAAAACATTTATGCATGCATCGATTTCAGAAAGAGAGTCCACTCACAGACTGTCCGCGCTGTCACCTCGATACGCGCGTCGTACGCCTTCCCGGGTAAATCGTCATCTCTGGGACTTCCAAACCTGTCCAAATCACTTTAGAGGGTTACTATCTACTTAATTATAACCCCTCACTAAAGCCCAATAATTTTTTGAGGTTTTTAACTATTTTTAAACGAGCACCGAAATGTTCGGACAGCCCAAACTATATCGAAACAATGTCTGATCGACTCGAAACCAGTCCCATAATGTTCGTTACATTGAATAGATGATTTCACATGTTGGAACCACCCTCAAAATCTCCCCCACGCGCCCGCACGCGCCGCCTGAAGTTGCTGCGCATGGCAGCCACGCTCTACGGCTACAGTGCTTCTTCAACCTCGATAAGGCCTGTCCGAACTGACCGGCCCGGTTTTCTCTGCAACTTGGGCCGGCGTGACTGGTCCAGCTCCATACACGGTCCAATCTTCATCCATTTTTCACCTAATCGATCCTATCCTTCCTATCTCGACCCTAGGAACCTAAGCCAATAAACTAAACCTCCTAAAACCTTCAAAACCCGACCGGTCCAAAATTTCCAAAACCTTCCCCAGGGCTCCTCATCCTCCAACCTCCCTCAAAATCATCTTAGCACACTCCTAGAAACCTTTGTAACTCAATAAAATCAATGAAAACGACCCATAATAATTGAAATTGAAAATGGACAAAATCGGGTAAAACCGATTACCTCGATCGTTTCCTCCTCCGCCGTCCACGGCGGCTCTGCCTAGGCCAACAACCACGTCCACTAGGTCCTCCTCTCACTCTCTTTGGTCTCACCATTGATCATAGGGTATAAGGGTTTGGTTTTGGGGGTGAAGGTTGATCGGGTTTGGGCTTGGAAAGGAAGAAAATGATCAATGCAAAAAGGAGGGGATATGCATGAAGGAAAATGATGGGGAATGGATGAATGACACTTATCATTCATCTATTGGTCCTGAGAAAGATCTGGGCCCCACTAAATGCCAAACAGTCATCGTCTCGTAAAACGTGCAATAGTACGTTCGAATTTCCGTGAACCGTAACTTCGTCGTCGAACGTCCGAATTCGACGTGCCGCCTATCTACTGATTCGTATCGTCCCGCTCTACATATTGGTCTTGGGCCCTCGGCCATTTGACCTATCGGGTTAAAAGTCAACTATTGGCCCCTATTCAACCAAATTACAAAAATGCCCTCGAACTTCTGAACGTCACAACTTCTTCCTCGAATGTCAGAATCGAGCGTGCCACCTGTCTATGAACTCGTGAAGTCCCGAAATATGTCAGGGTCATCGATCAAAGTCCATTTGACCGTCTGAATGAAAAGTCAACATTTTTCCCATTCCAAGGGTAAAATCCTCATTTTGCACCGAACGTCGGATAATCCTCGTTTAATCCCCGATTAGTCTCGTTAATCCGTCATTAATCCTTAATTAATCCCAATATTTCATGACGGGTCGTTACAACATCCCTTACTTTCGACTCTAGATTTGAATTTCTAGTGAACAGTAGATAAATCTGCATGTGTAGATCGTATAAAATGGTCAAAATTTTAAGAATTTAGGGGCTTGTGGGAAATGAGGTTTTCCAACGAGAAAACACAGTTTATGGTGAGCCAGATGGGGACACAGGTCGTCTTCTCAAATGAAACACATGTAGATGGAATATTCGGCAGTATTGATGGAATATTAAGTTTTGGGAATGGAATATTCTCTAAAAAACTTATTCTCTTGTCGTAAAAAAAATTCTATCAAAATGGACGAAATATGTCATTAGGATGATGGAATATTTCATTATGATAGAATATGCTAGGTGTGTGGGTGCCACACGACAAAGTGTAGGGACGTGTGCTGGCGAGTGGTACATTTCATGGCCTTTTTCTAGCAAGTGGCAGCACGTGGGGTGGCCACTGACCATATGTTGGTGCTTGGAAGCACTTAGGGTGGCCTCTGGCCTTCTACCAATGTGTTGCAATGTGTGGGATTGTTGCCACGCTTTGGATGGTGTGTGGTATTACGTGGTGGAGCATGGGGTGTTTGTTGGCCTTCTACTAGCTTGTGGTCAACCATTTATTGGTGAGTGGCAATGTGTGAGGCCATCCTTTGGCCTACGACCATATAAGTTTTTTCATCTTTCGAATCTGCTTAAGACGATTTGGAGGTCATTTGAAACCGTTTTAAGCCATAATTGAGTAAGTGCAGCTCGTAGCACTCTATTATGAGAGTGGCATGGCTGATAGTCGAGGGCACTACTGGGTAGTCTATGGCTGATAGCAGGTAGTTACCAGCTAATTCATGGTTGATAGTTGAGAGAGTTACCATCTAGTTCTTGTTTGATAGCCAGAGGAGTTATTCCCTAGTTCATAGAGAATAGTCGGGGGAGTTACTGGCTAGTTCGTGACTGATAGCCGAGGGAGCTATTGGCCTTTTTGATAAAATGATTTATTATATCGTTAACAATTGAGGTCAAAGTTATTGAACCGGGATTTGCTTCGCCTCTAGGGTTAGTGTGTTGGTGTGGGTGATGATCCAGGAGGACGAAAATTATTTGGTTATACGTCCCTTACTTAACAAAATTCTCCCATTATGATTTATGGTCTTAAGAGTATTTTTGGAATTTGGTTTAGTTGTTAGATTAGACCACGACCTTTCACTTTTACCAAATTGATTTCGGAAAAAGGTCATGTCAAATTTGTATCAAATAAAACTATGTAGCAATGTCCCGGAAAGTGTAGTTAACCATGCAACTTGAGATTTAGATTGTTTGGACACACTATAAGTGGACATTTGTTTTATAAACTGTGACACATGCTTAATTAAATGTTTTTAATTTTTTTGTGGCTTGCTATGGATTCCAATGGTCTGGATAATAGTTTTGAAGGTTTATTGATATTCAAATATTTATAGATTTCGACTAATTATTCAATATTTTAATTTCTGGACATGTGTTTGTAGTTTGTTTGAAATCGGTATATTGGATTTAGGCCTGATTTCAAACATTTTGACTTGGTTCTAGAGTCAAAGATTTGTTTTGAAATTAATGTTTTCTATTTACTTCATAACTTTCGACTATAGCTATGCTCATGAGATATATTTCTCTCCGAACGTGGGACCGATCTCGAGGATATTTCTTTGATGTGTTTGATCCCAAAGATGTCACGATATGATGTCTCCTCAGATACGATTGACCCAAGGGGTGCTACCTGAATGCGTCTGATCCCGGGTATGTTGAGAACTCCCCGGATGTGACTAATCTTGGGGTTACCACCCAGATGCATCTAATCTGGGGAATCTCACTCGGACGATCCCAGAGTTTTACTCCACAATTTCTGAGATTGTCTATTAGTAGCACATGTTGTTCAAATGAATAATGCTAGTATAATCAAGGATTGGTTTTATTTGACTACTCATATTTGTGTCTAGGTTTTCTTTTTCATTTTATAAACGAGGATTTCATAGAAATGTGGAACACATGCATTTTATAATATTTTGTTAGTCACAAGGCTTATGAGTTGATTTTAACTGAAATCTTATTTTTTTTATCTGTTCAGGCTTATATATATATATATATATATATGCATGCATGGCTTCCATTTTTGGAAGGGTGTTACTCAAAATAATTTTCTAAATACTTATTTTGGTCTACTCACACTGTTACAAATTTTATCTTTGTCTCCTCCAGAGTGTTTTGAGTTCGGAATAGAGTAATGTGCAAGTTGCATGAGATGTACACATCCAATTTGTTGTATAATTTCGAGCAAACATTACTAAGATCGTAAGAACTCCTTGGAAGGTTTCCCCACTACTACCAGAATATCAAGATTTAGGACTCGTAAATAGAAATGCAGAAGGACTCAAGGAGTTGCAGAAGGTTAAATTTTAACCTAATTGGCATAAACTTTGAGGATAAAATTTCGTTTGGTAAGGGGAGGGGGTTGGGTCAGGGAGTTAAAGGAAGATTGTAACGACCCGACCCAAATATTAGACTAAATTTGGAAACTTAAGTGAAAAATGACGATTTTTCCTTCTACTTTAGAAGCGGGTTGAAAGTGAAGTTCAATTTGGAAAGTCTTTTGGAAATTTTTGTTGGACTGTTGCGTAGATCTCAAACTTATGAGTTCACAGATAGATGGCACATGAAAGTCGAAGTTCATATATGGAAGTTACGGGTCTAGAACCCTTAGGGACATTTTGGTAAATTTTGGTAGATCATATATTTTTAGGCCCTTTCTCCCTTATTTTCCTAGAATCCTCTCGGGTGAATCCCTCTCCTTTCCCCCCCATGAGACTAAGACCACATGCCACGCACCATCCAACCATGTCATGGCATTTTAACCAAATCTTAGGGCATGAATTGATTCCTTGTAGCCTCGCGAGCCGATTGATTGTAGATTCGTGGTGGAGGACTCACCGTGGATGACAGTTGAAGAACTCATAGAAACTCAAGATTTCCAACGCCTTTTTTGGATGATTGAGGCAAGAGCTCTCACCTTGGTCTCCATATATGAATTTCTAGTGAAGAATAGATGAACCTACATGTATAGATCATAAAAAAATGGTCAAGATTTGAAGGAGTTAAGGGCTTTATGAAAATTGGGGTTTTAATGATACGAGTCATACTACGTACCATTAACAGACCATTTCACGTTAATTATTTTTAAACGAAAAACGAATGAAAGGAAGGAAAAAGTTTTTACTACCCTTTTTACCTTTCTAACCTATCTATTTATTGGACTCAACCAAGCCCAAATGAAAATTTCCTTATGATAGTCTTGAAGGGGACATATGTCTAACATGAAAAAGTGTGTGAATCTTTGAGATACTCACCTCTATGTATAGTAGACATAGGATCAATAGGTTGGGACTTTTCTTGCTTAACATGCTCAAACCACACTCAATGCCACTCTTTCCTAGCCCGTGTAAAAAGAACTAGTGAACAAAATATTAAACCATCATCACCGTCTTTATTGTACAGAGAAAATGATGATCTCCGAAGTTAGAGAGTCATTGGAAAATGGAGAACGACAACCACTTTGACTTGACAAGGTGAATTTCTAAATCATGAGAAAGTTGTATCTAGTGTAGTTTATGGCAGAGGAAGCTAGGAGGGACGACCCTATCAAATATCTTTCAAGCGAGCCTCAGTACATTCGAACCCCGAGGCTTATCTCATTAGAATCTCTGTGAAAAGATGAACCTAATGGAACCTTTACATGTCAGCTTTGGGGATAGGTGACCACGGTGGGAGCTTCGCTGAAAAATGGAAACTCAAAGATGCCCAAGACTTCCTAGACACTTCCTAGACTTATTAGGTAGAATCTCGATCCCTTAAGCCTAGATTCAGATTCTACGAAACATTTAGATAAAATTTGACTATTTTCATGTTACCTTTTGAAGGAGAATAGAGGTTTTCGGAATCTCTGGTTTTTTGGTAGCCAAAACCCTGAAACTGTCGAGTTTGATGGAGAAGGCATATGGAACACACTCGCCACACGTGCCGGTGTTTTTGGGTGTATGGTAGTGCCTATTGGTGCATGAAAGTACCTTCCAATGCGTCACAACATGTGGCAGTGCTTGGTGACATGTGGTAGTGCTTGGTGCCTATTTCTCACAGAATTCTAATAATCCTATCCTAAATTTACTGTTGAACAAACATAAAGATGAAAGGCTGGTTAGACCTTATCCTGGATATTAATAATTACTTTTGGGATTACTTGTAACAGGGGAATCACAGTCGACCGCTTATGTGAACCCTAATACGTCAGGTGATTTGATCCTTAACTACTTGTGAGTGGACCTCTTTACATCACTTTACGCAGTTTGTTATCTTACTTTCACATTTGGCTTGGTAAATGAGTAATGCTAACTCTCCTTATGATATTGAACATGCTAGACGATAACTTGAATATTTTCTAATACATATACCAAGTAAGTTGTGGTTGCATGATTACTATACTTTACTGTTGTATCATGTTATTTTTGTTGGCATGAGTGGTTGGATATCCTTAGATAATTTCTTTATGGGTCGGCCTTAGGATTGAGTTAGTATTCTTAAACCCAATTAAAAGTTACCAGTATCTCAGTACTCGTCTTAATGGCCAAAAATCAAGCTCCACACAATCTTTCCCCCGGTGCTGCTCATGGTTGAGCTCTAAGGGACTTGAGGTTGCTGGTGTTTAGCAAAAAAGTTTCACGTAGTTGAGTACATGAGCATTATGGATACCTAGCTTGTCATGAGCATATAACCCAAGCAACCCAAGAGCACATTTTAGTGAGTTATTATATGATATATCTTTGTTCAGCTTGAGATATGTGATTGTTTGATATTTTATTATTATTATTTCTTGTAGAATGTTCAAGTGAAAGGTTCTTGATTTAGTTTTATATAAAAATGAGGGTCAATTACTAACCTTTTACAAGCTTTTTCACAAATATCTACCAAGTCCCCTTTCCCTTGTATTGTTTCACCCTTCAGCACAGTGTACTCGAGACCATCCATAAGGAGGACACCACAAACTACAGTTCTGACACATCCATCTCATGTACGAGATAGTGAACCGAGTTTCTTGATATTCATCTTAAACATATGTCCTTAGATGGATTATCATGCCCTTATTTTTAATTCGTAAACTCACTCATTTAATTACTTTATTGTCATGCTATATTTTATGCAATACTAAGCTATCATTTCTTGTTTTCCTTTACTCTTCTTGAGCATATTTTAGTTTTGAGGCTTCACACGTGGGTCCCTGTACCTACGTGTCGGTCAGAACTTCTTGGCCATGGATTTCTAGTGAATATCATGGTTGAGGTGTGTCATTTATGGCGAGAAAACCTAGTTTTCAGCAAGTCAGGCAGCGCTGCACAACGATGCTGGTTGCCTTCTCTAGTGAAACATCGGTGGACGAAATATTCTACAAGTGGATGGAACATTCAACCGTATTCAAATTATTCCATTAGTGTTATCGAATATTTTCTTACTGTTAGAACATTCCAATAGAATGGATAAAATATGCTATTAGGATGATGAAATATTTTGTAACAGAATATTCCTTAAGGATAGAACATGTTGCACATAGGTGCCACGTAGCATCATATGGGGGGTGCTGGGGTGTGGCGTATGGTGACGTATAGCATGGTTTTTGTTCTTTTGCCCCTGCGTGGGATGGTCTCTAGCCTTCTGCAGGCGCATAGCAATGTGTGGGGTTGCCTATGGCCTTTTGTCAACACATGGTAGTGCGTGGGATGGCCGAAGACCTTCTTGGTTTGCATGGCAACACATGGCTAGTCGATGGATGATCGAGGGAGTTATTGGCTAGTTCATGGCTGATAGCCGAGGGAGTTACTACCCAGTTCATGGCTGATAGCCATGAGAGTTACGGCTTATGTGATATAATGATTTATATCATGATCAATGACCAAAGCCGAAGTTATCAAACTAGGATTTACTTTGCCTCTAGGGTCAATGGGTTAGTATGGGCGATGATCCTTGGAGGACGTAACTTGTTTGGTTATACATCATTGGTTTAACAAGACTTTTACACTATGATTCCAGGAGCAAGACCTTTCATTGTAACGACCCGTCCCGAATTCCAAGATTAGATTAGTGATTAATCAAGGATTAGTGAGGTTAATCGGTGATTAGTTGAGCAAAATCAGACGAACAATGCAAAATGACCACTTTTCCCCTAATCCTGGGCAAAATGCTAACTTTTTGACCGGGAGGTTCGATGGCCGAGTGTAACGACCCGTCCCGGAAATTAGGGTTAAGACGGTGATTAGTAAATGATTAGTGAGCTTAACCGGGGGTTAGTTGGTTACGATAAGGTCATTAGCCTAGAATGACGATTTTGCCCCTAGTTCGGGAAAAAGTTGACTTTTAGTTCGGGTGGTCAATTGAGTATTGACCGATGACCAGGACGTAGTTTAGGACGTCATGAATCCGTAGACAGGTGGCACGTCCGATTCCGACATCCGAGGAGGTAGTTATGATGTTCAGAAGGTTGAGGGCATAACCGTAATTTGGCTAAAATAGGGGGGAAAAAGTTGACTTTTCGTACGATTGGGTTTTGACACGTTGACCTAGGATGGTTAGCTAGATCTCATCGTCCTGAGTTCGATGACAGGCGGAACGTATTCATCGGACTTACGATGTATGAGTTACGGGTCTAGAAAGGTAGTGGAAAATGGTAATTTTGGGTTCAAAGAGGGGTATTTTGGTCTTTTGGTTGTTTGGACAGTGTGCAACCTGATCAGGACAAGTGTACAGTGAGATGGGGATATTTTTGGAAAGGGACCATGGGATGGTGACACGTGCAGTGTGTGTAGTGGCTTCTAGGCCGTGCACGGTGTGTGTTCAAATGTGTAACCGTGTGTGATGTGTGTGTGTTTGAAGAACATAAAATAGAGAGTGAAGAAGTGAGAGTTTGTGATCGATCCAGTGTGTGGGTGAGTGTTTGGTGAGTTGTGAGAGTGACAAAGAGAAGAGAGGAAGTTGGTGACTGAGTTTTGGGAGTGAGATCGTGCAAGAAACACGGCGGTGGTGAGGCTGAGTTTTCAGGGAAAACAGAGAACAAAGAGATTGTGGTGGTGGTTGTGCCGTGTGTTGGCCTAATTCAAGTTGAGAGGAGACTCATAAGGTTGCAGGGGACTCAGTAGAAACCATGATGTGCGGTGGTTCGAACGGCGGAGGATGAATCGCAGGTAAGCCGCAAATCCTCTGTTTTTCCATTTTGCTCAGTTTGAAAGTCGAGGAATTAGGTAGTGATTCGATGGTTTTGGTGAATTGAGTAAGACTCAGTGAGATTCTAGGAAGGGTTTAAGGTAGCCACCATGACGGGGGGTGACTTGGTTGGCTGGATCGTGGAACAGGGGAGGTGTTCGGGTTTCTGTTCGAGCTTGAGTCGAGGTGTTTGGAGTAGGGGAAAGGGTAGCTTAGGTCTGGATGAAGAGGATGGTGAAAGGAGGAGCGGTTTTGGTGGACAGACGGCGGAGAACCATCCTCGCTGGTTCGAATTGCAGAGGCTGGTTCGACCGGGTCGACTCGAGGAAGACGATGGTACTGTAGCTGGTGCGTGAGGGCCACGCGCAGCCACTTTGGACGGCGCGTGGGGGCGCGTGCGGTGGCGGTTGGGACAATGGTCAACATGGTTTTTGGTCTAGGTGTTGTGACGAGTCTATTGGGATTGGTTTCGGGTTGTTCCGACGTCGTTTGAAGATAGTTCCGCCAGGGTGAAGGTTTAGGGTTTCGGTTCGTTTCGTTTAGGAACCGGGGATTTTTGGGGAAAATTAGGAGAGTCTTAGTAGACGTGTTAGTAACGTTCTTTGGCGGTGGTTGACAGGATCGGGACTTCCCGAGGAAGCTGAGGAACGTACAGGACGTTCGAGGCGCGATTGAGGGCTCGGTACTGTGAGTGGACCCTTTCTCTAAACTCGAGCATGCATAACTGTTTTTCTATAATTGTTTTATGGTTTATATGTGATTTCATGATTGTTGAATATTTTATATTGGTTTTCCTTGCACGTTTTTCGAGAAATAACGTAATTGGCACGTTTTACGAGGAATGTTGATTACTGAGAATGATGTTATGAGTTCGGGATTTTAAATGATAAATGATGTTTAATGATTCTAAAGGGATTTTAGAACATGATTGGATGATTAAGGTTTTCGATTTTAGAATCGGATTTTGGAAATCGGAATTTGGTTTTAAAGTTGGAAAGTGGATTTCCGGATTTGGATTCGGAATGACGGTTCTGGATGCCGGAAGGGCATCAGACCGGTGATTTCGGATTCGGGTTTGGACATGGATTTAGAAATGGTTTTCAAATGGTTTTGGATTGGATTTGCTGGATCTGGATATTGGGTTTAAAGACCCGGATTGAGTTTAAAGACTCGGGAGTTTAAAGACTCGGATATTATTGAGGCCTGGATTGAGTTTAAAGACTTGGGAGTTTAAAGACTCGGATAGATCCAGCAGGTTTGATCGGATAATGATGACTTGGTATTTATGGTTTATGATCCGTTTTTTATGATGCTTATGATATGATTTTATAACTATTTTTATAGTGTTTCTGTTTTTATGATGTTTCCTGCAATTGTTTTTATGATGAGGTTTATGTGATTTATAACTTTTTTAATAACTGGGTTATGCATGTGGGTTCAAAACGGAGGGCTAAACCCGGTTTTCTTATAAATGGTTTTGAAAACTTTTCTTTTATTCTGGTCCACTCACACCTTCTGTTTTAAATTGCCCTCCAGGTCGTGGAGCTAGCGCGGGATTTCGGCGTTGAGGCAGCGTTTGGGGCATAGAAGTCACGAGAGGGATCCCGGATTGTTTTAAATTTTCACTGTGTGCGTGTATCTCGTTTATCGGTTTTCTTTCTTCTGTATTAATACTATGCTCTGTAAACTTTTGACTTCGGGATGTTTAAAGTTCTCCTGCGTCTGACTGTGTAGTTTAGTGGGTTACTTTGGTGTTGTGTCGGGGTGTCAGACGGGAGCAGGATTTACCTCGGTTTTCGGGGTGAAACCGGGGTGGGTCCTGACACCAAGGGCCAAGGACCGTTATGTAGATCAGGTCGATATGAATCCATTTTGGCATTAGGTGGGCCCCAGATATTTTTAATTGGCCCAATGGATGAGTGACAAGTGTCACCCATACATTGCCTAGTATGTTACATACATGCATATCGCCAGTATGTTAATCAACTTTGCCCGATTCCCTTCATTTTCAATTTCAAACATTATGGGCCGTTTTTAGTAGTCAGAATGGGCTTATTGGGTTATTAGGGAGATAATAAGAAGGTTTTGGTGGTGGTTGGAGGCTGAGGAAACCCTGGGGAGGTTTTGAAAATATTGAACTGTGAGCAAGCTTTCGAACCAATGAGTTCTTATGGGTTTTGGGTGATTTGATTTCATAGTTAGGTTTCTAGGATCTAAATAGGTAGAATGGAATTAATTAGGAAGAAAAAGGACGAAGAATGAACGATCTAAGGGCCTAGACTCGTCATACTGGTCCAACTGGGCCGGATTTGCAGGAAAAAACTCGACATGCCGGTTTGGACCGGTCTGGCCGAGGAAGGAGAAGAACAGTTCACCAGCGCATGTGGGCATGTGGCCCACTTTTTGGGGAAACTTCCAACACACGAAATCATACTTTCGATGTAACGAACATTTTGGGATTGGTTTCGTGTCGATCAGACATCGTTTCAATAGGTTTTGGGGTGTCCGAAGGTTTAGGATCGAGTTTAAAAATACTTAAAAATTTCAGAAATTTACGGGGCTTTAGTGAGAGGTTAATAAGGTAGTTAGTAACCCTCTAAAGTGATTTGGACAAGTTTGGGAGTCCCGATGAAGACGATTGGCCTGGGAGAGCCGTATGGCACGAGTATCGAGACGACAGCTCAGACGGTCTGTGAGTGGACCTTTTTTTCTAAATTGATGCATGCATAAATGTTTATTATATATTTTGATACATGTTTTGTGATGCCATGAGTGCATTTGTGTGTGTTTACGTATTGGCACATATTTCGAGGTTTCGGCCGTATACGAAGCCTATACGGGTTTGTATTTCTACGATGGTTTAAATGAAATAGTTTTATATTTAAAAAGGATAAACTCGGGCATGAGACCCATTTGGTTTTGTCTCGGGCATGTAGCCCTATTGGTGACCTACGAGTCTTAGTCGTGGTCGCGGCGAGTACTTAGTGCACATCGACGAACGATACGACGCTCGCCTCCATACTGGGATGTGTTCCTTCTGGAGAGGTCCTGATGCACGTACCGTCGTCGAGCAGCCATGAGAGGCTCGACTTTGGAGTGCTGACGGTTCAAGATATCGATCGGTAATGAGTGCACCATGATCTAGAGGTGGTCGCGTCAGTTGATATGTTCACGGTGACATACCGGAATTGAGAGCTGTTCTGGACGGATGGTTGCACACATCACTTCGATCGCAATCGTGACTGACCCTGAGATATCGGGCACGATGCCCAGTTGAGTCATGAGTTCGGGCTTGAGGCCCAGTTACTTTACGTTTATGATTTCGGGTCGAGGACCCTAAATGGATTTCTAGTTTCGTGACGGTTTATGGAAACTGCGACATCACATACCTCATCTGGATCCTAGCGTACTCTGAAGTCTCGAGCGAGCTAAAGTCGGAATTTACCGTTGTGTGACACTCCGTGTCAGATGGGATCAGGGTCTCCCCATGACAAGACCCATCCCGATTATCCCTCGATAGTCGTGATGAATCCTGCTCCCGTCTGACAATAACTAAAAATTTCCGAAAGTAACCAAACGTATATACATACAACCCACAACAAATCCCGAAAACATTGTCAGACAAGGGATAGTTAAGTTTTACAGACCAATGACGTCACAAGTTTGACTAGTCAAAGACAATACAGAGCATAGGTACTGTTACAGATAGGGGTCAAATTCCTACTCTGTAGAATGTCTGAGTGCGCAACGGTCTAATTATTCTTTTGCCTCGCTTGCCTCGTTTTTAGCCCTCGTACCTGTACACTGGCCTGGAGGGTGCATAAAACAATAAAGGTGTGAGTGGACAAAAATGACCTCTTATAAAAACATTTGCCAAAATACATTTCTTACCCTCCAGTTTTCACAAACATGCATGCATATCATAAAACACGAGTAATAATAGGAAATCAATTAAAGTGGATCAATCAAAACAATTTCCACAAAATCACGGGACTTATATCCATATCTTGTTGCTTAGAGTCACGTTTTATCCTTGCAACGCGTGCATATCAATAAGCTCAAGGACCGCTCAAAATCCGAGCATCCGCCGCTGTGAACACATCACAAGCCGGCAATCCAGATCTAGTGAACACATCACTTACCGATCCATATAATCCAGCACATCTGATCTGAGTCAAGCCTCCCCTGGGCTGCAAGACAAAGATCGTGCTACGTGACCTCTTCGGGGTAAACACTTCCATCCCGAAGGCGAGCGTTATCTCCAGGGTGCACTCCGGGGAAAAACATATTTTCTCCCGAAAGCCCTAAATATCCGCAACATATATCATCACAAAAACCAGTGAAAAACAGTTGCATAAAAATCTAATCACATATCGACACAGGGTCTCAGCCCTAAATTAACCAAAGTCCCGATTTACTTTATAAATCCGAAATCATCAATATCATCATATAATCACATGGAAAATGCAAATCCAATCAGAAACACAATCCCATTGGGTCCCAACCCCAAAATATCAATTTCACGTAAATCCGTGCAATCGTAAACCCGAGTTGCCACGAACACGTAAATCCATAAAATCAATCACTCACTCATAATCCGAGTCCAAATATCATTTTCAATTTCCTGACTCATAACCCAAGTCAAAACATCATTTTCAATCCGGGCCTAGCCCAAAACATCATTTGCACGTTCCTCGTAAAACGTGCCCGAAAGACTGATTAAAATAATCACAAAATCACGAGAATACCAAAAATCATCAAATTCATCAAATTCACATGTAACTCCAAATCCGAGTCAAAATCATTATTTACTTGGGTTCTCACGCCCACAATATCATTTTTAACCAATTTCATGATTTCTCGAAAATCGTGCTAGAATATAATAATATAATAATCATAAAACTGAGAAAATCGAGAAATCACCGAATCAAAGCATCAATCATGTCAAATCATAGAAAATCATATAAATAAGCATTTTAAACCATATATGCATGCATCACAGTTAGAAAACCAAAAGTCCACTCACATACACCGTGCCGATTGTTCAGCCTCGAGCTGTTCGTTTTCCTCCGAAGTCCCGGGAATATTCCAGCCTGTCAAACAAAGTGATTTAAGGTTACTAGACTATCATATAATCCTTAAGCAGGAATCCCCTAATTGTCGGAATTTTATAATATTATTTTATTATAAATTTAAACGTGTCGGGTACTCGGAACTACACTGAAACCATATCCGATTGACCCGAAACCAACGCGGATAGGTTCGTATCATCGAGAACATCAAGTTTCGTGTTGAACACTTTGCCGGAATCCTCCCCACGCGCCGTCACGCGCCGCCGCAAGCGGCTGCGCGTGAAAGCCACGCGCCTAGCACAGTACAGCTACAGTGCATCGTTCACGCCCGTTTGTCTGATAAACGGGTTGAAATACCCGCGATAGGATCCGATGCAATCTCAGTCAATTCGACCTCAAATCGATCCGTTCTTTCAACTGATCTCATCTACTCTAACTTTATTTTAGTTCTGTGAATTCAATTACCTCAAGTAAGGTCCAAATCTTCACGACTCACGATCGAAATTCGACGGGTCTCCTATTCGGGTTTCACGATTCCGTGCCTGATTTTTCAATTAATTCATATGGTTAGCACCGTGAGAGTATAAGGAACAATTTTCCATAATCAATTTCGAACGAGCTTACCTCTAAGCATCTGAACTCAAGGTCGATTTTTGGCAGCCATGGCAGCGTCTGTTCTTCCTCAATTCGACACGAATTCTTCTCGTTTTTGTTGCAAAGCTTTTAGTTTTGATCCTAGCAACTTAATGGAATCCTCAATTGCTCCTCTCCTAGCTCCCAAATCCGAATTTGATTTTCCCCCAATTTTCCAGAATTTTCGAAGCAAAATTCTCTCAGTTCTCTGGACCTCTCGAGTCCCTCTCTCTCAGTTCTGCTACTTAGACGTTCAATTGCATAATGACGACGAGTTTGGGGCTTATCGCGGGCCAATTGGACATAATCATGGTTCAAGTCTTAATTTGGGGAAAAGTTGTCAAAAGGGGATATTATTGTGTTTCCCTTAAGACCCGATTCTGTGTTTTCTGAAGTGAGAATCAGACAAAAGACAAGTCTGATCAAGGCCAAAAGTCCATTTTGCCCCTGGTTGGACAAATTACCATTTTGCCCCTAGCCTTCCGTGACCCGTAACGTTCGTAACCGAACTCCGTTTTCGACGTGCCGCCTGTCGTTGTACTCCGGGCATCGAGACCTACCTAACGGTCTTCGAATCGTGTGAAAATTAGTTGGCAACCAAAAAGTCAACATTTTCCCCCCTTTTTGCCCAAATTACGAAAATGCCCTTGGGCTTCCGAACGTCATAACTTTTTCCCAGATTGTCGGAATTGGGCGTGCCACCTGTCTATGGACTCGTGACGTCCCGAACTACGTCACGGTCATTGGTCAACATCCGTTTGATTCTCCAATCAAAAAGTCAACAATTTGACCATACTATTCACAAGGGTAAAAACGTCATTTATTCATTATGTTACAAAATTACATTTTCTAAATTTCCGGGGCGTTACAACCTTCCCCCCTTAAGAAATTTTGTCCCCGAAATTTCAATGAAACAAATACGGGTACTGGTCTCGCATCTGTGTCTCAGGTTCCCACGTAGCCTCTTCCACGTTCTGATTCCTCCAAAGAACCTTCACTAAGGGAATCGTCTTTCGTCGGAGCACTTTGTCCTTTCGGTCCAAGATCTGTACAGGCTGTTCTTCAAAACTTAGGTCTTCTCTGAGTTCAACAGGCTGTTCCTCCAACACATGGGACTCATCATACACATATTTCCGTAGCATTGACACATGGAAAACAACATGGACCCTCGAAAGCTCAGAAGGTAATGCTAATCTGTAGGCAACTCGACCAATTCTCTCAACAATCTCATAAGGTCCAATGAAACGGGGGCTCAGTTTCCCGCGTCTGCCGAATCGCACTATACCATTCCAAGGAGATAACTTCAAGAATACCCAATCTCCAACTGCAAATTCCAAATCTCTGACTCGGTGGTCTGCGTAACTCTTTTGTCTGTCTTGGGCTGTCTTGAGTCTGTCTCGGATGAGTTTAACCTTTTCCGTTGTTAAGTCTATCAATTCAGATTTAGACAATTTCCTTTCGCCCACCTCAGTCCAACACAAAGGGGTTCTGCACTATCGTCCATATAGGGCTTCATAAGGAGCCATCCCGATACTTGCTTGGTAACTATTGTTGTAGGCGAATTCCATCAATGGTAGATGTGACTCCCAAGTACCCTGGAATTGCAAGACACATGCTCTCATCATGTCCTCCAAGGTCTGAATAGTCCGTTCCGATTGCCCATCGGTCTGAGGGTGGAATGCCGTGCTAAAATGCAATCTCGTCCCGAAAGCTTCCTGTAAGCTTTGCCAGAATCTGGATGTAAATCGGGGATCTCGATCAGATACAATAGAGACAGGAGTACCATGGAGTCGAATAATCTTGTCAATGAAGAGTCTGGCATACTGCGTCAACCAAAAGTCTTCCCTTACAGGTAGGAAATGAGCTGATTTGGTAAGCCTATCCACAATTACCCAGACTCCATCGTGTCCTTTAGGCGTTCTGGGAAGTTTAAACACAAAATCCATGGTTATATGATCCCATTTCCATTCCGGGATCGGTAGTGGTTGCAGTGCTCCATAGGGTCTTTGCCTTTCAGCCTTTACTTGTTGACATACCAAGCACTTACTCACAAACTCTGCAATCTCCCGTTTCATACCCGGCCACCAATAATGCTCTCGTAACGTACGGTACATTTTCGTCCCACCTGGATGCATTGCATACGCCGAACTATGGGCCTCGTCCAGAATCTCTTTCTTTAATGTTACATTTTCGGGCACACACAACCGTCCATCCTTTACTAGGGCTCCATCCCTTCTAATTGCAAGATCTTGTCGTTCCCCCGCATCAGCTTCAATTCGAAGGACACACAAGATAGGGTCTTCCAGTTGGGCTTCAATAACTCGATCAATCAGAATTGGTCGCACCTGGAAACTAGCTAGTAAGCCACCTTGGTTATCCAGTCCCAAAGCAACTCCAGTCCTACGTAGTTCCACTAATAAGGGTAAATGCACCATTCGTAGATGTGCCACAGTGTGAGCTGATTTCCGACTCAGTGCATCCGCTACCACATTAGCTTTTCCAGGATGGTACTCAATCGTGCAGTCGTAATCCTTAATTAGCTCCAACCATCGTCTCTGTCTCAAATTCAATTCCTTCTGTGTGGAAAAGTACTTCAAACTCTTATGATCCGTGAAAAGTCTACATGTCTCCCCATACAAGTAATGTCTCCAAATCTTCAGGGCATGTACCACCGCAGCTAATTCCAAATCATGGATGGGATAGTTACGTTCATGCGGTTTCAGTTGTCGAGAGGCATATGCGATTACCTTTCCATGTTGCATTAACACACACCCTAATCCTTGTAAGGATGCATCACTGTACACTTCAAACTCTCCACTATCATCCGGAAGGGTTAAGATAGGAGCGGAGGTCAACCTTTTCTTCAATTCTTGGAAACTTTGCTCACAGTCTTCGCCCCAAACAAACTTGATTCCTTTCCTGGTTAGGCGGGTCATCGGAGCAGCAATCACAGAGAAGCCTTCCACAAAACGTCTGTAATAACCGGCCAATCCCAAAAAGCTCCTTACTTCGGTTACTGTCTTTGGCTGCTCCCAGTTTTCTACCGCTTCTATCTTCTGGGGATCAACACGAATTCCATCCACGGAAATCACATGTCCCAGAGAACCAACACTCGTTAACCAAAATTGGCACTTACTCAGTTTGGCAAAGAGCTGGTTCCTCCTTAGCGTATCAAGCACAATCCTCAAATGTTCCTCATGCGCCCTCTTACAGCTTGAATACACTAGAATGTCATCAATGAACACAATAACAAATCGGTCAAGGTACTTCCGGAATACTCGGTTCATCAAATCCATGAATGCTGCAGGTGCATTAGTCAATCCAAATGGCATCACCAGAAATTCATAATGACCATATCGAGTTCGAAAAGCTGTTTTTGGAATGTCCTCCTTTCGAATCCTTAACTGGTGGTAACCAGAACGCAGATCAATCTTCGAAAAATACTTGGCTCCCCTTAATTGATCAAACAGATCATCAATCCGAGGCAAAGGATACTTATTCTTTATCGTGACTTTATTAAGTTGCCTGTAATCCATACAGAGTCTCAAACTTCCTTCCTTCTTTTTCACAAACAATACTGGGGCTCCCCATGGCGATACACTCGGTCGAATGAATCCCACATCCACAAGATCTTGTAACTGTACCTTTAATTCCCTTAACTCAGCTGGTGCCATCCGATAAGGTGTCAAGGATATAGGTCGTGTACCAGGAATTAGTTCGATAGTGAACTCAATCTCTCGAGAAGGGGGTAATCCTGGTAAATCCTCAGGAAATACATCTGGGAAGTCACACACTACTGGGATATCCTCGGCCTTGATTGGTGCATCCCGCACATCGACAACATAAGCTAGATAACCCTGGCAGCCCTTCCTCAGAAATCTATCTGCCGAGAGGGCTGATATGACTCTAGGGGTTATCATCCTCCGATCTCCCTGAAATATCACCTCAGGTAATCCAGGGCTCCGAAGTATCACCCTCTTATCGAAACACTCGATAGAGGCATGATGGGTTGTCAGCCAATCCATCCCAAGGATAACATCAAAGTCACACAAGTCTAGGAGTATCAAATCAACCATTAAATGCACATCCCCTATCACAATAGGGTATCCTCGTATCACTTGGTTTACTACATACAACTCTCCAGTCGGTGTACCGACTCCCATCTCACATCCGATCGCAGAAATCTCTCTATCTGCCAACAGTGCATACTCCCGAGAAACAAAAGAGTGGGTAGCTCCCGGATCTATTAAAGTACGTGCATGATGACCGAAAATAGTAAGCATACCTGTCACCACCTCCGGGGCTGCTCGGGCCTCCTGTTGAGTCACTGCATAGACTCGAGCCTGTGGTCCCGAAGTCCGACCACGCCCTCGTGATCCACCAGATCCACCACGAGTTCTGCC
This sequence comes from Prinsepia uniflora, assembly GCA_032719365.1. Lineage (NCBI taxonomy): Eukaryota > Viridiplantae > Streptophyta > Magnoliopsida > Rosales > Rosaceae > Prinsepia > Prinsepia uniflora. Next base: position 31,994,485 of record CM064863.1, read on the forward strand.
ACCTCCTCTCCCACTTGTAGCATTTGAAGCCGAAGTCGTACTAGGGCCCCGCTCAGTAGAGCCCCATCCAGTGCCGCTACTACCAACCAATCGTGGACAGTCTCGTTTTAAGTGACCCGGCTCCCTACAGTAAAAGCAGACAAGAACATTGCCTCGGTCATTACTCTGTCGGTCAGTAGATCCCACTGATGTATCACAGAACTGTGCAGTCGCTGATGGTCGATACCCAAATGTCTGTGTTCCCCTACCTCCATAACTCGGACGAGCACCACGCGAAGATCTAGAGCCATAATTACCTCGCTTGGAGGACCTCTGGTTCGCAGATCCCTGGTACTGACGGTCCCGGCGTCGACCAGAGCCCGAAAACTGCTGTGGCACTGGCAAGGTCGCCTCAACTCGTGCAGCTGCATCAGACAACTCTCGTAGGGTGGCATAAGTTCCCACAGTCACAGCTCCTCGGATGTCATTCCTCAGTCCTTGCTCGAACCTTCGGCACTTGTCCTCCTCGTTAGATACATAAAGAGGAGCAAAACTGGACAAGTTCAGGAATTTCTGTTCATAGTCTGCCACTGACATGTCCCCCTGATGTAGTTGTAGGAATTCAACCTCCCTGGCATTACGAAAGGAGCGAGGATAGAACTGATCCAGGAAACGATGACGGAAGTCCTCCCAACTCAGAGTACGGGCATCCATCCCTGTCAATTGCAATCCGCGCCACCAACGGTAAGCTTGGCTGCTCAGCATAAATGTGGCCAGTGGAACCATATCTCCTGGTGGACATTGCATAATCTCGAAGATCCGCTCAAATTGAGTAATCCATTCAAAAGCCTCTTCTGGATCAGTCAGGCCAGTGAATGCAATGGCCCCTAAACGTTGAGCTCTCTCTATGTCCGGACCTCCAAAATCATCGCCAGACTGGGTACGGGGCTCGCGTCTCGGAGGCATATTGTGATGTTCTGTAAGAGAAACATATCAGTATCACAATTCGTGTATACTAATGTGTAAGACTCAGACCGTGACCTAATGCTCTGATACCAATTTGACAAGACCCACCCCGATTATCCCTCGATAGTCGTGATGAATCCTGCTCCCGTCTGACAATAACTAAAAATTTCCGAAAGTAACCAAACGTATATACATACAACCCACAACAAATCCCGAAAACATTGTCAGACAAGGGATAGTTAAGTTTTACAGACCAATGACGTCACAAGTTTGACTAGTCAAAGACAATACAGAGCATAGGTACTGTTACAGATAGGGGTCAAATTCCTACTCTGTAGAATGTCTGAGTGCGCAACGGTCTAATTATTCTTTTTCCTCGCTTGCCTCGTTTTTAGCCCTCGTACCTGTACACTGGCCTGGAGGGTGCATAAAACAATAAAGGTGTGAGTGGACAAAAATGACCTCTTATAAAAACATTTGCCAAAATACATTTCTTACCCTCCAGTTTTCACAAACATGCATGCATATCATAAAACACGAGTAATAATAGGAAATCAATTAAAGTGGATCAATCAAAACAATTTCCACAAAATCACGGGACTTATATCCATATCTTGTTGCTTAGAGTCACGTTTTATCCCTGCAACGCGTGCATATCAATAAGCTCAAGGACCGCTCAAAATCCGAGCATCCGCCGCTGTGAACACATCACAAGCCGGCAATCCAGATCTAGTGAACACATCACTTACCGATCCATATAATCCAGCACATCTGATCTGAGTCAAGCCTCCCCTGGGCTGCAAGACAAAGATCGTGCTACGTGACCTCTTCGGGGTAAACACTTCCATCCTGAAGGCGAGCGTTATCTCCAGGGTGCACTCCGGGGAAAAACATATTTTCTCCCGAAAGCCCTAAATATCCGCAACATATATCATCACAAAAACCAGTGAAAAACAGTTGCATAAAAATCTAATCACATATCGACACAGGGTCTCAGCCCTAAATTAACCAAAGTCCCGATTTACTTTATAAATCCGAAATCATCAATATCATCATATAATCACATGGAAAATGCAAATCCAATCAGAAACACAATCCCATTGGGTCCCAACCCCAAAATATCAATTTCACGTAAATCCGTGCAACCGTAAACCCGAGTTGCCACGAACACGTAAATCCATAAAATCAATCACTCACTCATAATCCGAGTCCAAATATCATTTTCAATTTCTTGACTCATAACCCAAGTCAAAACATCATTTTCAATCCGGGCCTAGCCCAAAACATCATTTGCACGTTCCTCGTAAAACGTGCCCGAAAGACTGATTAAAATAATCACAAAATCACGAGAATACCAAAAATCATCAAATTCATCAAATTCACATGTAACTCCAAATCCGAGTCAAAATCATTATTTACTTGGGTTCTCACGCCCACAATATCATTTTTAACCAATTTCATGATTTCTCGAAAATCGTGCCAGAATATAATAATATAATAATCATAAAACCGAGAAAATCGAGAAATCACCGAATCAAAGCATCAATCATGTCAAATCATACAAAATCATATAAATAAGCATTTTAAACCATATATGCATGCATCACAGTTAGAAAACCAAAAGTCCACTCACATACACCGTCCCGATTGTTCAGCCTCGAGCTGTTCGTTTTCCTCCGAAGTCCCGGGAATATTCCAGCCTGTCAAACAAAGTGATTTAAGGTTACTAGACTATCATATAATCCTTAAGCAGGAATCCCCTAATTGTCGGAATTTTATAATATTATTTTAATATAAATTTAAACGTGTCGGGTACTCGGAACTACACTGAAACCATATCCGATTGACCCGAAACCAACGCGGATAGGTTCGTATCATCGAGAACATCAAGTTTCATGTTGAACACTTTGCCGGAATCCTCCCCACGCGCCGTCACGCGCCTAGCACAGTACAGCTACAGTGCATCGTTCACGCCCGTTTGTCTGATAAACGGGTTGAAATACCCGCGATAGGATCCGATGCAATCTCAGTCAATTCGACCTCAAATCGATCCGTTCTTTCAACTGATCTCATCTACTCTAACTTTATTTTAGTTCTGTGAATTCAATTACCTCAAGTAAGGTCCAAATCTTCACGACTCACGATCGAAATTCGACGGGTCTCCTATTCGGGTTTCACGATTCCGTGCCTGATTTTTCAATTAATTCATATGGTTAGCACCGTGAGAGTATAAGGAACAATTTTCCATAATCAATTTCGAACGAGCTTACCTCTAAGCATCTGAACTCAAGGTCGATTTTTGGCAGCCATGGCAGCGTCTGTTCTTCCTCAATTCGACACGAATTCTTCTCGTTTTTGTTGCAAAGCTTTTAGTTTTGATCCTAGCAACTTAATGGAATCCTCAATTGCTCCTCTCCTGGCTCCCAAATCCGAATTTGATTTTCCCCCAATTTTCCAGAATTTTCGAAGCAAAATTCTCTCAGTTCTCTGGACCTCTCGAGTCCCTCTCTCTCAGTTCTGCTACTTAGACGTTCAAATGCATAATGACGACGAGTTTGGGGCTTATCACGGGCCAATTGGACATAATCATGGTTCAAGCCTTAATTTGGGGAAAAGTTGTCAAAAGGGGATATTATTGTGTTTCCCTTAAGACCCGATTCTGTGTTTTCTGAGGTGAGAATCAGACAAAAGACAAGTCTGATCTAGGCCAAAAGTCCATTTTGCCCCTGGTTGGACAAATTACCATTTTGCCCCTAGCCTTCCGTGACCCGTAACGTTCGTAACCGAACTCCGTTTTCGACGTGCAGCCTGTCGTTGTACTCCGGGCATCGAGACCTACCTAACGGTCTTCGAATCGTGTGAAAATTAGTTGGCAAACAAAAAGTCAACATTTTCCCCCCTTTTTGCCCAAATTACGAAAATGCCCTTGGGCTTCCGAACCTCATAACTTTTTCCCAGATTGTCGGAATTGGGCATGCCACCTGTCTATGGACTCGTGACGTCCCGAACTACGTCACGGTCATCGGTCAACATCCGTTTGATTCACCAATCAAAAAGTCAACAATTAGACCATACTATTCACAAGGGTAAAAACGTCATTTAGTCATTATGTTACAAAATTACATTTTCTAAATTTCCGGGGCGTTACACCCCACGTTAATCCCGAGGGTGATTAGGACGGGTCTTGATAGGTGGTATTAGATCCTAGGTTGGCTCGTAGGATACCCAGGGAACTCTGATAACAAATGGTGCCCTGATACTGACAGGTGGTATCAGAGCGAGGTTGTCTCTATTCGAGCAACCGTGTGGCTCTTGTAGTGAAGCGCAGGTCGAGTATGTGATGTCTCTACAGTGGTAACAGCCAGTCATCAACCTGATAGTTAGGATAGCGGTACGATAGTTAGTAGGATTAAATCGTAGATCATCTTGGTTCCGCATTCGATGTCGGGGTTGCCATAGTTCTGTCGTGGTTGGTAGTGTGGGGCCCTATGGAGTATTTAGTACAGGCGATTGATTCCGTTGGATACGGAGTCTCGATAGCGATGTCTAGTGGTTAGGTCCGCACGAGTCTATGGCAGGCACTACTACCGAGAATGATTGTAGTTATGATTGTTGGGAATCGGGGACGTCCAGGGGACGTTTCCTTTTCTCGTATAAGTCGTCAGGGTGACTGTACCTAGAGTTTTTACGTACAAGAGAGGAGAGACGACGAGCCATGAGCTGAGGGTAGTTCATTCGTGATGTGCTCATGGTTGGTTTCTATCAGTACACGATGAGAAGGATTCGTCGGATAATATAGATTTTTCTTGGCAATGGTGTGGAGATGGTTGGTTGACTGCGATTGCCCATACCTCCTATGTTTCAGGTAGACTTGTTTGAGGGGAAATTGATTGTGAGAAATAGAATGGGTCACTATAGTAGTTATCGACATTCGTCGTTGGTCGAAAAAGGTTGGAGGAGCCAAAGAGAACCTATGGTAGTGTTTAGTTTGGAAGGATTGGACTAAGCATTACAATAATTATCATAGAATACTCTTAGTCGGAGTAGGAGGACTTCTAGCTCCAGTGATTAGAAAGGTTAGGTATGCTGCCAACATGGTTGTAACTACTCTCGACTTGGAAGTAGGTGAAGGAGACTTCTCGTTTTTTGCTATTTATCAGATAGTGTGGATGTCAGAAGATGACATTGGATGAAATTTGATGTCATCATCTTGGATTCTCCTTGATTCTTTCCTAGGTGGATGACGAGGAGTGATTTGACAGCTAAGTGTTCAAAGAGGGTGTAAGAACCGAACACCTAGGCTGTGGGTCAAATTTGAGTGATTCGAAGAGCTGAAAGTAACTGGTGTCAGTGGACATGACAGGTGAGTGACGTGACAAGTAGGTGCCTGAGGTGAGTGAGTTTGAGTCGTGTGGTAATGATCTGGGTGATTGAGTTGTTTGAGGTGGTTGTGGCGACCTTGAGGTGAGTGACCGAGGTCTGGTAATCAGTAGGGTGAATTGCCTTGCTGATTATACTAAGTTAGGAGCAGAGGAAATTAATTAGCGTGGGGACAAAATTAATTAAGGAGAGAAGGTCAGTTGGAATTTCGAGGACAAAATTAATTAAGAAGGGAAGGTTGTAATGACCTTTCCCGAATTTCGGGATTAGATTAGTGACTAATCAAGGATTAGTGAGGTTAATCGGTGATTAGTTGAACGAAATCGGACGAACGATACAAAATGACCATTTTGCCCCTAGTCGAGGGTAAAATGTTAACTTTTTGACCAGGAGGTCCGATGGCCAAGGGGCGAGAACCGTTACATAGATCGGGTTGATACGAATCCATAGACATACGGCACGTTGAAATCGGACGTTCGACGGAGAAGTTATAGGTCACGGAAGTTTCAGGTCACTATTGCGCGTTTTACGAGACGAATACCTTTCGGCATTAGGTGGGCCCCAAATATTTTGAATTGGCCCAATGGATGAGTGACTAGTGTCACCCATCCATTGCCCAGTATGTTACATACATGCATATCCCCATTTCCTCATTCCATCCATTTTCCTTGATCTCACCCATTTCCCATTTCTGTACAACCCACACCCTCTAAGTCTACCCTAAGGCTGGTGACACATGATGGAAACAGAGAGGAAGGAAGGATGATGGTGGAGGCTGGCTAGGATGGCGCCACCGTGGACGGCGGAGGATGAACCCGAGCAAGTAGTCGGTTTTGTCCGATTCCCTTCATTTTCAATTTCAAAAACTATGAGCCGTTTTTAGTAGTCAGAATGGGCTTATTGGGTTATTAGGAAGATAATAAGAAGGTTTTGGTGGTGGTTGGAGGCTGAGGAAGCCCTGGGGAGGTTTTGAAAATATTGAATCGTGAGTAAGCTTTCAAACTGATGAGTTTTTATGGGTTTTTGGGTGATTTGATTTCATATTTAGGTTCCAAGGATCAAAATAAGTAGAATGGAATTAATTAGGAAGAAAAAGGACAAAGAATGAACGGTCTAAGGGTCTGGACCGGTCACGCCGGTCCAGCTGGGCCGGATTTGCAGGAAAAAACGGGACCGACCGGTTTGGAGCGGTCTAGCCGAGGAAGGAGAAGAACAGTGCACCGGCGCATGGCTCCCACATGCAGGGGCTTTGGCAGGCGCGTGTGGGCGGGTGGCCCACTTTCTGGGGAAATTTTCAACAAACGAAATTATCCTTTCGATGTAACGAACATTTTGGGACTGGTTTCGTGTCGATCAGACATCGTTTCGATAGGTTTCAGGGTGTCCGAAGGTTTAGGATCGAGTTTAAAAATACATAAAAATTCTGGGAAATTACGGGACTTTAGTGAGAGGTTAATAAGGTAGTTTGTAACCCTCTAAAGTGATTTGGACAGGTTTGGGAGTCCCGATGATGACGATTGGCCTGGGAGAGCCGTATGGCAAGCGTATCGAGACGGCAGCTGGGACGGTCTGTGAGGCATGCATAAATGTTTATTATATGTTTTAATAAATGTTTTGTGATGCCATGAGTGCATTTGTTTGTGTTTACGTATTGGCACGTATTTCGAGGTTTCGGCCTTATACAGTGCCTATACGGGTTTGTATTTCTACGATGGTTTAAATGAAGTGGCTTTAGATTTAAAAAGGATAAACTTGGGCATGAGACCCATTTGGTTTTGTCTCGGGCATGTAGCCCTATTAGTGACCTACGGGTCTAAGTCATGGTCGCTGCGAGTGCTTAGTGCACGGCAACAGACGATACGACGCTCACCTCCAGACTGGGATGTGTTCTTTCCGGAGAGGTCACAATGCACGTACCGTCATCGAGCAGCCGTGGGAGGCTCGACTTCAGAGTGCTGACGGTTCAGGATATCGATCGGTGATGAGTACACCATGATCTAAAGGTGGTCGCGTTAGTTGATATGTTCACGACGACATACCGGGATTGAGAGCGGTCCTAGACGGATGGTTGCACACATCACTACGATCGGGCACGATGCCCAGTTGAGTCATGAGTTCGGCTTGAGGCCCAGTTACTTTACGTTGATGATTTCGGGTCGAGGACCCTAAATGGATTTCTAGTTTCATGACGGTTTATGGGGACCGCACATGAATCCCTTAAAGTTTTTTAAGGAAGTTTTATATATATATATATATATATATATGCATATACCTTCCTAATTTGGAATGTCTTCTCCGGGGAGGGTCGTTGGCCTGGGTGGACCCCGGAGTAGTCATAGAGCACTAACTGAGTGGAGTCACCCCCGTTGGGTACCTTACTCTCAGGAAGGCATGGATTACAACCTCAGGGAGGGTCATTGATCTACGGACATTGAACTGGGTGGACCCTGAGAGACTTGGGCTTTGAGACCCTGGGTAGCACGCTCGTAGCTTTAGAAATCGTGACAGGATTGGTAGCATGATTTATATATATATATATATATATATATATATGTGTAATATGTTATGTTATGTGTACAGATTTTGGGCTATGGCCCGTACAGTTGGTTTCGGTTATGGTTTTGGGCTTAGTCCCACATACGGTTCTTTTGGATAAATGGTTTTCGAATACATGCATGCTTTTTAGTGAAGGGTACAAATGTCTTTATGAAAATGTTTTATAAATTTTTTTTTTCGTCCACTCATAGCTTTTCAATGTTTTGGCTGCCCTTCAGGTTGACAGCGGATGCGGGTTGTAGCAGGGACCGAGACATCACATACCTCATCCGTATCCTGGCGTACTCTGAAGGCCCGAGTGGGCTAAAGTCGGAATTTTCCCTTGTCTGACACTTTGTGTCAGACGGGATCAGGGTCGTCCCGCGTTAATCCTGGGGGGATTGGGACGGGTCCTGACATTCATGGTTTTCAATGTCATTTCGAGAAGGGTCCTGAAAAATTAGTATAAGAGCAAACGAGGTAACATTTTCTGGGGAATTCCAATACAGCGCATAGGTTGGGATTGAGATTATTTGGACACACTGTGAGTGGACATATTTTTTTTATAAACTGTTATGCTTGCACAACTAAATGTTTTAAATTCTTTATGGCTTCCTACGGATTGCAATAGTCTAAAAGATATTTTTGAAAGTTTATTGCAATTCGGAGATTACAAATTTTGACTAAGATGTTGATATTTGGACACAAGTTTACGATTTTTGTAGAATCAGTGTTTTCGGTTTATACCCGATTTGAAAACGTTTTAACTTAGGTATAGTGTTGATGATTTATTTTGAAAGTAATGTTTTTGATTTACCTCATAAGATATATATCTCTCTGGACGCGATGGATGTCGGGATGCATCTGATCGCAGGACTGTCACTCGGACATTGACAGAGTTTTGCTTCGTAGTTTATGAGACTTTCTACATGTAGTACATGTTGTTCATATGACTGATGTTACTATATTCGAGGATTAGTTGTATTTGATTACAGATATTTTTTTCCATGTTTTTTCGAAGATTTTACAAACAAGGATTTCAAGGTAATGTGGGCTATGGACATTTCATATACATTCTATGATTTTGTGGGTCGCACGACTTTTAAGTTTATTTTAATTGAAATCTGATTTTCTATAATTTGGTCAAGTTCTTACATATGTAAGCATGGTTTCCTCTTTTGGAATGGTATGCTTCTAAGAACTATTTTTCTAAATGTTTATTTTGGTCCACTCATATTGTTTCCAATTTTTATCTCTCTCTCCTCTAGCCTATTTTAAGTTGAGAAGAGAGTAATGTGCAAGATGCATGAGATTTACAAATAATATTTGTTGTATCATTTTGAGTAGACGTAAATGAGATTATAAGATCTCTTGGGAAGATTTTGCCCATGTACAGTACAAAATGAGTAACCTCGATGGAGTATGAGACTCTTGATCTAATTCACGTAGATTTCGAGGACATAAGGGGCTTAAGAAACATCAGTAGAAACACATAAGGACATAAGGGGTTAAAGAAAGTAGACTCTTGATCTAATTCACGTAGATTTCGAGGACAAATTTTCTTTAATAGGGAAGAATGTAATGATCTAGCCCAAAAATTAGACTAAATTAGGGATTTTAAGTGGGAAAAAAACAATTTTGCCCTATGTTTCAAAAGGGGGTTGAAAGTAAAGTTGAGTTTAGGAAGTCCGAATACGGAAGTTATAGGTCTAGAACTCTAAGGGGCATTTTTGGTTTAGGAGATCATATGTTTTTAGGTCGCTTCTCCCTTATTTTTCTTGGAACCTTCTCAGGAGGATCCCTCTCCCTCTCCCCCGATTTGACTAAGACCACAAGCCACACCACCATCGAACCATGTCTAGAACGTTGCGACCAAATATGAGTGCAAAAATTGATTCCTTGTAGCCTTCCAAGTCAATTGTGGTAGATTCAAGGTGGAGGACTCACCATTGACGGTGATTGAAAAACTCGTGGAAACTCAAAACTTTCGAGGCATTTCTCAGTTGGTTAAGGTAAGATCTTTTACTTTGGACTCCAAATTTTAATTACTAGTTAAGAGTAGCTTAATCTACATGTGTAGATCATAAAAAATGGTCGAGGTTCGAAGGAGTTAAAGGCTTTCTAAAAGTGGGAGGTTTCGACAAGAAAACCTAGTTTCTAGTGAGCCAAACGGCGGTGCACAACAGCTAGATCGTCTTCTCAAAAGAAACACCAGTGAATAGAAAATTTTGTCACTGAACAGAATATTCCATTTGAGAATAGATTATTTTTTAAAGGTATATTCTCTTACTGTTAGAATATTTTGTTAGAACGAATGGATAATGCTATTAGGATGATAAAATATTTTCTAACGTAATATTCCCTAATGGAATATGTTATTAGGATTATGGAATATTCCTTAACATAATATTCCACCTAGATAGAAGATGGCAGATGTGTGGGTGCCATACAATAGCACATCGCGGCGCGTGCTGACCCGTGGTACATTTTCCATCCTTTTTTTTGTGCTTTGAGACGCACGAATGTGGCTACCAAACGTTTTCTAGAGCGTGACGTCGTGTGGGATGGCCTTTAGCCTTTTATCAGAGCATGGCAGTGTGTGGGATACTCGCTTGCCTTCTGATAGTATGTGGGACCATCCTCTGACCATAGCCTACTGAGGTTATACATCATTATGGATCTTCTTATGATTGTTTTAAGGTCATTGAAGCTCTTTCTAAGTCTTAATTGAGCAAGCACAAATTGTATCGCACCATTACGAGGCATGTCATGACTTACAATCGAGGAAGTTACTGACTAGTCCATGGTTGATAGCCGAAAGAGTTACAAGCTAGTTCATGTCTGATAGCAATGAGAGTTAGTAGCTAATTCATTGCTGATAGCCGAGGGAGTAACAAGCTAGCACATGGCTGATAACTAAAAAAGTTACCAACTTGTCTGATATAATGATTATGTCAAGGTTAATGACTACCGTTTATGCTACCAAACCAAGATTCATTTTTCCTCAAGGTTAGTAGGTTGGTGTGGGTGGTGGCCTTAAGAGGGTGAAAGTATGTTTGGTTATACATTCATTGTCAAACAAAATTCTTGCATTATGATGTAAGGCCCTAAGGGTATCCTTAGAATTTGGTTTAGTTGTCAGCTGGGAGCAGGGCCTTTCATGGTTATCAAAGTGTTGTTGGGAAGGGTCGTGTTAAATTGGTATCAGAGCAGGAGCTTTCATGGTTATCAAAGTGCTGAGATCTCTTTAGATGCGACTGATTCAGGTGTACCACCCGAATTTGTCAGATATGGCTGGGATGTCACTTAGACTTTGATATTTTGAATACATCTAAACTTTTATAGAGTTATAAAATATCATGATTGAACACACATCAACTTTTAATGACATTGTAAATCTGCATGAAAGTATATATTGACTACCGTCAAATTTTCACCAAATCTCTAAAACTCCTTATTGAATGCCTCTAAACTTTTAGAGACATTTGAATTCTATGAGGTGTTGTGTCGTGGAGGTGTGCCAAACAAACTACTCTGTCTACTTCAAATATGTAGGCTGAGTTTATAGTTGTTTTCAAAGCTACCAGACACACAGTGCGGTTAAGGAATCCATTAACCTAAGTGCAAGTCATTAATTCAATTTCAAGACCTCTGAAGCTTTATTGTGACAACAATTGAGCAGTCTGCTACTATAAAAACTACAAAAAACAAACTCTGGTATCATGGCTTATGGAAATTAAGTATCTGCTTGTTCAAGAGAATGTGAATGAAGGAGCAATCTCTATGATTCAGGTTAACACCAATTAGATGCTAGCTGATCCAATGACTAAAGGCTTGCAAGTGGGACTATTCAAAGCACATCTTACCAACATGGGTGTAAATGAAAATCTGGATCAGTGGGAATCTTCTATTGATTAGAAGTTATCATTGAATAATTTGATCAAACATATTGCAGTAAATTTATGTTTTATTCAATAATCAACAAGATGTTTCATTTAATTAGAATCTATTTAAGTTATTGCATCAAAAAACAGAGACGTTATTTGCTGTTTGGATGATGCCTTGCGACATCAGCTTTAGTTTTGATTGTTTGCATCATTAACCTGGGTTTTATTTCAGTTTTTTCAAACCTTGATTGATGACTAACAATTCAAATTTTATAAGGAACATATGTGTGAGTTCTGGTTCATTACATAGGATTTAGACTAGCCTAAATCATTCATGTTGTTGTGTAGAATCTATGTATTGTTGTGATCCAAGGTAGGTGATATCAGAGGTGTTGAAGTCTAAGTTGGCAGTTGGAAAATTCAATAGAATTTCACAAGGTGTGTGTGTGTGTGATGAGATGGATAACTACCTGATGATAGGTTTGTGTGTGTGTTGTTTTACTTTTGCAACAAGAAGATTCAAGAATCTAGTATGAATAGGTGTCAAATTGTAAGTGTCCGTGTCAGAGTGCCATGATACAAGTGTGTGTGTGTGTGTGTGTATGTGTGTGTGTGTGCAACTGAATTTGTGAGTGTGTGTTTGTATGTATGCATTCTCATTCAGTTTCACAAGTATAATTAGAATAGAGTGAGCAATCTCATATGTGAGGATGAAGAATTTGAGAGAATCCTTGTGTGGAATTTTATCAAACGGTTGGTGAGCATAATCCAACCAGTGTTCATTCCTAAAAAAATATTCATCAATTTCTATTCATCTTCACAAATAAAACACAATAAACCCTAATCTAGTCAAAGGCTAGTCCTGATACACAATCAAATTTAGTTAGAGCTTAGGTTTGAGAGACTTACCTGAGAATAACTCCGCATGCACTTCAATCACAAGCAGAGCCTACGCGATTAAGGCTGTTGACATTGATTTCGATCACTAGAGTACGTGTCCAAGGGGATCAAGGCTACGTGAGGGTTCAGGAGTTCAATATGGTATAAGAGCTACCAGGATCTTTGAGATCTGGGGCGTCTGAAGTAGCATGTGTTGGTACTGTTATGTAGCTGAGATGGCTAGAATGGGTGGAGATTTGAGAGCACCTGTGTTCATAAGAACTAATTATGACTTCTGGTGTGTTAAGATGAAGATAATTCTAAAGGCCTACAATCTATGGAATCTGATAGATGAAGGCATACCTACAAGAGCTGTTAGACAAAAAGGTATTGAAGAGGTTGAGATGCAGTCATCGTATCAAGTCCGTATGTGAGATACCAAGGCTCTGAGCATTGCAAAATACTATAGTTGATGGCATATTTTCATTGATCCAAAATGAGGAGACCTCAAAGAATTCCTTGGATCTTCTAAAACATGAGTACATATAGGACTCTATGGTAAGGGCTATCAAGCTACAATCTCTTAGACGTGATTTTGAGGACACTAGAATGAAGGACGATGAGACACTGTCTACTTACATATCTAGACTCTACTTTGTTGTGAATCAAATACGATCATATGAGAAGATATAGCTAAGAAGAGATTAGCTCAAAAGATCCTGATTAGTTTGACAAAACCTTTTGATCCTACTGTGTCCATAATTCAAGAACCAAGAGATATGGATACAATTAATGTGGAAACGTGATAGCATCAATTAGAGCCTATGATCAAATAGTATAAATGCAGGCTGGGAGTACAATTGAGAAAGAATTCTCGAGTTTTTCTGTTGACACCAAACATGACTACTCTTATAGTAAGAATAAAAACTCTCACAAGGGAAATAAGAATTGGAATCAGGGTTCCAGTGCTTAGAATTCAAATTTCAACCAGAATTCAACTTCAAACAAAGGTGTAGGTAGTCGTACAAAGGTTTTTTGCAAGCAGTGCAAGAAAAATCACTATGGTGATTGCAGGTCTCTAGCTAAGGTAAAGTGCTACAATTGTCAGAAGCATGGACATATAGCAAAGGATTGCCCAATAAGAAATAGTGTAGAAATGTTTGTCACTATGAACAAAGGAAAGAACGTAAAAGAAACCTCAAGCAATCTATTTCTTGCTTGTAATACTACATCAGTTGCTAAGGATGATCGTGTGTGGTATGTGAACAGTGCCTGTAGCAACCATATGCCAGCTTAGGAATCACTGCTTGTGAATATTGATTGAAATATCAAGGCGAAGGGGAAAATGGGAAATGGAGAACCTTTCTAAACTACTGGGAATGGTACATTGGTTATACAGCCCAAGCAAGGGATTGACATATGAAGGATGTCATGCTTCTACCTGGCCACGATGAAAAATTGCTTAGTGTGGGGCAAATGATAGAGAATGGTTATTACCTAGTCTTTGATAATAACACGGTTGATATCATTGAGAACAAGAATCTAAAGGACAGAGTGACCAAAGTTTCTATGATAAAGAGCAGATGTTTGCCAATGACACTAGAATGTGTGAATGTTATTGCAATGAGGTCAACCATTGCTGGAGACTCAGAATTATGGCATAGAAGATACGGACGACTGAATTATTCTTGTCTGAAAGCTCTACAATAGAAAGATACAGTTGTTGGTTTACCCATGCTCACAGGTAAAAATAAAATAAAGCATGTGATGGCTGTGTAGCAAGAATGCAGCATGTTGAGCCTTTTGACAAAGAGAAAGCTTGGAGAGCATCCACACCCCTGGAGCTTATACACACAAATGTGTGTGGACCAATGCAGGAAAAGACTGCTGGTGGGAACATATACTTCCTTACCTTTATTGATGATTTTATAAGGATGTGTTGTATTTATTTCCTCACTAGTAAATCAAGTGTTCTGAATGTGTTCCAGAAATTCCAAAACGTGTTGGAACTGCAAAGTGGTTATAACATCAATCAATTGTGAAGTGATATGGGAGGTAAGTATCTCTCAAATGAGTGCGAGAAATTTTGTGTTGTTACTAGTTTTGTGAGGCAGTTAATTGTGGAAAAAGGCTATGATGCATGGTAAGGATGTGCCATACAAGTACCGGGGATATTGGTTCACTGAAAAAAAGACCTGGTGTTAAACATCTATGGGTGATTGGTTCTATTTTCTACTCTCATATTCCTGCTAAATTAAAGCAGTAACTTGATGAGAAGAGCATTAAGTGTATGTTTATGGGTTATGGTGGCTGTGAGAAGAACTACAGATTACTCAATCTGCAATCAGGGAAAATTGTGATAGCTAGAAATTTTATCTTTGATGAGAATGCAAAATGGAACTGCGAAGTAGAAAAGGACAGTGTAGGAGGTTCAATTTCTCTAAGCTATGGGATTGAATATCAAGGAATAGTCACTGAACCTCATAATGAGAATGAAGCATCTACATCTGATAAGCCTTGAATTAAGCATTATTTTATACCTTTTATGCTTATCTTTAAATATTTAAATACCAAAAAATAGGATAAAATAATATATTTTGTGAGAAATGTACAAAATTGGATAAAGCTCAGAATTAAGAGAATTTAGGCAAAAGAATCGCCTCAATCAAAGTTATATTGAAGAAGTTATGATTGAATGAAAGGAAGCCACCAAAAACGACTCAGGAATTTGGTAAGAGCCTACCGAATCCACAGAGACGGCCCAAAGTCAGATTCGGCCAACGCCTATTGAATTCCTTTTCAAGACTTTAACGCACGCCTACCGAATGCCTTTCCAGCCTTATTTCCCGTGTTAACCAAGTCATTTACCACCGAAATGCACCCTATTTTTTAGTATGTGCCTACCAAAATTCCTTCCACGTTTCAGCAGCGTCCTACCAGTTCATTTCCTATTCAATTGCAGCACCTATTTCCTTCTTTCTTATGGAAAATTTATCCAAATCAAGATTGGATTTGTTTTCCTTTGTTTCAAGGAAACCTTTTTGTTATTAGGATTTATACTACGTTTTTAATTAGGATTTAGAGAACCTTATTCCTTTAGGACCTCAATATTAATTAGTTTAATCATATTCCTTTTAGAATTTAAATTGTAAACACCTATTTATTTGAAGATTAATTTTCTCCTATAAATAGAGAGGCGTAGGCTAATTGTAAAGGGTCGCTCATTCTTTGTATCGAAGTTTTGCTTAACCAAATTTCCATTTTCATAAATTTAAGATTTCTTGTGCAAAGTTAATGATACCATACTTCATCTTCTACACTTTCATCTGTGACATAGTAAGGCTATCCTTGAGTGTCTGACCAAAGAATGCCCCATCACTTCAAATCCATAGGGTGTCCCGAAGAGAAAAAGTGTAACACGACCTCCTTACCTTATAGTTATCTTTTGTGCTTGAATTCTTGATTTATGAAGTGATTTCTAATATTATTTTTGGTTTATGATTTGTATTGATTTCAATATTCTATGTGTTCTATGATTCTAGTTTTTGTTATGATTGTATGTTTGTACTTAATGCTTGATTAGATAGTTAGGCTATCCCCGAGTCTAATTATCGAAAGTGTATGTCGGGCTATCCCCGAGCACATATTTAAGATAATATACAAATAACTGGTAAGGCTAGAACTAGAGGATTTCATAGGTTGAAGTTAATAGAATTCTTGAATAAGTTATGTTAAAGATAAGTTGACCATGTAAATAATAGATTAGGTTAGTTTAGATTAGTTGATAATGTAGGATATTAGAGACAATCAATTACTCCCTAATTAAATAATCAAACGATAATCAGGTTTATGTACCCTCAATCAACGTTTAAGAATGATCCCTACTTATCGATGCTACATCTACACAAAAGGGTTTTAATTTGCATATGTTTTCATTAACTGTTGAGTGTGACTTCGTGTTTACTTTAATGTTTAGTTTTAGCGTATCGATATTTGGCGCCGTTGCCGAGGATTGAAATAATCTCTTGTATGATTTTGTTTATGTAAATATGTTCATAATGTAAATATTATATTCGTGCATAATTTTCACACTTGTTTATAAATTGTAATACTTGTTGATAAAAACATTTTCATTGTAAATTTTTTAAAAAAAAACCTTCCAAAAAAAAAAAGAAAAATCGAATAAAAAATAGTTATAAAAAAAAAGACAAAAAAGTCTTTTAAAAAACTAATAATTTAAGGAATAATTCGTTTTTCAAACTAGTCTCGGCTATATGTGGGTCACTTGTGCTCAAGGTTTAGTTCTTGATCTTTAATGGAATAGGTGAAGTTTCATTTGTTAACTTACTCCTAAACCCGTCATGGCCCTTAAAAGTCATGAGGTTGGGGCGGAATTTGTTAACACTTGAGTTATCTTAAAACGAATACATGTCTACCCTTAGTAAGAAATTTTCAAGGTGATGTTTAGGAGTTCCAAAATACATATGCCAGCTCTGAGAAGTAGGATTTCGGAGTTCCAAAATCATTTTTGCACTAAGAAGTAGGACTTCGAAGTACCAAAACCACCATCCCCTTGGATGTATTCTTTCTACCTGGTCACTTTGGACTTGCCTAAATGATAGGTCGTTAATTAAGCATTATTTTACATTATTTTATACCCTTTATACTTGACTTTTAATATTAAAATAATAAATAATTAGATAAAATAATTTATTTTGTGATATTTTTGTAGAAATTAATAAAGCTTGGAATTTGGAGCATTTTGGTGAAAGAATCGTCCCGATCGGAATTATAACGAAGAAATTATGGACGAAATATGAGAAGCCAACGAAAATCGCAAGGAAATTCGGTGGGAAGCTGCTGAAATCTAGAAGCCCAAGCAAAAAATCAGCATCTTTCCCCAAAATTAGCATCTTTTCCCCAAAATCCACCCAATCTCATCCTTTCCATCACTTCTTCATGTATTATTTTATTGTTATTTGTATATTTTATTTTTGTACTTTTATTTAAACAATTGTGGCACTCCCTCTATAAATAGGGAGGCTATTTCATGTATTAGAGGTCCTCATTAGTCTCCCTTAGTCTTCATTTTTCCCATTTTGTTTCTCCTTTTAGTTTAGGTTCTTATATTTTCTCTCTAGTTCTTCTCTTCTTTTAGTTCATCTTCTTTATTTTGTTCTTTATTTTTGGGGACCATTTGTAACTTCTTGTAATTTTCTTCTTAATTAATTATCTTAGTTTCATTTTCTCTATTATGTTCTTAGAATTTCTTAAACTTAGCTTTAATTACATTTTTATGCTTTCCGCAAGAAAAACCTAAGGCTAGGTAATTCTAAGGCAATTCAAGAGTTTTTAAGACCAAATTCTTCGTATTTCTTCCTCCATCTTCACACGGTTCTGCCTGCTGTCAGGGTCCCTTGTGAAAAATCATGTTTTTCTACTTAAACTCTTGTTATTGTTTCGGTTTTACTTATAATGCAATATTTGTGTTGGTATTTTCTTTCTAACATTTGTAAGTATGAATACAATCTCCATGTGTTTTACTTTCTGAATTTCTTTTACTTCATATGTTTTAGTGCCTTATACTTCAATTTGATGCTAAGTGTCGGCCGTTGTCGGTGCACTTAGCATTTGATTGAAGAGATTTTAATGTCGGCCGCTGTCGGTGCATTTAATCACAAACAAAAGGTAAATCATATTATAAGTGTCGGCCGCTGTCGGTGCATTTATAATATGAAAAATGTATACATATAATGGAGATGATGAATGTAGGATTTCGTAATTGATTCAATATAAGCATGATGTTAGAGTGTTAGTAACAATTGTATTTAAAGGAAGTTTATTTTAGGAGTAGTTTTAAATAATGTTATTGTTAAGTTTAATTTAATTCTTAATTAGTGTTTTCTTTAGTTTATATTACAAATCTCCCTCAAAACCTCCCCATCTTTATTCTTTATTCTTTTATTCTTTTATTCTTTTATTTTATTCTTTATTCTTTATTTTTTTATTTTTTTATTTTTTTATCCTTTTATTCTTTAATTAATTTATTCCTTGATTAATTAATTCTTTTATTATTTTATTCTTTAATTCATTAATTTATTCATTATTTTTTCCCACTAACACATTATTAATGTTCCCTAATTTCTCCGGTTAAGAACAATCCCTATTTAGCAATACTACATCTACATAAAAATGGTTTTAATTGCATAACACTCAAATTACGTGTTTAATTTAATGCGTAATTTGGGCGTTGTCAATTTTTGGCGCCGTTGCCGGGGAAATTAAAAATCATTCTTAATGTGTTAGTATGTATTCAATTGTTTATATATAAAATGTTCATATTTGTGAATAATATTTACATATTGTAAATGTGTTAAACTTTTATTTTTACACTTTAATCCATTATACTTGTTTAACTTTATTCCATTAACTTTATGTTCATACTTTAAATTTATTCCATTAACTTTAAATTTATTCCATTAACTTTAACTTTATTCCATTAACTTTAACTTTATTCCATTAACTTTAACTTTATTCCATTAACTTTAAATTTATTCCATTAACTTTAACTTTATTCTATTAACTTTAAATTTATTCCATTAATTTTAAATTTATTCCATTAACTTTAACGTTATTCCATTAACTTTAAATTTATTACATTAACTTTAAATTTATTCCATTAACTTTATGATTCACAATTATTTTATTTTATTCTTATTTATTTATTTGTTTGATTAAATTAAAAAAAATCGAAATAAAAAAAAATTCGAAAAAAATAAAAAATAATAATAATAAATCTTATCTTAGCTTTGTGTTAGTGTTAATTCATACTTGTAAATAAATGTTGTATATATGTCACTTGTTACCTTTTATATTTGTTCATAAATTGTTCATAACTTTTATATTTCATAGTATACATACATACTTGTTCATAATAGACTTTCATTTATTTTTGTTTATAATTCTCTTACTTGTCATATTATTCTTGTTCATACTTGTACATAATGTTCATTCTTTTTAATTGTTCATAAATGCTTATGGTACATGTTCACTTTTCCTTATTTTTACTTTTATTTATTTTTATTTATTTTTTGTAATTAAAAAACAAAAAAAAAACATAAAATTCGTAAAAAAAATATATTTCCTTTTCTTCATTTATTTAATTATTAAATTCCGAAAAATAAATTAATTAATAAAAAATAATAATTTCTTATCTTCACTTTGTGTTAGTGTGAATCTAACTTGTTAAATAAATCTTATATTAGTTTGTTAATGTGAATTTGTTTGTAAATATCATTACTTGTGAATGAAACCATACTTGTAAATAAATTGTTCATACTTGTATAAATTGTTCATACGTAAATTTTCATGTTATATTTGTAAATTGTGCATAAAAACATACTTGTAAATAGTTCTTGCATTCATGCATTAGTCTCGGCTATCTGTAGATCACTTGTGCTTCGAAGTTTAGATTTTGATCTTTAATTGGCGAAGACTCTTTTGTTAACTCTCACCCACGGTGATTGTTAACACTTGAGTCATCTTAATTCCTTTGGAGTAAGAAATTTTCGAGAGTGATGTCTAGGATAAGAGACGGTACTCATAACGGGTTTTTGGGTCTAAGAAAGGGACATTAATGGAGTTTAAGCCTCGGGATGTTTTGAAATTAGCCCTGCCTCTTATGTGTATTCTTTCTAACCTGGTCACCTTTGAACTTGCCCAAACAGTTGAATTAATCCAAGATATTTACTTGGTCCGCACGGACGTATAAGTCTTCATTTAAACTTTGAAGCTATGTGAACCATATATATCTTTGACTTCCCCCGACATGTAAATATTGTTTATATCTTAATTTACATTATTTGGCATGACAAAGTTAAATTGCATCTTTAGTTTAACTAACTTGCATCTTTCATTCTAACTTGCATTTCATCTTTCATTTAAGTTGCATTTTTCACTTAACTTGTATTGCACTCTTCCTCTAACTTACATCTTTAACTCAAATTGCATCCTTAACTTCCATTTGCATATCTAACTTGCATTCTTGACTAACATACATCTCTGACTAACTAACTTGCATCTTTGTCTAGGCTGGATGGACGTTAAACTTCAAGCGCTTGTTGGGAGGCAACCCAATGTGTTCCCGGATGTGAATGAGTCATCAATACATATTTGCTATCCTTCTACCCTTCACTCTCTTTTATTTTGTTTATTTAATGTTTTCCTATTATTTTCGTAAATCATCTTCCTTACTTTGATTTTATGTTTAATTACTTCGTATTTTCCTACATTCAGGACAATGTAGAATTTAAGTGTGGGGGAACGGTTTACAATTTTAATTGTTCAAAAAAAAAATTAAAACAAATAATAATAAAAAAAAAGAAAACAAAAGGGGTGAAAAATAATTTTTTTTTACTATTTTGAATCTTTTTGTTTTAACTTAGTGTTTTTATGAGTCTTAAGTTGCCATTTAACTTGTCAATGACATAAATGAACAAGAATGAATATGTTATGGCCATAAAGATAATCACTACAACTTGAATTTGTTTGTTAATATTTTGTGATTAAGTGTTATACCTTGAAGATAATGCATGTAAATTGGTACATAAACGAGCATGATAAGATAAGTATGAATCATATGAACCTTATGTGAGTTTTAGAACTTTATATACATCTTTGATGAGTGATTCGTAAGTTCTTTGTTTAAATTGATATACATATGCCTCATAACTACTTGTCATAGTTTTTAATGAACTCTAGAGTACTAGAACTGATTTTATGTGATTTTCAAAGCTTTTAAGTCAATAAACTCTCTGATTTTGGAAATGATTAAGGCATTAGGGTTAACACCACAAATTCAAACATCCATGTTCCCTATTTTGTGTGCACAAGTTGCGAACCCCTTAGTTTTAACCCCTTTTGAGCCCACATTAAGCCTTTCTTTCATCACCATGATTATCTAAACACTTGAGCTTAGTATAGACATCTTTTACCCTTGTTCCAAGAACTCGGTTGAAGATATAAAGATTGTGTAAGGAGAAAATAATGATGTTGAAAAGACTTTTATGTGAATTATTTGGATTTACCGACTCAAGTTTTGTTGTATTGTTGACACATGTTATTACCTTGATATAAAAAAAAATCAAAAAATCAAAAAAAAAGAAAAAAAAGAATAAAAAGAAAAAAAAAAGTTGAGTCTCGATCAAGGTAATAAGGTTTGGTTATGTAATGTTTGAGTTAAGTCTCTTACATTTGTAAATCTGACACAAAGAATGATTGTGAGGCCCAACATGATGGAATTAGGCCTATGTTCGAAGGGATGAATTACTGACATCATTGCACTAAGGTTGGGAAGTTATGATACGTTTTGGGAGTCTATTGAGTCTTGGAACGAATTGAGCACCACTTGTCCTATATTTTCCTTGCCTCTAAACATAGCCCCATTACAACCTTCGTAAAGACTTTATGATCCTTAAGATGGTAAATTTTGATTAGTGGAGTGAATCACTTGAGTAAGCTTATGGTTTTGGTTCATTTGTGCAAGTATGTTTTGTTTTTATCTTGAGGTATTTGTTTGAAATTTTGCAAAAGTACTTCATTTCGATTATGTGAGTATTTCTTATGTGAGTATTTCTCACATACTTTGATTGCAAACACAAACCCTCACAAATTGAGCGAACTTATGAGTGCATATCCTTGTGAGTTGATTCATACTTGTCTTATTCATGTAGAGATCCATTTCACCATATTTACTTATTATCTTACTTGTTAAAACATTTTGTTACCATGTATTAACTCTTGAATTTCATGTGCTTAAATGATTTAAGTGAAAATCTTTTATGCCATGATAATAATGAAATATTCAGACAAATGGTTAAGAGTTTACTTATTTTGAATTCGTAGTTTAGTTTTAGTATTTGCTAGGGACTAGCAAAGTTTAAGTGTGGGGGTATTTGATAGGTCGTTAATTAAGCATTATTTTATATTATTTTATACCATTTATACTTGACTTTTAATATTAAAATAATAAATAATTAGATAAAATAATTTATTTTTTGATATTTTTGTAGAAATAAATTAACAGGACCCATCCCAATCCCCCCAGGATTAACGTGGGATGACCCTGCTCCCGTCTGACACGGAGTGTCAGACAAGGGATATTTCCGACCTTTGCCCTCCCGGGCCATCAAAGTACGCCAGGATCCGGAGGAGGTATGTGATATCTCGGTCTCTGCTACAGTCCACATCAAATGTCAACCTGAAGGGAAGTCAAAACATTAAAAGCTGTGAGTGGACAAAACAAGAGTTTATAAAAACATTTTAACGAGAAGACATTTGTACCCTTCACTAAAAATCATGCATGCATTCGAAAACCATTTAACCAAATAGAACCATCAGTGGGAACTAAGCCCAAAACCATAATCAAATAAAATATACGGGCCACTGCCCAAATCCATAAGAAACCAATAAGGGACTCAACCCAAATCCATAATAAACATTTTTGCATGCACCAATTTAGAAAACAAGGTCCACTCACAGACCGTCCGAGCTACAGCCTCGATTTGCGAGTCGTAGGCTCTCCCGAGCTAATCACCATCATCGAGACTCCCGAACCTGTCCAAATCATATCCAAAGGTTACCACTAACCTATACAAGTCCATATTAAGAACCCTAAGATTTCCCGAAAAAGTCAACGTGTCTCGTACACGTTTCTCGAAGTGAAAAACCTCAATTTGACCAACCTAACGATCTCCGATCGACCCGAAACCACCGCCATTGGATCCGGATCGTCGAAACCTTTAAAATGGCACTGGACCCACTCAAAAAACTGTTCCCATGCGCCCCCACGCGCTGGTCAATGCAAAAGTTAACGCTGACGTCATGCTGACGTCAGCACTGACACCTATGACAGTGCCACGTGTCAAGCTCCCATTGGTCCATATTCTGACATGTCAGCTGACATTGTCAGCTCTGACATGATGATGTCATCCCTGACATGATGGCGTCATCAGTCATCCCTGTCCTCTCGCCGGGTCTGCAACCGGGTGGCCGTGACCCGTGGGTTGACCCAGTCGGTTCTCCGCCGTCCGACCACCAAAACACTCCCCGTTTGTCCAATTTTCTTCGTCTCATCCTCCCCAACTGATCCCTCAAACCAGAAATTATGAACAGAGGCTAGAAATTACTTGTTGATCGATGAACCGTAAGCCCGATTTTTCCCCGTCGATATCTCACATTTCCGGCCACCATTCTCCTCGAATACGAGCTCTGCTAACTCGTCTCATTCCCTAGAATGTAACGGGATCGACCAACCCCTTCAACACACGTCAAAACTCCATCCACCATTTTTGACCCATAACCAAGCTCACGGGTTCCCTCCTCCGTGTCCACCGCCGTCGTCCTCAGTCCCTCAGTCATCCTCACAACACTCTCACGGTCACACTCAGCTCACACACTCAAATGAAGAATGAAAATGGAGGGATATAGGTTATGGGGTTTCGGGTTTGTGAGGGAAAATGAAGAAGATGGTAGCTGATGAGAGAAGAGAAATGAAGGGTGAGGATTTGAGAGATTAGATGGGATGGATGGTTAGGATTTAAGGTTGTTAGGATTAATTATATAATAATAATTATAATATTATTTAATTGACTTAGATCCACAATTTAGGGGATTGTCCAATGGGATGAGTGACACTTGTCACTCATCCATGGGACCCACTCAAAATATCTGGCCAATCAGAATTTGCCAACTCAGCCCCGTCTCGAAGTACGTGCATAGTAAAATCGAACTTCCGTGACCTATAACTTCCCCGTTCGAAGTCCAATTTCAGCAAGCCGCCTGTCTATGGATTCGTATCGTCCCGATCTACGTAATGGTCCTTGGCCCTCGGCCATTGGACCCCTTGGTCAAATAGTCAACATTTCACCCCCTTTTAACCATAATTACCAAAATGCCCCTAAACTTCCGAATGTCATAACTTCCTCCTCGAACGTCGGAATTGAACGTGCCACCTGTCTATGAACTCGTGACGTCACGAACTACGTCACGGTCATTGGTCAAAGTCCATTTGACCTGCCGAACGAAAAGTCAAGGGAAAATGTCAGGACTTGTCCCAAAGATCACCTCGATACCGGGGACGAACCCTGCTCCCGTCTGACAATCACACATAAAGTACCAGAATACCCATAATAGTACCGTAAGTATAACTATCAGACGCAGGAGTAAATATAATACAACTTTAAGTCAGAGCATAGTTCTACAAAATGGGCACAAAATCCTACTATGCTAGTCTTGCAACGGAAGAACGTCGTAAGCTCTATGCCTCGATTCCTGCCTCAACGTTCACCCCGACGCTATCACCACGACCTGGAGGGAAAATTTAAAACCAAAAGTGTGAGTGGACTAAAGACAACAAAAGTTTCAAAAACAGTTTCTTATCAAATCCGAGTTACGAAAAACAATGATAATATTTGTTCCCTCCGTTTTGAAAACATGCATGCCCAACTACGTATCAGAAAAACCACAACATAAAACATCATAAGAAACAGAAACACTATAAATCGGGTATACAAATTATATCATAAGCACCATAAAATCGCATCATAAATCATGAATATCAAAGTATCATTTTACGATCAAACCTACTGGGTCTATCCGAGTCTTTAAACTCAACCAGGCCTCAAATGAACTTCCGAGTCTTTAAACTCCCGAGTCTTTAAACTCAATAGGCCTATGGGGGTAATATCATAAATGTCCGAGTCTTTAAACTCCCGAGTCTTTAAACTCAATCCGGGCCCGTCCCCCCGTTAATCATAATCCGGGTCTTTAAACCCAATATCCAGATCCAGCAAATCTAATCCAAATTCAATGTAAAAACCAATTCTAAATCCATAGCCAAACTCGAATTCGAAATCCCCGGTTCGAAGCCCTTCTGGCGTTCAGAACCGACATTCCGACCCCAAATCCGGAATCCACTTTTAAACCAAAAACCACATTTAATCACAAATTATGTTTCATAATCCATTCATCATCATCAGAAAACAATTATAGATTGAAATCCCTAAATATGGCATCAAAATCCGAAATCCAACTTTTCTCGAAAAACGTGCAAAATCCCGAAAATGTTTTGAAAAACGTGCAACATATCAACCACATCTAACCATCAACAAGAAGCATAAAAACATATTTAATATCATAAAACTTCAATAAAACAGTTAGGCATGCTCATAAAGAAAGAAAGAGTCCACTCACGAATCTGAACGAGTCAATCGCGCTCCGTGCGCTCCTCGACCGTCTCAGGCGTCTCCCGTCCTATCAATATGCACCAAATAGGGTCACAAATACATCAAGGATACTAACCCTAAGTTCCCCAATTTTTCGGGAATTTATTAATATTTTAATCTTAGACCCTAAACCGTCTGGATTCCCGAACTATCTCATAACATCGTCCGATTAACCCGAAAATCACACCAATGGATTCCTTAGGACATTTAGAATCAAAACCATGTTGGAAGGTTGGCCGGAATCCTCCCCACGCGCCTCCACGCGTCGCCCAAAATGGCTGCGCGTGGGCCTCACACGCCTGCTACAGTGCTCCTTAAACCTCGAGTCACCCGGTTCTCCTCCGTTCCTCCACCGTTATTCATCCTTTCAATCCCAATTGCACCATCCAGTCCCCAGCAATCCTTTCCCCTCCTAACTTTTGAAAATCGAAGCCTAAAACCTATCGTTCACCGG
This sequence comes from Prinsepia uniflora, assembly GCA_032719365.1. Lineage (NCBI taxonomy): Eukaryota > Viridiplantae > Streptophyta > Magnoliopsida > Rosales > Rosaceae > Prinsepia > Prinsepia uniflora. Next base: position 32,020,848 of record CM064863.1, read on the forward strand.
CCTCGAAATAGACGGCCCGTGGCCCCTGTTTTGGCCGCCGACCACCCAGGTCCTCCCCCGTCACGGCTACCATCCTAGACAACTCCTAGGACCTCCCTGAACCTTAACCTAACCGCCAAATCCCTCGACTCTAGCCCTAAGTCCACGACTTTTGAAAACAAAATCACGCGAAAAACAGGGGATTCGAGTCTCACCTGCGATTCAGCCACCGTCGTCTGCACCGCCGCCTGCCACGATGCTCGTTGGGTTCCCCTGCAAGCTCCTGAGCCTCCTACTGCCTTGGTTTGAGCCACCACACGACACAACCACCGCCACAGGGCCACCTCCTCTCTGTTTTCCCAAAACTTCCAGCCTCCTCCGTCGTGCCTCTGTGCACGGTTGCAGCTTCAAAACACGATCAGTAGCTCAGCCTTGGCTCCCTGTTACTCTCACAATCCACCACCCACTCACTCATGCACTGAATCGATCACAATATCTCTAATTTTTCCTCTTTTTTTTTTCTGGTTCTCAAAGCCCAAATGCAGGATTTTGAATGTGCACAATGTGTGGCCGTGCACACTTAGACTCCCCCAGAAGCCTCTAGCTTCTGCCCACGTGTCCACTCTCCATGGTCGCAGCACAAAATATCCCAGCCCACAAATGCCACTTGTTCTGATCTGATTGGGCTGAGGAGAAAAAGACTAAAATGCCCCTAGGTGTACAAATTACCATTTTACCCTCGAACTTCTCAGACCCGTTACTATTCCATCCGACGTACGATGACAACATGCCGCCTGTCGTTGTACTCAGGAAGTCGAGACCTATCTAACGGTCCTCGGTCTACGAGAAAATCACAAATCCACCAAAAAGTCAACATTTTCCTCATTTAGTCAAAATTACGGTAACACACTCAATCTTCCGAACGTCATAACTTTTTCTCCGATTGTCCGAATCGAACCTGCCACCTGTCTACGGACTCGTGACGTCCTAAACTACGTTACGGTCAAGGGTTAACACTCATCCAATCTGTAAATCAAAAGGTCAACTTTTGACGCACTATTCACAAGGGCAAAATTGTCATTTCATACAAATATTTACAAAAATTACATTTATACCCTTCCCGAAGGTACCGGTTGTTACAATCTACCCCCTAAAAAGAATTTCGTCCCCGAAATTCAATGAAACAAATAAGGGTACTGTTCACGCATCAAGGCCTCGGGTTCCCAAGTAGCTTCTTCCACCTCATGATTTCTCCACAATACTTTAACTAAGGGAATCGTCTTCCTCCGTAAAACCTTGTCCTTTCGATCCAAAATTGCTACTGGATGCTCTTCAAAGCTCAAGTCTTCCCTCAGTTCAACAGGTTGTGCTTCCAGAACATGCGAATCATCCCGTATATATTTCCGAAGCATAGATGCATGGAAGACATTATGTACTTTTTCCAGGTCTGCTGGTAAAGCCAACCGATAAGCAACAGGACCAATCTGTTCTATGATCTCATAAGGTCCAATGTAACGAGGACTCAACTTCCCTCGTCTGCCAAACCGTACAATTCCCTTCCAAGGAGATAACTTTAAGAAAACCCAGTCTCTTACGGCAAACTCCAAATCCCTGATCCTACGGTCGGCGTAGCTCTTCTGTCGGTCCTGAGCTGCCTTCAATCGATCTCGAATTAGTGCCACTTTTTCCTGCGTAAGATCTACCAGCTCGGAAGTAGTCAATCTCCTCTCACCTACCTCGGTCCAACACAACGGAGTCCGACACTATCGCCCGTACAAAGCCTCATAAGGTGTCATCCCAATGCTCTCCTGATAACTGTTATTGTAGGCGAACTCCATCAAAGGTAGATGTGATTCCCAAGTACCCTGAAACTGCAAGACACAAGCTCTCATCATGTCCTCGAGAATCTGGATAATCCACTCAGACTGCCCATCGGTCTGAGGATGAAATGCAGTACCGAAATGCAACTTTGTCCCAAAAGCTTCCTGTAAGCTCTGCCAAAACCAGGAAGTAAATCTCGGATCCCTGTCAGATACTATCGACTCTGGAGTACCCTGCAGTCGAATAATCTCATCTATAAACAACTGGGCAAACTGCGTCAACCTGAAGTTCTCCCTTACTGGTAAGAAATGAGCAGACTTCGTAAGTCTATCCACGATCACCCACACACCATCGTGTCCCCTCGGTGTTCTGGGAAGCTTGAATACAAAATCCATCGTCAGGTGATCCCATTTCCACTCGGGGATCGGTAAAGGTTGCATTGCTCCATAGGGTCTCTGCCGCTCAACTTTTACCTGCTGACAGATCAAACATCTGCTGACATACTCTGCAATCCCACGTTTCATACCTGACCACCAGTAATGCTCTCGAAGGGCACGATACATCTTGGTCCCACCAGGATGCATCGCATAAGCTGAACAATGAGCCTCATCCAGTATCACCTTCTTCAATGTTTCATCCTCGGGTACGCACAACCGTCCATCTTTAACCAAGGCTCCATCCTCGCGAATCTCAAAATCCTGTCTCTCGCCAGCCTCGACCTCAATACGTATGATGCCCAAAATAGGGTTCTCAAACTGAGCATCAATAACCTGATCAATCAAAACAGGTCGCACGTGGAAACTCGCTAAAAGTGCTCCCTGATCATCCACAGTTAACTCTACTCCCAGCCTGCGGAGCTCAACCAACAAAGGTAATCGTACTGTCCTCAAATGCGACAAAGAACTAGCTGACTTCCTGCTCAAAGCATCGGCTACCACATTAGCCTTCCCTGGATGATACTCAATAGTACAGTCGTAGTCCTTAAGCAACTCCAACCATCGGCGCTGTCTCAGATTCAATTCCTTATAAGTGAACAAATACTTTAGACTCTTATGGTCCGTGAAGATCCTGCACCTCTCGCCATACAAATAATGTCGCGAAATCTTCATTGCATGAACCACCGCCGCCAGTTCCAAGTCATGAGTAGGATAGTTCATCTCATGGGGTTTCAACTGCCGGGAAGCATAAGCAATCACTTTCCCGTGATGCATCAATACACAGCCCAAACCTTGTAAAGAAGCGTCACTATACACCTCGAACTCCCCACAATTGTCTGGAAGGGCCAACACAGGAGCAGATGTCAACCGCCTTTTAAGCTCCTGGAAACTCTGTTCACATTCCTCATCCCACTCAAACCGAATTCCTTTCCGAGTCAGCCTTGTCAATGGAGCAGCAAGAATAGAAAAACCCTCAATAAATCGTCGATAATAACCTGCTAAACCCAGAAAACTCCTGATCTCTGTCACCGTCTTGGGTTGTTCCCAATTTGCTACCGCCTCAACCTTCTGAGGATCCACTCTGATGCCCTCGGCTGAAATCACATGACCTAAAAATCCAACACTGGTCAACCAAAACTGACACTTACTCAACTTCCCATACAACTGATGCTCTCTCAGGGTCTTAAGCACCATCCTCAGATGCTTCTCGTGCGCCTTTGCACTCTTCGAATACACCAAAATCTCGTCAATGAAGACAATCACAAAACGATCCAAATACAACCGGAACACTCGGTTCATGAGGTCCATAAAGGCTGCTGGGGCATTAGTCAATCCAAAAGGCATCACAACAAACTCTTAATGACCGTACCTGGTCCGGAAAGCTGTCTTCGGTACATCCTCCTCTTTAACCCGTAACTGATGGTAGCCGGAGCGAAGATCAATTTTTGAAAAGTACTGTGCTCCCTTCAACTGGTCAAACAAATCATCAATTCGAGGTAAAGGATACTTATTCCGAATCGTTACCTTATTCAATTATCTGTAGTCAACACACAATCTCAAACCTCCGTCCTTTTTCTTCACAAACAGTACAAGTGCTCCCCACGGTGACATACTCGGTCGAACGAATCCTATATCGACCAACTCTTGTAACTGGGCCTTAAGTTCCCTCAATTCTGCAGGTGCCATGCGGTAAGGAGTCTGTGAAATAGGCTGTGTACCTGGTAAAAGATCAATCGTAAACTCAATGTCTCGCTGAGGTGGTAATCCTGGCAACTCCTCGGGAAAGACATCGGGAAACTTCCGTACCACTGGTATATCCTCCGCCCTCACTGGCGAAGCACGTGTATCCACCACAAGGGCTATGTAACCTGACACCCCTTACGCAACAGCTTGCTAGCCTCAAGTGCCGAAATAACTCCGGTAGGAAGTGCACGTTGATCACCTTGAAATGTAGTCTCTGGTAATCCTGGACTCCGAAAAGTCACTCTCTTATCGAAACACTGGATAGAAGCATGATGTCTCGTCAACCAGTCCATGCCCAATATAACATCAAAATCCCGTAGATCCAATAGTAACAAATTCGCCATTAACTCAACCTCGCCTACCATCACCGGACACTCTCTCAACACCTGAGTCACTACCAACACCTCCCTAGTAGGTGTACTCACCCCTAACGCACACTCCAAAGCAGACACCTCCCTCTCCATCACCAAACTACAACTTCGGGCTATAAACGAATGAGTAGCACCGGGATCTATCAAAGCAAAAACAGTGTGACCAAGTATGGTGAGTGTACCTGTCACCACGCCCGGTGTTGATCTGGCCTCCTGCTGGGTCATAGCAAAAACTCGCGCCTGCGGTCCTGATGACCTACTGCGCCCTCTAGAACTGCTCGTGGCACCACCGCCACCACTAGGGCCTGCTGCCCCCTGACATTGATGCAGTACTCCGCCCAGGTTCTGCTACACCTCGGCCAGCTCCACCCTCCTGAGCTAACAATGGGCACTCCCCCCGAAAGTGTCCTCGCTCCCCACAATAGTAGCAACCATCTCTACTGGGTCCACCAGTCTGCCTCCCAGTAGAAGCAACAGAAGTAGCACTCGCCTGAGAAGTCGGCTGTGCTCTAGCTCCCCGAAATCCTGAGCCCTGAAAACTGTCTGGTCTGCCAAACCGGGCTCCACCAGCTGATGACGAACCACCATAATTGCCCCGCTTCGGGGTCCTCTGACTCGATGCTCCAGGAAAAGAATGCTCTCGGCGTCGCACACTGCCCGAGTACTGGGGCCTGGCAGGCAAACTGGCCTCCACTCTAATAGCGGCATCAGACAACTCCCGGAATGTAGCAAAGGATCCAGCTGTCACAATGGCTCTAATCTCTCCTCGAAGACCCAATTCAAACCGACGGGACTTCTCAGCCTCGGTTGCCACAAATGCAGGAGCGAATCGGGATAGCATCTGGAATCTGTGCTCATACTCGGCTACTGTCATGTTCCCTTGTTTCAACTGAAGAAATTCCGCCTCTTTGGCATCCCGAAAAGAGCGGGGATAGTACTGGTCTAAAAATCGCTCCCGGAAAGTCTCCCACGTCACCGTATGTGCATCCCAGTCGGACAACTCCAGCGTATACCACCACTCATACGCTGCTCCATCTAGCAGAAACGTAGCCAACAAGACTCGGTCCTCTGGAGGACAATGCATCACTCCAAAAATACACTCGAGCCGGGTGATCCATCGGTGAGCTTCCTCTGGGTCTGCCCCACCGCTGAAAGTAGTAGCTCCGAGCCGCTGGGCTCGCTCAATCGAAGCGCTCTCAGTCCCTCTCGCTGCTTCATCTTCAGGTCATGGAGGGGGTTCACGTCTCAGAGGCATGGTCGAGCGTACGCTGAAAGAGGCATAGAGTTAGTAAAACAACCTAGATCCGACACAAACCGACAAACCTATGCTCTGATACCAATTGGAGGGGGAAAATGTCAGGACCCGTCCCAAAGATCACCTCGATACCCGGGACGAACCCTGCTCCCATCTGACAAACACACATAAAGTACCAGAATACCCGTAATAGTACCGTAAGTATAACTATCAGACGCATGAGTAAATATAATACAACTGTAAGTCAGAGCATAGTTCTACAAAATGGGCACAAAATCCTACTATGCTAGTCTCGCAATGGAAGAACGTCGTAAGCTCTATGCCTCGATTCGTGCCTCAACGTTCACCCCCGACGCTATCACCACGACCTGGAGGAAAAATTTAAAACCAAAAGTGTGAGTGGACTAAAGACAATAAAAGTTTCAAAAACAGTTTCTTATCAAATCCGAGTTACGAAAAACAATGATAATATTTGTTCCCTCCGTTTTGAAAACATGAATGCCCAACTACGTATCAGAAAAACCATAACATAAAACATCATAAGAAACAGAAACACTATAAATCGGGTATAAAAATTATATCATACGCACCATAAAATCGCATCATAAATCATGAATATCAAAGTATCATTTTACGATCAAACCTGCTGGGTCTATCCGAGTCTTTAAACTCAACCAGGCCTCAAATGAACTTCCGAGTCTTTAAACACCCGAGTCTTTAAACTCAATAGGCCTATGGGGGTAATATCATAAATGTCCGAGTCTTTAAACTCCCGAGTCTTTAAACTCAATCCGGGCCCGTCCCCCCGTTAATCATAATCCGGGTCTTTAAACCCAATATCCAGATCCAGCAAATCTAATCCAAATTCAATGTAAAACCAATTCTAAATCCATAGCCAAACTCAAATTCGAAATCCCCGGTTCGAAGCCCTTCCGGCGTTCAGAACCGACATTCCGAACCCAAATCCGAAAATCCACTTTTAAACCAAAAACCACATTTAATCACAAATTATGTTTCATAATCCATTCATCATCATCAGAAAACAATTATAGATTGAAATCCCTAAATATGGCATCAAAATCCGAAATCCAACTTTTCTCGAAAAACGTGCAAAATTTCGAAAATGTCTTGAAAAACGTGCAACATATCAATCACATCTAACCATCAACAAGAAGCATAAAAACATATTTAATATCATAAAACTTCAATAAAACAGTTAGGCATGATCATAAAGAAAGAAAGAGTCCACTCACGAATCTGAACGAGTCAATCGCGCTCTGTGCGCTCCTCGACCGTCTCAGGCGTCTCCCGTCCTGTCAATATGCACCAAATAGGGTCACAAATACATCAAGGATACTAACCCTAAGTTCCCCAATTTTTCGGGAATTTATTAATATTTTAATCTTAAATCCTAAACCGTCCGGATTCCCGAACTATCTCATAACATCGTCCGATTAACCCGAAAATCACACCAATGGATTCCTTAGGACATTTAGAATCAAAACCATGTTGGAAGGTTGGCTGGAATCCTCCCCACGCGGCGCCCAAAGTGGCTGCGCGTGGGCCTCACGCGCCGCCCAAAGTGGCTGCGCGTGGGCCTCACGCGCATGCTACAGTGCTCCTTCAACCTCGAGTCACCTGATTCAACTGTGTTGAACCGGCGTGACCGGTTCTCCTCCGTTCCTCCCCCATTCTTCATCCTTTCAATCCCAATTGCACCGTCCAGTCCCCAGCAATCCTTTCCCCTCCTAACTTTTGAAAATCGAAGCCTAAAACCTATCGTTCACGGCCTCGAAACAGACGGCCCGTGACCCCTATTTTGGCCGCCGGCCACCCAGGTCCTCCCCCGTCACGGAGACCATCCTAGACAACTCCTAGGACCTCCCTGAACCTCAACCTAACCTCCAAATCCCTCGACTCTAGCCCTAAGTCCATGACTTTTGAAAAAAAAAAATCACGGGAAAAACAGGGGATTCGAGTCTCACCTGCGATTCAGCCTCCGCCGTCTGCACCGCCGCATGCCACGGTGCTTGTTGGGTCCCCTGCAAGCTCCTGAGCCTCCTACTGCCTTGGTTTGAGCCACCACACGGCACAACCACCACCACAGGGCCACCTCCTCTCTGTTTTCCCAAAACTTCCAGCTTCCTCCGTCGTACCTTCGTGCACGGTTGCAGCTCCAAAACACGATCAGTATCTCAGCCTTGGCTCTCTGTTACTCTCACAATCCACCACCCACTCACTCTTGCACTGAATCAATCACAATCTCTCTAATTTTTCCTCTCTGTTTTCTGGTTCTCAAAGCCCAAATGCACGATTTTGAACGTGCACAATGTGTGGCCGTGCACACTTAGACTCTCCCAGAAGCCTCTAGCTTCTGCCCACGTGTCCACTTTCCATGGTCTCATCACAAAATATCCCAGCCCACAAATGCCACTTGTTCTGATCTGATTGGGCTGAGGAGAAAAAGACTAAAATGCCCCTAGGTGTACAAATTACCATTTATCCTCGAACTTCTCAGACCCGTAACTATTCCATCCGACGTCCGATGACAGCGTGTCGCCTGTCGTTGTACTCAGGCCGTCGAGACCTATCTAACGGTCCTCGGTCTATGAGAAAATTACAAATCCACCAAAAAGTCAACATTTTCCTCATTTAGTCAAAATTACGGTAACACCCTCAATCTTCCGAACGTCATAACTTTTTCTCCGATTGTCCGAATCGAACCTGCCACCTGTCTACGGACTCGTGACGTCCTAAACTACGTCACAGTCAAGGGTCAACACTCATCCAATCTGTAAATCAAAAATTCAACTTTTGACGCACTATTCACTAGGGCAAAATTGTCCTTTCATACAAATATTTACAAAAATTACATTTATACCCTTCCCGAAGGTACAGGTTGTTACAACAAAACAGTCATTTTGCATCGTTTGTCCGATTTTGCCTAACGAATCACAGATTAGCCTCACTAATCGTGATTAGTAACTAATCTAATCTAGGAATTTGGGACGGATCGTTACATAAATAAAGTTTGGAATTTGGAGCATTTTGGTGAAAGAATCGTCCCGATCGGAATTATAACGAAGAAATTATGGACGAAATATGAGAAGCCACCAAAAATTGCAAGGAAATTCGGTGGGAAGCTGCTGAAATCTAGAAGCCCAAGCCAAAAATCAGCATCTTTCCCCAAATCAGCATCTTTTCCCCAAAATCCACCTAATCTCATCATTTCCATCACTTCTTCGTGTATTATTTTATTTTTATTTTTATATTTTAATTTTGTACTTTATTTAAACAATTGTGGCACTCCCTCTATAAATAGGGAGGCCATTTCATGTATTAGAGGTCCTCATTAGTCTCCCTTAGTCTTCATTTTTCCCATTTTGTTTCTCCTTTTAGTTTAGGTTCTTATATTTTCTCTCTAGTTCTTCTCTTCTTTTAGTTCATCTTCTTTATTTTGTTCTTTATTTTTGGGGACCATTTGTAACTTCTTGTAATTTTCTTCTTAATTAATTATCTTAGTTTCATTTTCTCTATTATGTTCTTAGAATTTCTTAAACTTAGCTTTAATTACATTTTTATGCTTTCCGTAAGAAAAACCTAAGGCTAGGTAATTCTAAGGCAATTCAAGAGTTTTTAAGACCAAATTCTTCGTATTTCTTCCTCCATCTTCACACGGTTCATTTTCTCTTTATTCTTTATTCTTTTATCCCTTTATTCTTTAATTATTTTAGTCCTTGATTAATTAATTCTTTTATTATTTTATTCTTTAATTCATTAATTTATTCATTATTCTTTCACACTAACACATTATTAATGTGTCCTAATTTCCCCGGTTAAGAACGATCCCTATTTACCAATACTACATCTACACAAAAAGGGTTTTAATTGCATAACACTCAAATTACGTGTTTAATTTAATGAATAGTTTGAGCGTTGTCACTAAACGGGGACAACATATCGAAATCCAAGCTAACGATTTGGGTTGGACGGACGTAGAAGTCTCCATCTAAACTTTGGAGCTATGTTGACAGGACCCGTCCCAAATCCCCCGGGATTAACGTGGAATGCGCCTACTCCAGTCTAACACGAAGTGTCAGACCAGGTATATTTCCGTACTTAGCCCAACCGGTCTTCTCTGCTACAGCCCGCATCCGCGATCAACCTGAAGAGCATTCAAAACATCAAAAGTTGTGAGTGGACAAAAAAAATATTTTAATAAAAGCATTTCACAAAAAGACATTTATGCCCATCACTAAAACCATGCATGGAATCGAAAACCATCTATTAAAACATTTACAAAACCATTAAGGTCTTGGCCTAAAACGCAAATCAAGCCATATGGGAACTCAGCCCAAAAACCAATCATATGGGACTCTGCCCAAAACACGTAATGTGGGTCTCAGCCCAAAACCAATTTCCGTAGGGACTCAGCCCAAATCAACATACGTGGGTCTCAACCCAAAACCATATCCAAAACATAGAACATGGGGTCTCCGCCCCAAACCATTTTCAAAACATCGAATACGGGGTCTCCGCCCCAAACCACTTTCCAAAACATAGAATACGGGGTCTCTGCCCCAAACCACTTTCCATAAGAAAACCACATATGTATAGGAATACGTATAAACCATCCTCGACACTTCCTAGAAGATGCCAACTCGACGCACACAGCCCCTAGGGAACACATCCCCGATATATGTCACGATTCATCTCTATACTAGTGTGCACACTACTCGGGGTCTCACTCCGAGTCTACCCCCAATAATTCTCCATTTGGGAGGCTCTATCCAACATTTAGGATCTACGACGTCTGGATGACTATCTCAGGACCCAGTCCAAGACCATATCATAACTCCCACTCCTGGAATGTTCTCCCTATGGGGATACTCATTCTAGGTAGTGGATCGTGACTCTCTAGGTCGACGTCTGGAGGAGACGAGTCATCTCATCTAGGAGGATAAATACATTTTCAAATACTTTCTTTCTCAAAATATATTTCCAACTAGGTCTCATACCTGATTCATCTCAATAAGTCAACTAGATCTCATACCCGAATCTCAACAGGATTCCTCGAATCCGATTCAAATCCAGTTTCATAGTCCTCGGCCTAAATCCACAGTTCAACAGGGTCTCATGCCTGAATTCTCATTTCATAAACCAAACTAGGACCCAAGCCCGATTTCACGATCAACAGGGCATCAAGCCCGATACCACAATAACGGGGCCTCAAGCCCGATTTCACAATCAACTGGGCTTCTATCCCGAAATAACAACGAACAGGGCCTCATGCCCGAAGCCATAAATCAACAGGGCCTTCGGCCCGATCGTATAACTCAAATGGGCCTCCAGCCCGATTTCTCATCAAATCAAATGGACTCTAAGTCCGAGGGTTTCCAATCAAATGGGTCTCATGACTGATTTCATATTTCCAAATCTAAAACCCATTCATTAAACCCTCATTGAAAAGCTAGCATGTACAAGCATCGTATAAAATTGAAAATCTCGAAATACGTGCAAATACGTAAATCATTGGCTACCACAAAAAAATGCACTCATGGCATCACAAAACATGTATTTAAAACATTTATAAACATTTATGCATGCATCAGTTTAGAAAGAAAGGTACACTCACAGACCATCTGAAGCCGCGCCTCGATACGCGCGCCATAAACCTCTCCCGGGCCAATCGTCACCTCCGGGATTTCCGATCCTGTCCAAGACGTAGTAGAGGGTTACTAACTACTTAAATAACCCCTCACTAAAGCCCTGTAATTTTTCAGGATTTTTAACATTTTTTAAAAGCGCTCCGAAACCTTCGGACACCCCGAAACCTATCGAAACGGTGTCCGATCGACACGAAACCAGTCCCAAAATGTTCGTTACATCGAATAGATGATTTCACAAGTTGGAACCACCCTCAAAAGATGGCCCACGAGCCCACATGCGCCGCCCAAAGGGGCTGCGCGTGGAAGCCACGCGCCACTGTTCAACCATCTTCAACCTAGCGACTGAACTAGTCCGACTGGTTCGCCTATAAGTCCAGTCCGGCTGGATCTGCGTGACCGATCCGGCCTTGTTTCTCACCCATTTTTCGTCCAATCCTTTCCAATCCAATCCCAATGTTGTTATCTAATCCCTAGGAGTCTATTGGTGTGAAGAAAACTAAGAAAAACATGGAAACCCGGCCCGTTCAATTTGAATCCCACGGTTCAAAGTTTCCCGATAACACCCAAGGCTGCTCAACCCTTCACAACCGCCCAAAACCTCATCTAGCAACCTAATAAGCATAATCCAAACATCGAAAACCGTCCATAAGCCTAAATCAATTTATTGAATTCAAAAGTCAAAATCGAGCATAGCTCCTCTCCGCCATGCACGGTGGCCCGGCCAATCCTACCACCATCCTCAGCATCTCACCCTCCTCTCTAGCCTTCCTTCATGGCCCAACAACAGTAGGTGAGGATTGGGGAAGGTGGGTTTGAGTTTTGGGGTGGTTTGTACGTGGGTTTCTTGTTTTGGGGAATGAAACAGAGAAGATGGTTGATGCATGTATGTGGGAAGGTGGGCAATGGATGAGTGACACTTGTCACTCATCCATTTGGCCTGAGAAAATATATGGGGCCCACTTGAGACAAAAGTCAAGCTGTCTTGTAAAACGTGCAATAGTTCCTCGGAACTTCCATGAACCGTAACTTTTCCGTCGAACGTCTGAATTTGACGTGCCGCCTATCTACAGATTCGTATCGCCTCAATCTACGTAACGCTCGTCGGCCCTTAGCCATCGGACCTCCCAGGTCAAAAGTCAACTTTTTACCCTCGTTTAGGGGTAAAATCGTAATTTCACCCCGAACTTCTGATAATCCTCGTTTAATCCCCGATTAGCTTCGCTAATCCATCATTAATTCTTAATTAATCCCAATAATTCGGGACGGGTCGTTACAAATGTGATCCATATATAACTTTGACTTCCCACATATACATTGCTTCCTATTAAATGGTTTAGAGTTGCATGAATCTCAAAACCTTTTTCTTCGAAACCTTACTTTTGGGAATAGGTAGCGCCCCTTTTGTTTACTTTCTCCTTAACCCTTCATGATGTGTGGATTTCATCACCACGCACTGTAAACTCGAATCCGTGGACATGAAGTTACGACGGAGATTGTAAACACTCGGGTTTGGTAAACCTCTATTTTGAAAACTTCCATCGGTTGGTTATGGTGTCTAGGAGGGTTATGATTGGTGACAAGTGAAGCACTAAGAAAGAGGACTCCAACGGAGTACATACCCTGGCTAGGTTAGCCTCGGGGTCTTCTCGAAATTAGTCATTTCTTCTCGCGTTATATCTATCAAAACTTGCCATGATTAACGTTGAATGGTGGAGGGGATTGAAATATATTTATCAATATGTGTATGTCATAAGTCTACGAAAGTGCTATGAGAGGCGGGGTGGGAAAGTTATTCATGTCACTCTAAGACTCTTTCTATTGAATTGGTAGATTGCATACCCTCTCTGCGGTTTCATGATGCTCGGATTTCAGCATCGGGTCCCCTATGATTAAGTGAATCTAGGGAAGTGAGATCAAAGGTGCATGCTATACTTTTCATGCACTGACACGTAACTCTTATGTCATATGAAGGTTCTAACGATTTCCCTCTTATGCATTCACACCATTCTTCATGTAGAAATTTTTGTGTTGCATTAATTTAGACATTTTTGGAACTTGTGCCTTTGCATGCCATTCACGTGACTCTACCTTGCATAATCTTAAACTGTTTATACTTCTTTGCTTCTCACTTGCATATAACGCGTTCTTTGTACATAGAATTCTATTTTGTGTATATTCCTTTCTATATCTTGTCTTCTTTTCATGTACATATTCTCACCAAACTCTCTTGAAGAAAAACACAATATACAACTCACTTAATCTAAGGCCCATGAACTAGACTTAAGGTACACCCTTGTCAAGGAGATCGCACATGAACTTGACCCTCGGATTCATGATGTATTCACTCCTTACCTAGTAGCAATTGGTGAGCTCGTTGTGGAGTTCGAAAGAGTGCATAGACCTCGCATCGTATGAGTTGATTGAAGCACTTTGTCTAGGGTAAAGACGTTAAATTCAAGCACTTCTTGGGAGGCAACCCAATGATAGAGAAGTATAGGAGACATCAAACAGAGATTTTCTTTCTTAAACCCTTCACTCTCTTTACTATTAGTTACTTTATGTCTATATTGCTTTCTTTTCATGAATCATTCCTCTTTACTTAGGTTCTATACGTTCACATTCATACATTATGGACAATGTCAGATTTAAGTGTGGGAAGGGGGTTAGCAACTTTGTTCAGCCTTATTTTGAACAAAAAAAAATGAATCTTATTTTAAAAAAAAAATTTAAAATACACCAAAACCCAAAAAGATTTTCGTGTATTTTAGTCTTTAGTCTTTAGTCTTTTTGTTTAACTTAATGTTTCAATGAGTCTTAGGATGCCCTTTAACTTGTCGATGATAAGAAAAACGTATAAAGGGATAAAACATGTCTAAAAGATCACTACAATTTGAATTCATTTGTTAAACTGGTACAGAACGAGCATGTTAAATTGGTGTGAATCATATGAACCCTATGTGAGCTTTAGAGTCTTATATACTTCTTTATTGAGTGATTCATAGGAGTTCTTTGTTTAAATTTATGTGCATATGCCTCGTAATTGCTTGCCATAGATTTTAATTAACTCTAGAATACTAGAATTGATTCTATGTGATTTTCAAAACTTTTAAGTCAATAAACTCTCTGATTTTGGACATGATTAAGGCAATAGGATGAGCATCACTTATCCAAAGATACGAGCCCTACTTGAACACACAAGTGTGATCCCCCTAGTTTACTCACTTTGAGTCAACATTAAGCCTTTCTTTCATCACCCTAAACATCTCTTCACATAAGCCTAGCATAAGACATCATTTACCCTTGTTCCTTGGACTTGGTTGAAGAACATAAAAATGGCGTGAGATACAAAAAAGAAAAAAAATGATGAAAAAGAAAATACAATCAAGAACAAAGTTCTATAAGGTACTAAATTTGAGTTTTGAACTAAGTCCCCTACAGTTGTGATTTGGAACAATGAATATTGAGGGCCTACATGAAGAATTTTGGCTCCTGGCCTTAATTACAAGTTCACAATATGTTGATAAAGAAGATTAAGGCCCAACAAATTGATACTTGGCCTATGACTATGGAAAACCCCTATGCCTATCTGATGGAGCCTTTGGTGAGCCTTGGAACAAAATTTAACACCATTATCCTAAAATTCCTTGCCTCTACACCTAGCCCTATTATAACCTTAAAATAAAGACCTTATGATCCTTGAGATGAGTAAACTTTGATTAGTTGAGTCTATCACTTGAGTAAGCTTATGGTTTTGGTTCATTTGTGCAAGTGTGTTCACTATCTTATGGTTTATGTTTGAAATGTTTTATGAAGTAACTTACTTTCTATTATGTGAGCATCTTTCTCACATACCTTGAGTGTAAACACAAACCCTATACACATCGAGTAGAAATCATGAGTGCATTTCCTGTAAGTTGATTCATACTTGTTTTATTCATGTTGAGATACATTTCACCAAGTTTACTCTTTGTCTTACTTGTCAAGGCATTTTGTTATGATGTATTAACTTTTGAATTCCATATGCTATATAGCTTCTTAGTTTAAATCTCTGATGCCATACTAATGTTGATACATTTTGAGACAAATAGTTAAGGGTTTAGTAGTTTTTTTTAGAAAAAGAAAAAAAAAATTTCAAAGCCTTAGTTTGTTTTGGTATTTGCTAGAGACTAGCAAAGTCTAAGTGTGGAGGTATTTGATAAGCCTTGAATTAAGCATCATTTTATACCTTTAAGCTTATCATTTAATGTTTTAATGCCAAACAATAGGAGAAAATAATATATTTTGTGAGAAATATGCAGAATTGGATAAAGCTCGGAATTACGAGAATTTAGGTGAAAGAATTACCTCAATCGGAGTTATATTGAAGAAGTTATGATTAAATGAAAGTAAGCCACCAAAACCACTCGGGAATTCAGTAGGGGCCTACCGAATCCACAGAGACAGCCCAAAGTCATATTCGTCCAGCGCCTACCAAAAATTCTTCCAAGTTTTAGCTACGTCCTACCAATTCGTTTCGTGTTCAATTCTAGCACCTATTTCCTTCTTTCTTATGCAAACTTTATCCAAATCAAGATTGGATTTGTTTTCTTTTGTT
Organism: Prinsepia uniflora; assembly: GCA_032719365.1. Taxonomy (NCBI): domain Eukaryota; kingdom Viridiplantae; phylum Streptophyta; class Magnoliopsida; order Rosales; family Rosaceae; genus Prinsepia; species Prinsepia uniflora. Next base: position 32,036,717 of record CM064863.1, read on the forward strand.
TGAAGGAAACCTTTTTGTTATTAGGATTTATACTACCTTTTTAATTAGGATTTAGAGAACCTTATTTCTTTAGGACCTCAATATTAATTAGTTTAATCATTTTCCTTTTATAATTTAAATTGTAAACTCCTATTTATTTGAGAATTAATTTTCTCTTATAAATTGAGAGGCGTAGGCTAATTGTAGAGGGTCGCTCATTCTTTGTATTGAACCTTTGCTCAACAAAATTTCCCTTTTCATAAATTTAAGATTTCTTTTGCAAAGTTAATTATACTATACTTCATCTTCTACAACTTCATCCGTGACATAGTCAGGCTATCCCTAAGTGTCTCACCAAAGAGTGCCCAATCATTTCAAATCTATAACGACCCGTCCCAAATTCCGGGATTAGATTAGTGACTAATCATGACTAGTGAGGTTAATCTGTGATTAGTTGGACGAAATCGGGCGAACAATGTAAAATGACCGTTTTGCCCATGCTCGTCGGCAAAACATTGACTTTTCGTTCAGGCGATCAAATGGACTTTGACCAATGACCGTGACATAGTTCGGGACATCACGAGTTCATAGATAGGTGGCATGTCCGATTCCGACATTCGAGGAAGAAGTTATGATGTTCAGAAGTTCTTGGGCATTTTGGTAATTTGGTTAAAATGGGGCAAATAGTTGACTTTTGACTTGGAAAGTCCGATGGCCGAGGACCGACGACCATTACGAAGATCGGGATGATACGAATCCATAGACAGGCGGCACGCTGAAATCGGACTTCGAACGGGAAAGTTATAGTTCACGGAAGTTCGATTTCATTATGCACGTATTACGAGGTGGGGATGATGTGGCAATATCTGATTGGGCAGATATTTTAAGTGGGACCTATGGATCCCATTGGCCCAAACCCCTAATTTTTGGATCTATACTAATTAATTATTATTATTATTATTATTATTATTTTATAATTTAATCTACCCACCTCTCAATCCTAACCCTTCATCTCATCTAAACTCTCAATCCTCACCATTCATCTCATCCCTTTCTATTTCCTATCTGATCATCATAAGAGATCATCTCCTTCCTTTTTCATTTTCCAAACCCGATTACCAATTTTTTTCCCTCTCAAATAAACACACGGTTCAACCTTCTCACAACCATCAAACTTCATCTTTTGCTTTTGAAACCTAAAGGGAACTTGGAGGGGAGATTGAGGCAAGTCGGCTGGTGGCCCCAGGTCGAGCCGTCTTGGACGGCGGTGGGCGGTAGTCGGTTTAGGTGGCCAGGGACCGAAATGGTTCCAAATGACATAACTCGGGCGTGGGGAGGTTGTTGATCATCCTAGATGGACCCAACGTATGCTGGAGGTTTAGACAGGGAAGCTGAACAGTCCTGGCGCGTGAGGCCCAAGCGCAGGACCTTCTTGGAGTACGTGAGGACGCGTGAGCCCTCCTTTGGGGAAGTTCCAACATGTGAAACATTATATTCGATGTAACGAACATTTTGGGACTGGTTTCGTGTCGATCGGACACCGTCTCAATAATGTTCGAGACATCGGAAGGTTTAGGTTCGAGATTTAAAATACTTAAAAATTCGGGAGAATTACGAGGCTTCAATGAGAGGTTAATTAGGTAGTTAGTAACCCTCTAGATTTATTTGGACAGGTTTGGGAGTCCCGGTAACGACGAATAGCCCGGTGAGGCATACGGCATGCAAACCAAGGCGGCAGCTTAGGACGGTCTGTGAGTGGACCTTGATTCTAAACTTTGATGCATGCATAAATTTTTTATATGGTTTATAGATATGATTCTATGATAATGATTTGGATGATTTTGGTTTACTTGGTTTCACGCATTTCGAGGCGATTTACGTGCTTGCACGTAAATCGAGGTTTTCGATTTTACACAAATTTTTCGTGCTTATAGTTTTGGAAATGATTTCATGAAATGGTTTTAGATTTGGAAAGTTAAACAAGGGTTCGAGACCTATTTGTTTTGGAAACCCGCGGACTCAAAGTCCCTTTTGGTTACGTTCTCGGGTCAGAGGCCCAATTGGTTCTTGCATCGATTTCAGATTTGGAAATATGGACCGGGCACGAGACCCATTTGATTTATGAACTCTCGGACTTGATGTCCATTTGATTTAACAAGGAATCGACCTGGAGGCCCAATTGGTTTACGTATCGGGCTCGAGGCCCAGTTAGTTTACGAATCGGGCTCGGAGCCCAGTTGACTTACGTATCGGGCACGAGGGCCATTTGGTTTACGAAACCGAGCACGAGACCCATTTAGTTATGAAATTGGGCACGAGGCCCATTTGGTTTACCATTCGGGCCGGAGGTCTAGTTTTTATGTGGATTCGGGCTTAGGGCCTAGTTATGTTTTAAGATTGTGATTTCGAGTCAGGGACCCACAAATGGATTTTTGGTTCATGATGGTTTATGGGAACCGGCATGAACCCTTGAAATGTTTTTATGGTTCATGACGGTTTATGGGGACCGGCATGAACCTTTGAAAGGTTTTATGATTCATGACGGTTTATGGGGGCCAGACATGAATCCTTAAAAGGTTTTTCGTATACCATCCTTTATATATGAATTGTCCCTCCGGGGAGGGTCGTTGGCCTAGGTGTACCCCAGAGTAGTCACGGAGCACTGACTAAGTGGGGTCGGCCCCGTTGGGTTCCTTACTCTCAGAAAGGCTATGGATTATAACCTCCAGGGAGGGTCATTGATCTACGGATATTGACTTGGGTGAACCCTGGAGAGACTTAGGTTTGAGACCCCGGGTAGTACGCGCGTAGCTCTAGATACCGTGACAGGATTGGTTATATGAAATTGGATAAACATGATTTCAAATGGTTTGGGAAATTGTGTTTTATGATGATAAATGGATTTGGGCTGAGATCCCACATATGTTTACTATGTTATGATTTTCTGTAAATGGTTTTGGGCAGGAGCCCGTATGGATGTGGTTGTTTAAACATGAGACTGGATAAATGGTTTTACTATGCATGCATTCTTTTTAGTGAAGGGCATAAAGGTCTTTTATAAATGAGTTTTATGAACTTATTACTTCTTGTCCACTCACAGTATTTTTGTTTTGAATGCCCTTCAGGTTGAATACGGTGCAGACTGTAGCAGAGACCGAGACATCACATACCTCCTCCGGATCCTGGCTTACTCTGGAAGCCGGTCGGGTAAAGGTTCAAATTTTCTCTGGTCTGACACTCCGTGTCAGACGGGATTAGGAGCGTCCCTCGTTAATCTCGGGGGGATTGGGACGGGTACTGACAAAATCCATAGGGTGTCCTAAAGAGAAAAAGTGTAACATGGCCTCTTTACCTTATAGTTATCTTTTGTGCTTGAATATCTTGTTTTATGAACTTATTTCTAATATTATTCTTTGTTTTATGATTTGTATTGATTTCAATATTCTATGTGTTCTATGATTCTAGTTTTTGTTATGATTTTATATTTGTGCTTAACGTTTGATTAGATAGTCGGGCTATCCCTGAGTCTAATTATCGAAAGTGTATGTTGGTCCGTGATAGAAGATTTATCAACCAATAAATTATGAATGATAACTCCTAATGTAATACTTTGCAAGTGCACAATATCGTATGACGAGTATAGTAGGTTTGCAAAGGTTGATCCATCGAGGACTTGTTCAATGTGAATCCACTTAGTTTGGAATTAAAAAAACTTGAGAAAAGTACAAAAACATTGGGGGGGGGGGGGGGGGGGGGGGGGGGGTTGAGTGATGATTAGAACGAAATTGAATGATGAAAACAAGCGCAAAATGATGAATAATTGATTTGAGAGTTGATTGGATGATTAGGACGAATTAGGACATGTTATCCACTTTTACTAATTAAAGTTCTCCTTAGATTTCGTTGATTAGCTTAATTATGCATGTATCTGAATTAAGTACCCATGCAAGGGTCCGGCTAAGGCTCACCCCGCCCTTAAAAAACTATTATCGATGGTGTATGATAATGCATGAACCATGAAGAAGATTTAATGACACTACACTATCCCTAGTAAAGTGATGTGAAATCCTAAGGAGTCATGAGTTTAGATTATGAATAAGATTCCCCCTCTTAAACGAGATGCTACAAATTGCAGGGCGAACACAAACACCGAGGTGATCCGTCAAGCAATTACATCGACAATTATACTCAAATAAGTTGATCAAACTTACTAGCATAAATTGAGTTCATGAAGCATAGTAATCCAAAAATTCATGAATACATAACAACCATAATCAACAACTAGAAATCTAATTATAAACTAACATGGATAGGGCTTCAAACAGCCTTAATCCTAAAGGAAACTACTCACGCATAACTAAGTTAACAAACATCATAATTGAATGCATATAAACTTAAAGAGATTAGGGATTGAGAAACACAAATACTAAGATGAATGATGCGTGAGAGAAGTGGCACAAACACTTCTTCTTCTCCGAAGCTTCACGTCACAAAGAGATGCAAGACTTGAATCCAAAAGCATGAACAATAGGTAAATTGCGGCTACTTTGTGTATAAGCTTTAAGCAGAAATTTTTGCAGAGTTTTGAGACCTTAGGAGGTAAATTGGGGGTCCAAAAGAATGAGAAAACATCTATTTATCCCCTAACACCTGCCCTAACATCTCCCTAAAAGAAAGGGAAAACAGCCCCCAAAACAAGGAGGAAAACTCCTTAGCGGTGAAAACAAGGCTTAGCCGCATTTTTGTGTCCCTCTTGCTTAAGGAATCTTCTTTTCCTTCTTTAATCCACTTCTTGACTTCATCTTTTACTAGGAATTGAATTATTATCTTTCCAAATCATATCACAATCCCTAAATTAAAGGAAAGGGGCTACAAATTGCGGCTAAGGTTAAATTAACCCTAGCCATGATTTATGATTGTTTCTTGATTTCCAAGAAGCTTCCTTTTCCTTATTTCTTGCAATCTTTAACTTTAGACCTGATTCGGAATATAATTAAGTCTTCTTATCCAGGTAAATCCATGTCATTCCTCATTGAGAAAGGAAAATTCGTCCAAGGATGCTTGATGCACAAGTAAATACCCTAAAACACCCTTAATCGCAATTTTAGGAACTTAAGGGGCTTAGCCGCATTTTTTGTGATCTTGGGGGATCTTGGATGTGAAAATGGGAGATGATATGATCCTTGATTAGTCCTTGCTGGGTTCTTGAGGATATAGCCTTGGAAAGATCACATTTCATTGCAAAACATGATTTAAACCTCAACTAAGCAATCTGCACAAACTTCACAAAAGATATAATTTTCACCTATTTTTTGAATGATTATAATCAAAAGGTAAGTAAAAGTGATAAGAAATAACATTGAAATGATGCTTAATTTGTGACTTATCAAGGTGAGATGGGTTAGGCTTAGAAGGGTCCTAGGAAGAGTTTGGGATGGCCACCGTGAAGGGAGGTTACCTGGGTGGCCGGGAAGGAAAACAGGGGAGTTCGGGCCGTCTGGTTTCGAGCTTCAGTTGACGATGATGGGGCAGTGTCGAGGTCTGAGGAATTGGGGGAAAGACAGGGTAGGCCTGGACGATGAGAATGGTGAAGAAAGGGAGGAGAACGGTGGCCGGACGGGGGAGAATGGTTCTCGCCGGTCCAGTTGCAGCAACCGGTTCAGCACAGTGGAATCAAGGTTGCGGGTGACACTGTAGCTGGCGCGTGAGGGCCACGCGCAGCCACTTTGGGCGGCGCTTGGGGGCGCGTGGGGCAGACCCGGCGAAGGTGTCAACATGGTTTTTGTTTTAAACGTTATAACGAGTCCACTCGATCTAGTTATGCTATGCATTTAAACCTGTAGGTCACCTAGTAGGAGGAATTTTGTCTCCTGAGGGTTATGGCAGAACGATACCCGTAAACGTTTTACTTAACACATAGGATGCTAGAAGTCATGCATCAACAAGTTAATAAGAATCAAGAATAGAAAATAAACTCACACAAACTAAGAAACATGCCATAACCGTGAACTCAAGTGTTAAGTGTTTATACCAACATTTCAAATGTTCAAACTAGAAACCAACGTCATCTAAACACCCTAGAAAGATTTCGCCTCGACTCGAATCCTCACTAGGTATCACTCAATACGCTCAAGAATCCTAAGGTTTTCACTCAGCAAGCATATATGAAGAGTTTATGTAAAGAAAATCAAGTTAATCACATATGGATTTCAATGAAGAAAAACACATTATATGTAAGTAATGATCTCATGAAGGAATTGAAGTTTAAGAACAGAGATAGGTACCTTAATACTTTGCATAACCATTCACAAGATCAATAGTTCTTCATTCAAGGGCTGTAATGGGGCTAGGTTCTTGGGTCTAGAAAGGAAAGTCTAAATTCAAAGAACCTAAACCCCATCAAGTCATGAGAAGTCATGACTCGGACCTTGAGTTTAGATGAAACCGAGCTTAAGATCTCAAAAATGCTCTAATTGAGGTACTTGGCTCACTTGACTCAACTCAAAGTTCATTACCCTTTTGTTTTGTTTTATTTTTTTTCCACAATTTTTTTTTTTGCATTCTATTCTTTCTTTTCACTAATGAACTTGATACATTTTTGTTTATATGAGATGAGCCAAGATCATGCAATAACTTCCTCACTTTACAAATAAACGAACGATCTCTTCCATTCAAACATACTTCCATCACATGAGTATGAGTAGCACAAAATATCAACATATTTCCTCCTCACCATGAATCTCATTTGATGCAACCTTGCCACAAGTTTAGATTATAGGGTGTCGCCATTATGAATGGTTCAAAACTTGGTTAGGTCATATTGTAGGTGATGAACAAAACGGCTAAGTGTTTGGCTTCAAAGGGGCTTAGTCTCAGGACCCACCCCGGTTTCACCCCGAAAACCGAGGTAAATCCTGTTCCCGTCTGACACCCAGACACACACAAAAGTAAACTCACTCTAAACCACCAAAGAACACAGTCAGACGCAGGAGAAACTATACAAAACCTTCCGAAGTTAATGTTTACAGAGCATAGTACTAATACAGAAGAAAGAAAACCGATAAACCAGATACACGCACACGGAAAATTTAAAACACTCGGGGATTGCTCTCGTGACTTCTATGCCTCCGACGCTGCCTCGACGCCGAAACCCCGCTCTAGCTCCACGACTTGGAGGGCAATTTAAAAACAGAAGGTGTGAGTGGACCATAAACAATAAAATACTTCCCGAAAACCATTTCATAATGAAACCAGGGTTTTAGCCCTCCGTTTTGAAACCACATGCATAACCCAGTTACTAAACAGTTATAAATCACCTACACCGCATCATAAGAACAGAAACACTATAAAAACAGTTATTGAAATCATATCATCTGCGTCATAAAACTGTATCAGAAAACATAAATACCAAGCCATAACCAACCGATCAAACCTGCTGGATCTATCCGAGTCTTTAAACTCCCGAGTCTTTAAACTCAATCCAGGCCTCAATAATATCCGAGTCTTTAAACTCCCGAGTCTTTAAACTCAATAGGCCTACGGGGGAAATGTCAGTATATCCGAGTCTTTAAACTCCTGAGTCTTTAAACTCAATCCGGGTCTTTAAACCCAATCCGGGCCCGTCCCCCGTCAAATCGATATCCGGGTCTTTAAACCCAATAACCAGATCCAACAAATCCAATCCAAAACCATTTGAAAACCATTTATCATTCCACATCCAAACCCGAATCCGAAATCACTGGTCTGATGCCCTTCCGGCATCCAGAACCGTCATTCCGAACCCAAATCCAGAAATTCATTTTTCAACTTTAAAACCAAATTCCACTTACCGAAATCCGATTTCAAAACCGAAACCCTTTAATCACCAAATCATTTTTCAAAATCCCTTTATGAACATTCAAACCACTTATCCATTGAAATCCCAAAACCATAACATTATTCTCAGAAATCAGCATTCCTCGTCAAACGTGCCAAATACGTTATTTCTCGAAAACCGTGCAATTATGTAAAACCAACATATCATATTCAACATTCATGAAATCACATATAAAACCATAAAACAATTATAGAAAAAACAGTTATGCATGCTCGAGTTTAAGGAAAGGGTCCACTTATAATACCGAGCCCTCAATCGCGTCCCGAACGTCTCGTACTTTCCTCAGCTTCCTCGGGAAGTCCCGATCCTGCCAACAACCGCCAAAGTACGTTACTAACATGTCTACGAAAGTCTACCTAATTTCCCCCAAAAATCCCCAGGTCCTAAACATAACGAACCGGAACCCTAAACCTTCGCCATGGCGGAAGTATATTGAATCGACGTACGTCCGAACAACCCGAAACCAATCCCATTAGACTCATCACACCACCTCGACCAAAAACTATGTTGACAACTTCCTCAACCGCCGCCGCACGCCCCCCCTCCCCCCAGGCGCCGCCCAAAGTGGCTGCGCGTGGCCCTCACGCGCTAGCTATAGTGCATCGTCTACCTCAAGCCGACCCGGTTCGAAACAGTTCCTGCAAATCGAACCGGCGTGAACGGTTCTCTACCGTACCTGCACCAAAATGGCTCCTCTCTTCACCATCTTCATCGTCCCATCCTCAGCAATCCAGTCCCCTCACTAAAACACCTCGACACTGCCTAAAACCTGTCGACTCCAGCTCAAACAGAAACCCGTACTCTTCCCCTGTTCTCTTCTCCGGCCACCCAGGTCTTCCCCCGTCACAGTGGCTACCTTAAACCCTTCCTAGAATCTCACTGAGTCTCACCCAACTCACCAAAACCGTAGACTCAATCCCAGACTTCACGACTCAAAGGTTGAAACAAAACGGAAAAAAAAAGAGAACGGCGGGTACTCTCCGTCGTTCTGGACTCCGCCGTGCACTCCTCATCCACGGCTGCACAACGAGAAGACACCTAGGACCCTAATGAATTCCCTAGACCTCACTAGACTCCTCGATTCAACCCCTAAAGCCACGACTTGGCATCTGAACCTAAACGGAAAAACAGAGAAAGTTAATGGGGATGAGGAATTACTTGTCCTCTCGGTCGACGTCGCGAGCTCCGCTGGGGCTAGTCGACTCCTCTCACCCCTCACGACACCACCACGAGTCCAATTGCACCGTACACGGCCACACCACCCCCACGATCTCTCAATTCCTCCCTGTTTTTCTCTGATTTTTCCCCCTGGTTTTCCCGTGGCTCTCAACTCACCCACACACTGATTCCTCACCTCCCAACCTTCTCACTATCTCCCTCTCAATCTCTGATCACTCTTCACTCATCAAGTCACACAACACACACACCACCACCGTCCAATTCTCCCAACTCTCTCCCTCTGTTTCTGTCTAGTTCGAAGAACACACATGAACATACACGGGTACCCCAAATAATTGGGCCCGTGTTCCCTAGAAGCAACCAGAACCCCTACACGTGTCACCATCCCTTTAGCCTTCTCACAAGTGACTCAATCCCAGCCATCCACTTGTCCCTTTCTTTTGCACCAGGCCCAAAGCTCAAAGACCATAATGCGCTTCCTTTTAAGCCAAAATTACCATTTTACCCTTACCGTTTTAGACCCGTAACTCACACATCGTAAGCCCGATGAACATGTGCCGCCTGTCATCGAAATCAGGACGACGAGATCTACCTAACCCTCCTAAGTCAATGTGTCAAAACTCGGTCATACGAAGAGTCAACTTTTCCCCCCTCTTTTAACCTAATTACGAAAGTGCCCTCAACCTTCTGAACATCATAACTTCCTTCTCGGATGTCGGAATCGGGCGTGCCACCTGTCTACGGATTTGTGACGTCCTAAACTATCCTGGTCATCGGTCAAAACCTAATTGACCGCTCGAACTAAAAGTCAACTTTTTGCCCGAACCAGGGGAAAAATTGTCATTCTAGACTAACGACCTTATCGTAACCTACTAATCCCCGATTAAGCTCACTAATCTGATCTTAATCACCGTCTTAATCCTACTTTCCGGGACGAGTCGTTACACTTAGGGAGCATGCAATTGGGACAGGGAAAAGAAGGGCCTTTAGGAGCTAAAACGTACATAGGCTATATCACATCTCATAAACAATTACACATTAAACAAAGAGCATCCAATAGATATGGTTCTTTAAACATCAATGCAAATAGACAGAGATCATGCAATTATGAACAAAGTGATGAGTGTTTAAGAGTATAAACAAGTAAATCACTCAGAAAGAAAGGCAATTAAGCTCAAAGATCTCACAATGGTAGTCTCCACTAATTTTCTATGCATGCTCAAATTGAATTGTTTTGGTTGCATAATCACTTGATTATGGTATTGTGACGTGCAAGTGTGAATTCAATGGCAATGGCAACGATTTTTAGTAAGTACAAGGAATTCTCATGTTCTATACATTCATATTAACTTTTCTAAGCATAAAAACTAGCATCAAAAAACAAAAAAACAGCAAAGAAAACAAAACAAAAAACAGCAAGGAATTAAAAGCAGAAAATAAAAAATAAAAATAAAAACAGCATGGAAATCAAAACAAAAACTGAGTTGTGTACCCCTAATCTTAAGTCCAATACCCCCAAACCTAAATGAAACATTGTCCTCAACGTTTTTAAGAATAAAAGGAAGACAAATTCATTAGTTATAAGGTGAAAAACATCCATAAAAAAAGGGAAAAAACCAGGGCTAGGTTGCCTCCTAGGAGCGCTTGATTTAACGCCTAGGCGAGACGAGGATAGCAGCTCATGAGAGAGCAAGTGCAGGGGCCTCGCGGGCCTCAAGGGGGATGGGAGACGTCCCATAGTAATGCTTGAGTCTATGGCCATTCACCTTGAAGGATTCTCTCTTAACCGGATGTTGAATTTCAAATTTTCAATTACACCATGAGGGAAAACATTAGCGATAATGAATGGACCAGACCAGAGAGAGCGTAACTTACCGAGAAACAACTTCAGTCGGGAGTTGAAGAGCAGGACTTGTTGGCCAACTTGAGGGAACTCCCTTTGAATGTTCTTATCATGAACTTCTCCTTGTAAATTCGTGAGCTTTCATATGCCTCATTGCGAAGTTCATCGAGCTCATTTAGTTGCAACCTTCGGTGAATTCCAGCAGCGTCTAGGTTCATGTTCATGCGCTTAACTGCCCAAAAAGCCTTGTGTTCGAGCTCTACAAGTAAATGAAAACCTTTACCAAAGACTAATAAAAAAGGGGACATACCTAAAGGTGTCTTGAAAGCTGTCCTATAAGCCCAAAGTTCATCGTTCAACCTTAAGGACCAATCCTTGCGGCTGGGATGAACTGTCTTTTCAAGTATCGCTTTGATCTCCGTATTGGACACTTCGGCTTCCCCACTTATTTGAGGATGTTAGGGGGTGGATACTCTGTTATTTACACCATACTTCCTCATCAAAGCCTCAAAAGAACGATTGCAAAAGTGGGAGCCTCCATCGCTTATGATGGCCCTTGGTGCACCAAACCTAGCTAGAATATGGTTTTGAATGAAACTCACAACAATATTAGCATCATTAGTTTTAGTGGCAAGTGCCTCAACCCATTTAGATACATAATCCACAACAAGCAATATGTAAACATTACCAAAAGAATTAGGGAAAGGCCCCATGAAATCAATGCCCCAAATATCAAAGATCTCAACAACTAAAATCGGGTTCAAAGGCATTTGATTCCTAGGACCTATGTTACCATGACTTTGGCATCTATCACATGTGAGCACGAATTCATGAGCATCCTTGAAGAGGGTAGGCCAATAGGCACCTCACAATCAGGTAAGAATGACAAAATTCAAGGATAGAACGTACCTCACAATCGGGAATGCATCATCGAATGATTTGATCCGGGCAATGTTTCCATAGGTAAGGGTCGTCCCAAATGTCATACCTAGCTTGCTTAGCAAGCTTATTCCTTAGGTACCTTTTCAAAAAAGAAGGGAATTGCTTGGTTACAATAAAGTTAATCAAATCAGTGTACCATGGATCGATTGCTTCAATGTTGAAAAGTTGTTCATCGGGGAATGTCTCGTGCAAGTGCAAGTGGTCCTCTTCTTCATTCGATGTCAGGACCCCGTTCCAATTCCCCCGGGATTAACGAGGGACGCTCCTGATCCCGTCTGACATGAAGTGTCAGACCAGGGAAAATTTGAACCTTTAGCCCGAACGGCTTCCAGCGTACGCTAGGATCCGGATGAGGTATGTGATGTCTGTCTCGGTCTCTGCCACAGTCCGCATCCGTAATCAACCTGAAGAGCATTGAAAAAAAAAATTGTGAGTGGACGAAAAGTAATAAGTTCATAAAACACATTTTATAAAGACCTTTATGCCCTTCACTAAAAAGCATGCATGCATAGGAAAAACCATTTATCAAACCACATATGTTTAAACAACCATAATCATACGGGCCCCTGCCCAAAACCATTTACAGATGTCTAGAACATAATAAACATATATGGGATCTTAGCCCAAATTCATTTATCAACCATAAAACACAATTTTGCAAAACCAAGAAATCATGTTTATCATATTCATATAACCAATCCTATCACGGTATCTAGAGCTACGCGCGTGCTACCCGGGGTCTCAAAGCCCAAGTCTCCCCAGGGTCCACCCAGATCAATGTCCGTAGATCAATGACCCTTCCTGGGGGTTATAATCCATATCCTTTCTGAGAGTAAGGAACCCAACGGGGGCGACTCCATTCAGTCAATGCTCCGTGACTACTCCTGGGTCCACCTAGACCAACGACCCTCCTCGGAGGAGACAATTCATATATAAAGGATGGTATACAAAAAACCATTTGAAATCATTCTTAAAACCTTTCAAGGGTTCATGCCCGGTCCCCATAAACCATCATGAACCATAAAAACCTTTCAAGGGTTCATGTCGGTCCCCATAAACCGTCATGAACCATAAAAACCTTTCAAGGGTTCATGTCGGTCCCCAAAAACCGTCATCAACTATAACTGGGCCCTAAGCCCGAATCCACATACAAACTGGGCCTCCGGCCCGAATCGTAAACCAACTGGCCCTCGTGCCGGATTTCTTAAAAAAATTGGCCTCGTGCCCGATATCGTAAACCAATTGGGCCTTGTGCCCAATACGTACGTCAACTAGGCTCCTAGCCCAATTTGTAAACCAACTGGGCCTCCGGCCCGATGCCTTGTTAAAACAAATGGACTTCAGGTCTGAGAGTTTGTAAATCAAATGGGTCTGGTGCCCGGTCCATATTTCCAAATTCGAAATCGATTTAAGAACGGATTGAGCCTCTAGCCTGAGAACGTTGCTAAAAGGGACTTCGAGTCCGAAGGTTTCCAAAAAAATGGGTCTCGAACGCGAGTTTACCTTTTCAAGTCCAAAACCATTTCATGAAATCATTTCCAAAAATATAAGTACGAAAAACCAGTGTAAAATTGAAAACCTCGATTTACGTGCAAGCACGTAAATCACCTTGAAATGTGTGAAACCATATAAATCACAATCATCCAATTCAACATCATAGAATCATATTCATAAACAATATAAAACATTTATGAATGCATCACAGTTTAGAAATCAAGGTCCACTCACAGACCGTCCTAAGCTGCCACCTCGGTTTACGTGCCGTAAACCTCACCGGGCTAATCGTCTTCACCGGGACTCCCAAACCTGTCCAAATAAATCTAGAGCGTTACTAACTACCGTATTAACCTCTCATTGAAGCCCCGTCATTTTTCCGAATTTTTAACTATTTTTAAACTCGATCCTAAACCTTCGGATATCACGAACATTATCGAAACGGTGTCCGATCGACACTAAACCAGTCCCAAAATGTTCGTTACATCAAATAGATTAATTCACAGGTTGAAAAAAAATGACCCAGAAGTGTCCCACGCGCTAAGAACTGTTCATCGTCTTCCTCGCGACGGACCAGATTCTCTGGTTTGAACTGGACCGGACCGCTCCAGGGCCCAAACTTGTTAATTTTCAATCCATTCCTTCCCTTTTTGATTCCTAAAGGTTCCTCTACTTAAAATCTATCTTCCTACGGTCTCAAAACATGAAAAGGGCCTCAGAAAATACCTCTCTGATCGAAGAACACGGCTCTGTTTTTCCAGGCGTCCGTCTGGGTTGCACCGCCGTCCCAAGCCACTGCTTTTGATCCCAAATGGTCCTTATGATCACCAGAAAACCAACCCAAACAATAGAATCGACCCACAAAACCAAAGCCCAAGTTCGACTTTTCAAACCGACTTACCTTGGCGGTTTTCTGTTTTCCTCAGCAGTGGCCACTGTCGTGGCTCGGCCGTCACCGTCCAGCCCTCATCATCTCAGTTTCTCCCTATCTCGGTCACTCTCACGGTTGCGCACACACAAGGATGGATAATGGTGGTAAGGTGATACATGTGGGTGTTTGTTTTAGGGGAAAAATGGAGGTGTTCGGGTTTGGATGAAACAGAGAGGATGATATCAGATGAGATGGAGGTGAGATAGACGGTGAGGATGAGAGGGGGAGGGTAGAGATGGATGGTTAGGATTGAGAGATGAGTGGAGTGAGAATTATAAAATAATTAAAATATTATTATTTTAATCTAATCTCACCAATCACATTTTAGATCTACTTTTTGGAATTAAGGGCCAATGGGATGAGTGACACTTGTCACTCATCTATGGGTCCCACTTAAAACTCAACCAATCAGATATTACCACCTAATCGTCGCCTCGTAATGCTTGCATAGTGTAACAGAAGTTCCGTTACCCATAACTCTCCCGTTCGAAGTCCGATTTCAACGTGCTGCTTGTCTATGGATTCATATCGACCCGATCTACGTAACGGTCCTCAGTCTTTGGCCATCGGACCTTCCAAGTCAAAAGTCAACATTTTATCCCTTTTAACCAAATTACCAAAATACCCCTGAACTTGCGAACGTCATAACTTATTACTCGAATGTCGGAATCGGACGTGCCACCTGTCTATGAACTCGTGACGTCCCGAACTACGTCGCAGTCATCCACAAAAGTCCATTTGACCGCCTGAACGAAAAGTCAACATTTTGTCCATTCTAGGAGTAAAATTGTCATTTTACGCTATTCGTCCGATTTTGCTCAACTAATCACTGATTACCCTCACTAATCCTTGATTAGTCACTAATCTAATCCGAAATTTGGGACGGGTCATTACATTCGAGCCATGGATGAGATGACTCATATGATCAGAAACTACATTCTCACTCCCCTTCTTGTCCCGAATTTCCAAGTCAAACTCTTGAAGGAGAAGCATCCATCAAAACAATCTAGGCTTTTAATCCTTTTTACTTAACAAATATTTCAACGCTGCGTGATCGATGTAAACTATGACCTTTGTTTGAATCAAGTAACTCCGAAATGTTTCCAGGGAAAAGATGACAGCAAGAAGCTCCTTTTCAGTTGTAGAATAGTTCAATTGGGCAGCATTAAGGGTTCGGCTTGCATAGTATATGACATGAGGAAGTTTATCGCGTCGCTGTCCCAAAACAGCACCTACCGCAAAATCGGAAGCATCGCACATAAGTTCGAATGGAAGGTCCCAATTGGGGGGCATAATGATAAGGGAGCTCGTGAGCTTCTCCTTTAAAGTGTCAAAAGCCTCTCTACATTCTCTATCAAAGTTAAACACAGCATCCTTAGCAAGCAAAGCACACATAGGCCGAGATACCTTTCTGAAATCCTGAATGAACCTCCTGTAAAATCCAGTTTGTCCCAAGAAAGATCTAACCACTTTGAATGTGGTTGGGTATGGTAATCTCCCAAAAACATCCAATATAGCTTTTTCCACCTCAATACCCTTGCTAGAAATGACGTGGCCCAAGACAATACCTTGTTGAACCATGAAGTGACACTTTTCCCAATTCAACACTAGGTTACTTTCTTCGCAGCGTTCAAGTACCCAGGAAAGATTAATCAAACACAACTCAAATGAATGCCCAAACACAAAGAAATCATCCATAAATACCTCAATGATATTCTCAACCATATCCGAAAAGATACTCATCATACACCTTTGAAAAGTGGTCGATGCGTTGCATAGACCAAAGGGCATGCGCCGGTAAGCGAATGTTCCATAGGGGCTAGTGAATGTCGTTTTCTCTTGATCTTCTGGGGCAATTGGAATCTGGTTATACCCACAATATCCATCTAGGAAACAATAATGAGATTTCCCTGCCAATCATTCCAACATTTGATCAATAAAAGGAAAGGGAAAGTGATCCTTACGAGTGGTAGTGTTGAGCCTTCGGTAATCAATACATACTCTCCAACCCGTGTGTATCCTTTGGGGGTACAAGCTCATCCTTTTCATTCTTAACCACCGTGATTCCACTCTTTTTAGGCACTACTTGCACTGGACTTACCCATTTAGAATCACTTCTTGGATAGATAATGCCCACATCCAAAAGTTCTAGCACCTTTTTTTTGACAACTTCCTTCATTGGTGGGTTCAACCTTCTTTGTGCCTCTCGGGAGGGCTTCGAATTTTCTTCAAGAAGAATCCTATGCATGCACTTGGCTGGACTAATGCCCTTAATCTCAGCAATAGTCCAACCAATGGCCTTTTTATAGGTACGAAGGATGTGACAAAGCAAGTCTTCCTCGGATGGAGTAAGGTTCACGACAATGATGACTGGGAGAGTTTGGTTACTGCCTAAGTAAGCAAGGTCTCTTTGGTGGTGAGGGGCAAGGCTTCATAGGGGACCTTCGGCAAGTGCGTGTACAGAAAGGATTTTTCTAGGTCATCTCCCACACATGATAGCTTAAGATTCTCATTAAGAAGTATATCCATAATATTGAAAGGGAAATCATCAATAGGTTCCGCTGGATATTGCATGGTATCATGTATAGAGAAAGTACGAAGCTTGCCTAAAACCCGAATAGATACTTGTCCATTCTTCACATCAATAAGGAAATCCAAAGATCAATGGGGGCTCCCCATTCTTGTCAATTATATCCATCTTCAAGACATAAAAATCAGTGGGAATGCACGTATCCCCAATCTGAACCACAACATCCTCCAGCACACCTACAAGGTTAGAAACCGATGCATTAGCCAATCGAACACAAAGATGAGTAGGTTTAAGATCTCCTAAGTTCAAAGACTTATAAATATGGAAAGGCATAATGTTAATTGAAGTGCCCGTATCACATAAACAAGGTTCAAAACGTTTAGATTGAATGACACAAGGAAGTGAAGGGGCTCCGGGATCCTTGACTTTCGGGGGCATGGCAGCAAGGGCTGCCTTGCAAGCTTGGGGAAGGTCCACGACATTTGGGGCTTCAAATCCTCTTTTTCCAGCAACTAGATCCTTGATAAGCTTGGAAAATATGGGCATGTGCTCCAGGATTTTGGAAAAAGGAAGTGTGATTTGAAGTTTCTGCAGCATCTTGATGATCTTGTTCTCGAATGCGTCCTTGTTTTTGTTTTGATTTTGAAACCTGCGAGGGAACGGATATGAGACATTATTAGATAACTCAAAAGACACCTTCTTAGACATTTTATTGGAATTAGAAGGAGTTTTAGGGTTAGAAAGTCTAGCATATTGCTGGGGTACTGCAGGGGTAGCCGAAATGGATGCATCATGTTCCAATGCTTTTTCTTTCGAGTTCAAGGGCTGTTGTTGGGTGCTTGGGCCTTGGGTTCCAGGGACCTTAACCTGTGGCTCTTCATCCTGAAAGTGAGTTGGAGGTGGTGCTGCGTGGGTGGGCTCATCCGAGGCCAAAAAGGGGGCAGATTGCACGCCATAGGCTGCTGGAATTTCCTGATGGTTCCAGCACTGAGTACTCGGGTAGCTTGCTGGATTTCGAGTGTATGGCTGTGATTTTTTGACAGCAGAGACCTGGGGTCTTGAAGTATGATTCCTTGGGGTGTACTCTAGGCTAGGAAGTTCAGAGCCACTCTGGAGGGTGATCGAATTCTCCTTTGGTCCATGGGAACCCTTCGGATTCACCATAACTTGACTAGGGAACTTAAGAAGCTCTCTTTGGTTGAGTTGATTGGAAATTTTCCCAAGCTGCCTCTAAAAGTTAGTAATGGCATGTTTAGTCTCATTCATGAAGGCATTGGTTGCTGCTTGTTGAGTCCGAGATTCATTCATGAAGGCATTAGTGTGTTGTTCCATAGTTGCAAGTGCATCCTCCCATGACTTACCGGTTGAACCTTAAGTTGAGGATGTACCTTGGAGCTGCATAGAATGGGCAGCAACGTGAGGTTGCTGGAATACAGGGGGGTGCAAGGGGTTAGCCACATATTGGTTGTTGTTCCCCCTGAAATTCGGATGGTTCTTCCATCCCGGATTGTAAGAGTTCGAAAAAGGATCATTCTGAGGCCTTAAAGCATTGTACCCGCCAACATGGTTGGCTTCACCCACTTGTGTGCACTCATCCAAAGAGTGTCCTTGGACTGAACACACCTCAAAACCAGGGTATTCTTAACCTTATCCCTGCACAATTACTTTACCAAAGCCGTGAGTTTAGTAATGGATCCATCTTTGTCCCTAGTCTCGGCCATGGACCTAGATGAGTGGCCTCGGTAACTAAAATGTTTCTCTCTTTGAGCTATCTTCTCAAATGAAATTCGGGCCTTGGTTTCCATGCCATCTAAGATACCTTGAGATAGGGAATTCCCCATAGTACGATCCCATAACTGAGATCTCCATAAAACCACATCATGAGGTGATGATCCTCAATGTTGTGATGGGGACAAGCACGAAGCATCTCATTAAAAATTTGCCAATACTCATAAAAGGCTTCATCCTTGGAGCCATTTAGGGTTCATAATCTTAGCCTTAAACTCATTAGTTTTCTCAATGGGGTAGTATTGGGTGAGGAATAAAGTAGACAATTTTGTCAATGTATGAATAGAGGCGGGTACAAGTGAATGAAACCAAGCTTTACCCTATCCTTAAGTGAAAAGTTAAACAACCTAAACCTAATTTCATTCTCAGTCATCCTATTGATACGAAGAGTAGAACAAACCTGGAGAAAGTCCTAGATATGAAGGTGAGGGTCTGCTCCAAAGAGTCCATCAAACGTAGGCAACATGTGAATGGTCCCCGGACTTAATAGAAGATTTATCAACAAGAACTTGATAGAAGATTTATCAACCGGCAACGGTGCCAAAAACTTGATAGAAGATTTATCAACCAAGAAATTATGAATGATAACTCCTAATGTAATACTTTGCTAGTGCACAAAATTGTATGACGAGTATAGTAGGTTTGCAAAAGTCGATCCCTCGAGGACTTCTTCAACGTGAATCCACTTAGTTTGGAATGAAACAACTTAAGAAAAAGTACAAAAACATTGGGGGGGGGGGGGGGGGGGGGGGGGTTGAGTGATGATTAGAACGAAATTAAATGATGAAAACAAGTGAAAAATGATGAAAACTTGATTTGAGAGTTGATTGGATGATTAGGACGAATTAGGACATGTTATCCACCTTTACCAATTAAAGTTCTCTTTAGATGTCGTTGATTAGATTAATTATGAATGTATTTGAATTAGGTGCCCATGCAAGGGTCCGACGAAGGCTCACCCCACACATTTATCTTCTCTTAGATTGCATGTTTAAGCGTGATGTACCCACCCTTAAACAACTATTATCGATGGTGTGTGATAATGAAAGAACCATGAAGAAGATTTAATGAAAGTACACTATCGCTAGTAAAGTGATGTGCAATCCTAAGGAGTCATGAGCTTAGATTACTAATAAGATTCCCCCTCTTAAACGTGATGCTTCAAATTGCAGGGTGAATACAAACATCGAGGTGATCCGTCAAGCAATTACATCGAAAATTATATGCAAATAAGGTGATCAAACTTACAAGCATAAATTGAGTTCATGAAGCATAGTAATCCAAAAAATCCAGTCATACATAACTACGATAATCAACAACCAGAAATATAATTATAAAGTAACATGGATAGGGTTTCAAACAGCCCTAATCCTAAAGGAAACTAGTCACGCATAACTAAGTTAACAAACATCATAATTGAATGCATATAAACTTAAAGAGATTAGGGATTGAGAAACACAAATACTAAGATTAATGATGCGTGAGAGAAGTGGCACAAACACTTCTTCTTCTCCCAAGCTTCACATCACAAAGAGATGCAAGACATGAATCCAAAAGCATGAACAATAGGTAAATTGCGACTACTTTGTGTATAAACTTTAAGCATAAATTTTTGCAGAGTTTTGAGACCTTAGGAGGTAAACAGGGCATCCAAAAAAATGAGAAAACATCTATTTATATCCCTTAATACCTGCCCTAACATCTCCCTAAAAGAAAGGGAAAACAACCCCCAAAACAAGGAGGAAAACTTCTTAGCCGTGAAAACATGGCCTAGCCGCATTTTTGTGTCCCTCTTGCTTAAGGAATCTTCTTTTCCTTCTTTAATCCACTTCTTGACTTCATCTTTTACTAGGAATTGAATTATTATCTTTCCAAATCATATCACAATCCCTAAATTAAAGGAAAGGGGCTACAAATTGCGGCTAAGGGTAAATTAACCCTAGCCATGATTTATGATTGTTTCTTGATTTCCAAGAAACTTCCTTTTCCTTATTTCTTACAATCTTTAACTTCAGATCTGATTCGGAATATAATTAAGTCTTCTTATCCAAGTCAATCCATGTCATTCCTCATTGAGAAAGGTAGGAAAATTCGTCCAAGGATGCTTGATGCAAAAGTAAATACCCTAAAACACCCTTAATCGCAATTTTAGGAACTTAAGGGGCTTAGCCGCATTTTTGGTGATCTTGGGGGATTTTGGACGTGAAAATGGGAGATGATATGATCCTTGATGAGTCCTTGCTGGGTTCTTGAAGATATAGCCTTGGAAAGATCACATTTCATTGTAAAACATGATTTAAACCTCAACTAAGCAATCTGCACAAACTTCACAAAAGATATTATTTTCACCTATTGTTTGAATGATTATAATCAAAAGATAAGTAAAAGTGATAAGAAATAACATTGAAATGATGCTTAATTTGTGACTTATCAGTCTGTACTCGATCACGTATTTAAGATAATATGCAAATAACTCGTAAGGCTAGAACTAGAGGATTTCATATGTTGAAGTTAATAGAATTCATGAATGAGTTACGTTAAAGATGAGTTGACCATGTAAATAATAGATTATGTTAGTTTAGATTAGTTAATCACGTAGGATATTAGAGTAAGTCAATTACCCCCTAATTAATAATCAAACGATAATCATGTTTAAGTACCCTAATCCTCGTTTAGGAACGATCCCTATTTATCGATGTTGCATCTACACAAAAGTGTTTTAATTTGCATATGTTTTCATTAACTATTGAGTGTGACTTTTTGTTTACTTTAATCCTTAGTTTTAGCGTATCAACATCTCATGGTGGTCCTATCTAGAATGAACTTGTTATGTCTGAACTATAAACTCCAAGCTGTGCACCCGTGAAGTACATGAGTATTAATAATATTTATGCATGATATCAATTGTGCATTATAGAACCTGAATTCTATGAGGAGGCTGCAAAGGATCAAGTTCGGAAATCTGCAATGGAAGCTGAACTTGAGATGATTCATAAGAATGAGACTTGGGAATTGGTAGATTGGCTTATTGGCAAACCAATCATTAGAGTAAAATGGGTAAATAAGACCAAGTTGAATCTGAATGGTTTTATCCAGAAACACAAGGCAAGGCTAGTGATAAAAGGATATGCACAGAAGCCTGGAATTGATTTTAATGAGACCTTTGCTTTTGCGGCACGTTTGGATACCATCAAGACACTCATAGCATTAGCTGCACAAAGAAGTTGGAAGTTATACCAACTGGATGTGAAATCTTCCTTTCTAAATGTAACTCTAGAGGATAAGGTCTATATAGATAACCTTGAAGGCTATGTTGTTCAGAAGAAAAAATGAAAGGTGTATAGTTAAAGAAAGCTTTGTACGAATTGAAGCAAGCTCCTAGAGCTTAGTATGGTGAGATAGATTCTTTTCTATCCCAATGTAGTTATAACAAGAGCTCTAGTGAGGCAACATTGTATGTGGAGACAAGAAGGGGTGGAGGAATCCTAATTGTATCAATCTATGTAGATGACATCATATACACCGGGTCTAGCGTTGAGCTCATTAAAAAGTTCAAGGATGATATGATGAACTAATATGAAATGTCAAATATTGGTCTATTGCACCATTTTTGTGGAATGGGAGTAATTCGAACTGACATATCCATATTCATCCATCAAAGAAAGTATGGTGCTACTTTGCTTGATAAGTTTGGTCTTAGGGATTGCAAACCAGTAAGTACCTCACTAGTTCTAAGAGGCAAACTAAGGAAGGAGGATGATGGAAGTGAGCTAGCAGATGAGTAACTCTACATGAAGATTGTTGGGAGTCTACTGTACTTGACTTCAACAAGACTGGATATCAAGTTTGTAGCCAGTCTCTCATCATGTTTTATGCAAAGTCCTACTAGCAAGCACTATGGCACAACTAAGACAATTTTGAGGTATATTCAAAGTACATTGTCTTATGGCATTGAGTATGTGAAAGGAAAGACATCTACTAATGATAGGATTTTGTGAAAGTGATTGGGAAGGCTGTAAAGATGATATGAGAAGCACATCAGGTGATTTGGTTAAGGTTTGTTCTAAAGGATTTTGGGGAAGAACAGTGTGAGCCTACAACTCTTTTCTCTGACAATGTGTCAGCTATTGCTATAGCTAAGAATCCAAGGTTTCATCAGAAAACGAAACACATCAACATGAGGTACCACTTCATTGGAGAAGCATTGTAGGAGAATAAGATCTCTGTAATGTACTACAGAACTGAAGAGCAGCTTGCAGACGTCATCACAAAGGCTCTACCTAAAGACACTCTAGGGCGATTAAGACTTCTCCTAGGAATCAAGCCAGCTTCTAGTTTCGAGGGGAATGTTGAAGTCTAAGCTGCCAGCTGGAAGATTCAACAAAGTTACACAAGTTGCGTGTCAGGACCCGTCCCAATCCCCCCGGAATTAACGCGGGACGTTCCTAATCTTGTCTGACATGGAGTGTCAAACAAGGGAAATTCCGACTTTAGCCCTCTCGGGCTTCAGAGTACGCCAGGATCTAGAGGAGGAATGTGATGTCTCGGTCTCTGCTACAGCCCACATCCGTTGCGACCTGAAGGGCAGTCAAAACATTAAAAGCTGCGAGTGGACAAAACAATAATTTATAAAAACATTTTCATAAGAAGACATTTATACCCTTCACTAAAAAGCATGCATGCATTTGAAAACCGTTTATCTAAGAGAACCATAAAGAAACCAACCATACGGGCCACAGCCCAAAACCTGTACACATCATATAACATATATATACATAAATAACATAACCATCCTGTCACGGTACCTAAAGCTACGCACGTGCTACCCGGGGTCTCAAAGCCGAAGTCTACCAGGGTCCACCTAGGTCAATGTCCGTAGATCAATGACCCTCCCTGAGGTTATAATCCAAGCCCTCCTGAGAGTAAGGTACCCATCGGGGGCTACTCCACTTAGTTAGTGCTCCGTGACTAATCCGAGGTCCACCCAGGACAAAGACCCTCCCCGGAGGAGACATTCCAAATAAGGAAGGTATATGAATATATATATATATCTAAAATATTCATGCCTGGTCCCCATAAACTGTCATGAACCATGAAAACCTTTCAAGGGTTGATCCTGGTCCCCATAAACCGTCATGAACCTAGAAATCCATTTAGGGTCCCCGACCCGAAAACATAAACGTAAAGTAACTAGGTCTCATGCCCGAACACATGACTCAACTGGGCATCGTGCCCGATATCTCAGGGTCAGTCACGACTCCGATCGTAGTGATGCGTGCAACCATCCATCCAGGACCGCCCTCAATCCTGGTATGTCGCCGTGAACGTATCAACCGACGCGACCACCACAAGATCCGGGTGCACCCATCACCGATCGATATCCTAAACCTTTAGCACTCCGAAGTCAAGCCTCCCTCGGCTGCCTTGGGAACACATCCCAGTCTGGAGGCGAGCGTCTTATCGTCCGTCGCCATGCACATAGAACTCGACGCGACCGCGATTCAGACCCGTAGGTCATCAACAGGGTCATATGCCCGAGGCAAAACCAAATGGGTCTCATTCCCAAGTTTATGCTTTTTAAATCCAAAACCATTTCATTTAAACCAACGTAGAAATACAAATCCATATAAGCACCGTATAAGGCCGAAACCTTGAAATACATTCCAATACATAACACGCAAAAATACACTCATGGCATCAGAAAACAAGTATTAAAACACATAATAAACATTTATGCATGCATGAATTTAGAAAACAAGGTCACCTCACAGACCGTCCGAGCTGTCGCCTCTATACCCGTGCAATACCGCTCTCCCGGGACAATCGTCATCACCGGGACTTCCAAACCTGTCCAAATAACTTTAGAGGGTTACTAACAACCTTATTAACCCCTCAATAAAGCCCCGTAACTTTCTCTAATTTTTAACTATTTTTAATCTCGATCCTAAACCTTCGGACACCCCGAAACCTATAAAAACGTTGTCTGATCGAAACGAAACCAGTCCCAAAATGTTCGTTAAATCGAATAGATGATTTCACATGTTGGAAGCATCCCCAGAAAGTGGGCCACGCGCCTACACGTGCCAGCCAAAGCCCCTAAGTGTGGGAGCCACGCGCCGTACTGTAGCAGTGTCTTCAACCTCCAGCGGCTGGTCCGATTGGCA
Source organism: Prinsepia uniflora (assembly GCA_032719365.1). Lineage (NCBI taxonomy): Eukaryota > Viridiplantae > Streptophyta > Magnoliopsida > Rosales > Rosaceae > Prinsepia > Prinsepia uniflora. The sequence continues at coordinate 32,061,443 of CM064863.1, forward strand.
GTCCGGTCCAACCGAATCGGAGAAACCGGTTCGGTTCCATATCTCCTTCATTTTCCTCCTTTTTCCTCCATTCCAACTCCTTTACAATCCTAACAATATTTCCTACCATCCTATGCCCTTAAATCCTTGAAACAAACCCTAGAACCCATTGGTTTGAATTCCCCATTCACGGACCAATTTTTCCGTTTGTTCCCTGGGATGTCCAGCCGTGTTCCACCTTCCTGAAACAGTTCTACACCTTCGTACAACCTCCATAAGCATCTCCTAATCAACCAATGTAGCCCCTATCATCTAAAACAACAAAATTCAATTTGAATCCAAAATCATACCTCGTCGGGTTTTCTCTTCCACGCCGCCGTGGACGTCGGTCCTGCTGCCTCCCTTCCTTGCCTCAGCTCCCCAACATCTCTCTGCCTTATCCTCAGGTTGAACCAAGTGAAGGGGGAAGAGATTGGGATGGTGGTGGTCATCCTCATCCTCAGCTCCCCAACATCTCTCTGCCTCATCTCTCTGCACGAACAAAAGGGATGGGTATGAATGTATGGGAAGCAATGAGAAATGAATGAGTGACACTTGTCACTCATCCATTGAGCCAATTTAAAATATATGGGCCCCACTTAATGCCAAACGGCATTCGTCTCGTAAAACGTGTAATAGTGCCCTGAAACATCCGTGAACCGTAACTTCTTCGTCGAACGTACGATTTCGATGTGCCGCCTGTCTAGAAATTTGTATCGACTCGATCTACGTAATGGTCCTCAGCCCTCAGCCATTGGACCACCCAGTCAAAAAGCCAACATTTTGCCCACGACCAAGGGCAAAATGGTCATTTTGCATCGTTCGTTCGATTACGCTCAACTAATCACCGATTAACTTGACTAGTCCTTGATTAGTCACTAATCTAATCCCGAAATTCGGGATGGGTCGTTACAACCTTCCCTCCCTAAATAAATCATCCTCGAAATTCCAACCGACCTTCCCTCCTTAATTTATTTCATCCTCGTGTTAACTAATTTCCTCTTCTCCTAGCTTAGAAAAATCAATAAGACAATTCACCGTTACTGATTACCAGGCCTCGGTCACTCACCTCAGACCCACTTGTCACATCAGTCTATAGTTCATTGTTTCATGAGAAATAACCATCTCAAATTTGATCCACAGCCTAGGTGTTCGGTCCTTACACCCTCTTTGAACACTTAGCTGTTAAATCACTCCTCGTCATCCCACCTAGGGAAGAATCAAGGAGAATCCAAGATGATGACATCAAAGTTCATCCAATGTCATCCTCCGGCATCCAACATCATCTGCTAAAGAGCAGAAAACGAGAAATCTCTTGCAACCACGTTGGAAGCATACTTAATTTTTACAATTACTGGAGCTAGAAGTCCTCCTACTCCGACTAAGAGTATTATATGATAATTACTTGTAATGCTTAGTCTAATCCTTCCGAACTAACCACTACCATAGATTCCCTTCGGCTCTTCCAACCTTTTCCAACCAACGACGACCGTCGATAACTACTATAATGACCCATTCTATTTCTCACAATCAAATTTCTCCTCAAACAAGCCTACCCGAAACTCAGGAGGTATGGTCAACCGCAGTCACACAAAACCATTTGAAATGGACTCTCAAGTCCCTAGTTCATCCGGACACCACCCACGTGTCCGTGACTACCGTTTAGGTACATCCAAAAGGATGTAAATTCGTCCTAACCTGATGTGTCGCTCGACTGCAAAGTCACAACAGACACCTGCTGTAATCTGCAGTCAAATCTCTACATACCACCATATCTGACCAATCTTTACCATCTAGTCGCTAGACCCCACGACAATACTCGATCCTCACGTCTCAACTACCGCTGGATCCAATCTAGCCCATCACTATCCATGATCCACTCCCTGACCACAGACACACGAACATATGCCCATCTCGACGGATTCATATCCCGACTCGTGACTCATCATCATCACAATCACCGGCACCAGCACCAACACTAGTACCAGTACCAACACTATCACCAGCACCAACATCAACATCAGCACACAGTGTGAGAATCAGATAACCCTGGATCTTCACTCATACAAAGCGACGACCCTGTACCTCCACTTAGATTGGAGGAACTCTGCCTCCCTCGTACCCAACCATTCTAAGTACAGTTACCTGACGAATCATACGAGAAAAGGAAACGTCCCCTGAACATCCTCGATTCCCAATAACCGTAACTACAACCACTCTTGGCAGACGTGTCTGCCATAGACTCATGCAGTCCTAACCAACAGACATTGCTATCCAAACTCCGCATCCGACGGAATCAATCGTCTGTACTAACTACTCCGTATCCCCACTCTGGGATTCCATCGACAAGTATCAACCATAGTAACCTGTCCAACCAATCTCTAACCAGTCGTAACTCGACTCAACTAATGTCGTCTACCAGGTCACCCATGACCATAGTTGCAACAACAATCCATCACAACTAAATTAGTACGACAACCAACTAGGTCTAACCGATTACTACAACCTCGACTGCGGATTGTAGTCCCATTGCTAAAGCTAACATGACTAGACTGACCGATGGTGTAACGACCCGTCCTGTAAATCAAGATTAGATTAATGGTTAATGACAGATTAGTGAAGATAATCGGTGAGTAGTTGGATACTTTCGGACGGACAGTGCGAAATGACGATTTTGCCCCTAGAATTGGGCGAACGGTTGACTTTTGGTTCGAACGGTCAAATGGACTTTGATCGATGCCTATGACATAGTTCGACACGTCACAAGTTCATAGACAGGTGGCACGTTCGATTCTGACATTCGAGGAAAAAGTTATGAAGTTCGGAAGTTCGAGGGTAATTTGGTAATTTGGTTAAAAGGGGACAATTTGTTGGCTTTTCAGACGACATGGACTTTTCATGTAATTCGAGGACCACTCGGTAGGTCTCGATCTCTTGAATATAATGACAGGCAGCACGTGTCAATTGGAGTTTGGATGACAACGTTATGGGTCTAGGAACATGATGGGCAAAATGGTAATTTTGGAAGGTAGGGGTAAAATGGACTTAAGGCCTGCGTAGTTAGCATGTTTGGTGCTGGATATGCTCGATGATTAGACCATAGGGTTGGAGGTATCCCAGCGTGGTTAACCTGGACGGTAACTAGTGACCTACGATTGATGGTCGATTGGTGAACATGTGGAGCCTGATGACAGCCTATTGAGCTAGTTGTACACGTGGGCCGAGGAGGCCGATTGACTGTGGCTTGTTAGGCCGGGTTAGGTTGGATCACAAAAGCATGGATTGGTGACCTTTTGGTCAGTTGGGTTGAGCTTGGATTTATGCGGCTACAAGTAGCATGATGCCTCATTTGGGGGAGTTCCCCCTGGATACGAGGTGACGTTTGTGTGTAAAGTTACGATAAGAGATGGTCTTAGCAGGGTGTGACAACCCGAGTGGAGGCTGTTATGAGCTATTGAATGCCGTGGGTTTTGATAACCCGAGGGAGGATTTGAGGAACCCTGTTATGGGGGCTAGCTTATAACGGTAAGTATCTTCGTGAGAAACCCTAGAGGAAGTGCTTAGTTTGGGAAACCAGAGTTGGGGTTTGTGGTTAGTTGGTGGTTGTGGCTTGGGCCGACTTACGACTGGATTGGAGATGTTGCTGCTAGGTGCAGCCGAGGTAGTGAGTGATTGGTGGATGACTCTGGACGAGTCCAGTGAGATTGCGGTGTTGGTTGAGCATTTGGTTGCTCAGCGTTGTGAATGACGAAGGATGCCAGTTTGCCCAACCCGAGCATAGATTGAGGGTTTTAGCTCGGTAAGAGCGGAGGTTTGGGACTGGAGTGCTCTGAGCACGAGATAGTGAATGATGTGTCATTAGTCGGGAGGCTTGTAAGGGTACGATGTGCACATCGTGAGTGAGGTTGTGACCAGGCGTGAGATGCCAAAGTCTAGGAGGAACTATGAATAGAGCTGGGAGATGTGACGACCATGGGTAGGTCATGTTGGGATGAACGGTCAAGATACCGTTGGTTTGATCAGAGCAGCGCAGCAGAAGCGCAGTGGACCTATGCTTCGACTTGGATCGGGCTAGGTTGGTATAGTCGGGTTTGACCATCCGTGAGGTTGATTTCGTGGACTCATCTTGATGTGCTAGAAATGCTGAGGTTGGCATTTGGGTAATGCCGAGGCCCGTGCTTGGTGATTATCTGAGATTTGTGATTGACGAACTCGAGGATCATGACTCAGGAGGTCGAGGTGAGTGATCGTTAATTGTGATCCCGAGAGTTGGGTACGAGTATGATAGTGGTGCTCGGGGTTGAACCTCGGAAAGGGGGCGATCAGCAGACGGAGTGATGATTGACATCCTTTTGGATGTGCATAAACGGGGATAACCGAAAGGCAAGTTGATCGATGAGTTGGTTTGGCTACGGACACGAGGTTGTGATCAGTATGAGTATAGTAGCGAAGGGGACATTTTGATAATTAGTCTGGAGATGGTATACTTGAGGATGAAATCCCATGGTTAGAATCTCGGAATTAAGAGATGGTTGTTGCGATGAGATGTGGTGTGGCGTTCGAGTGTCAGATGCTTTGGAATCGATTCTGGTGATGCATTGATGGGACGTCAGGAGTTGTGACCTTCCCTTGATCGTGGACACGTGTGGATGTGTTCAGGAGTAGTAGAGTACTTGGTGACGCCGGGAGTGGCTTGTGTGGCGAGCGTCAGGGGATGATGTTAAGATGAATTAAGGTAGAATGACTTGTGATCACATGGTTGGGGACCATTTTGTGTTCCGTTGAAGGATGACGGAAGGAAACGGAAAATGAGTGACTATAACTGATCGATATGAAGTTATTGAAGAGAACCCACAATCTAGACGTGCCTTTAGATGTGTTGAGTACTTTATCGATGTGATCCGACGTGGTAGTCTGATCATTTGTGGGAATTGAAGGCGAAGTCGTGAGCTAGTAGGTGGGATCCACTTAGGAGTGAGTGGATCATGATTGGATCATTTCTAGCTCCAGTTTGAGCTGTTGTAGATTAGGAGGATCGTATGTGAGACACAAGTTGGATATCTTACCTATCTTGTAGTTGTACAGGACTTATGTGGTCAGTCTCACATATGAATGGGTTTTGATTCTGGAGATAATGCTGGGTTTTCCCTATGTACGTAATTGCGATGTGCTTGGAGTTCATATTGGTCGGGAGACCCAGGAGACCGGGAAACTCGAAGGGGATTTGAATCGGATTTCCCCAGAAGACTTGTAGTTCAGCCTAGTGGTAGGATTGAACCGATAGACTGCAAAAGTGAAGTATGTTTGACTAGTAGGCAGATGGTAATCAGTATAGTTACGAGGATGTTTTGTGTGCCCTGTAGATACACTGTGAGGGTGACGGGTACACAACAGTGTTATTGGATGGACTTTGAGTGTAGTAGAACTCGGCTGATGCCGATGTGGTCGTTTGATGGACTTACCGTAGGATGTCGTTGGACGTATTTGAGAATGTACTCTACGATTATAATTTGTAGGATTGTTATTGTGTGTGTTTAGTGGTATGCACCGTGGTTCTGGTTGATGGTGAGTGGTGCATGTACTTGAGATATGTTTTGATGTGATTGGAAGTGTATCGTGATGTTCTGATAAAGGTGTTGGTGATCGGCTTGGTGCCGAGGTATGTTGTTGGTTATCATGCGATTGATCGGTTGAGATATGGACTGGATCTGAGTGGTCCTAAGTGATCTGACCGGTTGGTAGGAGTCAACATGGATGTGAGCTGGATGCTCAGACCTATGAGTGGTTGGTAGGACCTTGATTTTGAGATGTTTGATTACAGGTTGACAGGTATGTGATAAGGTCCAGTTGCTGACAGGTGGTGTAGGACGTGGATGACGTTTCCACAGGTTGATGGTGTTGGTGGTTAATGGAACCACTGGTGAGATGATTGGGTGACTTAGGGGTATAGATGAGTACGATGTGACTCCGTTGAGGTCGGCGTGGATCACTGACGGAAGTAGTATGGACCATTGTACGAATCTTGATGCATAGGAGTAACGAGGCAGGTAGATGCCTCTTGTGAATGGGCGAACTTGAGATTTGTTCCTATTGACGGTGGACTTGCATGATGTCCGGGGACGTTGGTACGAGGTACGCTCGACTCGAAAAGGAGTCGGAAGTGTTGAAACTGGTAGCAGTGGTGTTGTGGCGTACCTAGTGTTGGTTGAACCGTGAGTGTCGGCTGATGTGACGTTAGGGGTACCTTGGGTATGAGTTGGAGGTGTATTGACCCCGGTGAGAATGGAATGTTTCGCTAGGAGGACTAAAAGTTGGTTGAGTTGGTTCGCTTGGCGGAAATGTGGTGACAGTTTGGGCACTGTCAGGATAAGTTGGATTCGTAGGTGTTGGACACCGGGTTAGAGACCCAGGTGTGAGATCAGTTGTAATGACCCGTCCTAGAAACTAGGATTAGATTAATGGTTAATGACGGATTAGTAAAGATAATCGGTGAGTAGTAGGATACTTTCGGAACCACGGTGCGAAATGACGATTTTGCCCCTAGAATTGGGCCAACAGTTGACTTTTGATTCCAGCAGTCAAATGGACTTTGATCGATGACTGTGACGTAGTTCGGGACGTCACAAGTTCATAGACAGGTGGCACGTTCGATTCCGACATTCGAGGAAAAAGTTATGACTTTCGGAAGTTCGAGGGTAATTTGGTAATTTGGTTAAAAGAGGACAATTTGCTCACTCTTCAGACGATATGGACTTTTCACATAATTCTAGGACCGTTAGGTAAGTCTTGATCTCCTGAATATAACGACAAGCGGCCCGTGTCAATTGGAGTTTGGATGACAACGTTGTGGGTCTAGGAATATGATGGGCAAAATGGTAATTTTGGAAGGCAGGGGTAAAATGGTCTTTTTCTGTCTAGGGATCTGTGCCCAGCAGGATGAGGACATCTGTCCCTACTGTAGTGGATATTTTACACTAGATATTGGGAGATTGGGACACGTGGGGAGGTTCTGGTTGGTTGCAGCCAAATCTCACTTGTTTGTTCGATTAAATGAGAGAAATATATATAGAGAGCCAATCGATCATTTTCAGTGTGTGAATCGTGTGTAAGTTCCTTGTGTTAGTGAGTGAGTGATCAGAGGCTTACTTGTGACCCTTGTGAGTGAGGCTGGGTGAAGGAAGTGTGTGAGAGGGGAGAGGAACCCAGAAAACAGAGAAGACAACCGTGCACGATTTTGGGACAGAAATAGAGAAACAGAGGAATGGTTAGTGTGTGACTGCGAACCCAGTTCCCTCAACCCAAACCCCAACCCGTGAAGAATAACTAGGATCAAGAGAGGCTGAGGATAGTGAAATGATCGTGGTATGACCGGGATGGCCGCCATAGGCAGTGGTTGGACCGCGGGAAACAGAGAGCAAGGGAATGAAGTAAAAATCCAAACTCCTTCAAATGTGGGTCTTTGGTGGTGGCTTGTTCATCAACGTTGGCCAAGGAAGGGGAGAGAGTTAAGTAGTGGTTATGGTGGCTCACGACAGTGACGGTGGAATAAGGTATAGTGGAATTTCAGTTTCAAATCGAAAATGGTAGTTTATGTTTCAACTGTTAATAGGTGTTTTGGTTAACTGGAATAAGGTTTGGACGTCAAATGGAGTTGGATGGAGTTGAATTCACGGCAAGGGGTGGCCAGGATCGTGGTATCACAAAGGAGGAATGTCGAGGTCTTGCTCACGGTTCAGGGAGGTAAGCTATTGGTTTTATTTTCATCATTCAAGTGTTTAGATCGATAGGGAACCGAGTTAGGACTAATTAGAAGCAAAAACGGACCAAAATGGACAGAAAACACAGGAGAACCGCCCTCACCGGTTCGGTTGGACCGAGCTGGTTCGAACCGGTTCAGACCAGTCTAGCGAGAGGTTGAAGATGAACAGTAACCTAGCGCATAAGGCCCATGCGCACCCCATTAGGGCGGCGCGTGGCACAATTTTTGAGGATGGTTCCAATATGACTTGTAAATTATTCGACGTAATGAACATTTTGGTGCAAGTTTCGAGTCGATCGGACATCGTTTAGATATGTTTCGGGCTGTCCGAATGTTTTAGGGCTCGTTTAAAAATAGTTAAAAATTAGGGAAAATTGCGGGGCTTTAGTATAAGCTTCATGAAGTAGTTAGTGACCTTATTATGGGATTTGGACAGGCTCAGGAAAGCCGGTGATTTTGGATTGGCCGGGAGCGACGTAATTGCCCGCGGATCGAGGCGACGACTGTAACGACCTGTCCCGAAAATTAGGGTTAAGACAGTAATTAAGATGGGTTTAGTGAGCTTAAGCGGTGGTTAGTTGGTTCTGATAGGTCAGTTAGCGTAGAATGACGATTTTGCCCTTAGTTTGGCCAAAAAGTTAACTTTTAGTTCGGGCGGTCAATTGGACATCGACTGACGATCGTGACGTAGGTTGGGACGTCACGAGTCCGTAGACAGGTGGCACGCCTGATTCCGACATCCTAGGAGGAAGTTATGATGTTCGGAAAGTTGGGGGTATAACCGTAATTTGGTTAAAATAGGGGGAAAACGTTGACATTCTGCTAGACTGGCCATTTTCACGTAGGCCGAGGACCGTTAGGTAGATCTCGTCGTCCTGAGTTCAACGACAGGCGGCATGCCTTCATCGGACGTCGGACGAGCGAGATATGGGTCTAGAATGGCAAGGGCAAAAAGGTAATTTGGCTCACAAGTAGGGGCATTTTGGTCTTTTGGTGCATTGGGATTTGTACAAATTGGATCAGGAAAAGTGTGCAGGTGCAAGGGGATATTTATGAGAAGGGTTGTAGGATTGTGACATGTGGCCGTGTGCTAGAGGGTTCTATGAGTTTGCACGGTTCAAATGCTTCGTGTGTGTGTTTGTGGCCGTGCACAAGAGAGAAACAGAGAGTGAGTATGGGAGAGGGATTGATCGATTGCAGAGGGTGTGGTGAGTTCTTGTGATCAAGAGAGTGACAGAGGGAAGGGAGGAAGTGGTGAATGGCTTGTGAGGGAGGACTGTGGAAGAAATCAGGGTAGTGTGAGGGTTGGAGTTCTTTGGAAAAACAGAGAGAGTCGAAGTGGTGGTGTTGCGGAGTTGCGATCAAACCCGTGGTTTGAAGCTGGGGCGGTGTTCAGAGGCTTGATGGGAGTCTAGTGAGCACGGTGGAACTCACGGCGGCGACCGGGACGCAGGTAATTTCTTTTCTCCCCTGCTTGCTCTGTTTTCCCCATTTTATTCAAATGGTTAGTTGTGACGCTAGGGGCTGAGTCGAGGTGTCTGGTAGGTCCTAATGGATTCCTTAGGTCCTTAGAAACCTACTAACATCGAAGCCGTGATGGGGGGTGACACGGGTGGCTGAATGGAAGAACAGGGGTTTTGGTTGGTCATGGGTTCGAGTTAGGGACGATGGGTTAGAGGTAGGATTGTTGTGTTTGGTTGAGGGGAATAGGTTGCTTAGGACGGGATGAAGGTACTGGGCTTGGAAGTAAGGGACATGGTGGACGGGTGACAGAGAATCGATCACGCCGGTTAGGTTCGGTTTGGCTAAACCGGTCTGGACCGCTTGGACAGAGGTTGACGATGACACTGTAGCATGCGCGTGAGGACCACGCGCAGCCACTTTGGAAGGCGCATGGGGCATTTTCCAGTGAACATTCATAACTGCTTTTCTATAATTTTTTTATGGTTTTACTCATGATTTCCTGTTTTTTGAACATGCTATGTTGGTTTTATATAATTGCGCGTTTTTCGAGAAGTCGGTTTCAGCACGTTTTACGAGGAAGCGTTGATTTCTGATTTCGATGCCATGTTTTTGGGGATTTCAAATGGTAAATGGTTTTCAATGATTATGAAATGATTTTGGAACATGATTTTGATGATCAAGATTTTCGGTTCTGGATGCTGGAAGGGCTTCGGGCCAGTGATTTCGGATTCGGGTTTGGATATGGATTTAGAAATGGTTTTCAATGGTTTTGATTGGATTTGCTGGATCTGGTTATTGGGTTTAAAAACCCGGATTATATATGAGGGGGGACGGGCCCAGATTGAGTTTAAAGACTCGGGAGTTTAAAGACTCGGATAGGTCTAGCAGGTTTGATCGGATAATGATGACTTGGATTTATGTTTTATCGTACTCTGTGTATCGGGTTTAATTTCCTTAGTTTGGTAGTATGCTCTGTATAACGGCTGACTCTGGGATGTTTTGTTTTCTCCTGCGTTTGACAGTGTAATTTGTGGTTTTGGTGAGGTTGTTTCGGTCTTTCATTTTTGGGTTGTCAGACGGGAGCAGGATTTACCTCGGTTTTCGGGGTGGAACCGGGGTGGGTCCTGACAATTGGTATCAGAGCATAGGTTTGTGGTTTGTGTTTGTTGCAAGGTTGTGTTAAGGTTGTTTGACTTCTTCTATGCCTCTTTCACCGTGCGGTTGACCATGCCTCCGAGACGTGGACCCCCTCCACGACCTGAAGACGAAGTGGCGAGAGGGACAAAGGATGCTACGATTGAGCGAGCCCAGCGGCTCGGGGCTACGACTTTTAGTGGCGGGGTAGACCCTGAGGAAGCCCAGAGATGGATTACGAGATTGGAGCGGATTTTCGCAGAGATGCATTGCCCACCGGAGGATCGAGTGTTACTGGCTACCTTCTTACTAGAGGGTGCGGCGTACGAGTGGTGGTATACTCTCGAGTTGTCTAGTTGGGATGCCCACACGGTGACCTGGAGTGACGAAATTCAGGACTACAGTGAGTTCCGTTGAAGGATGACAGAAGGAATTGGAAAGGAGTGACTATAACTGATCGATATGAGGTTATTGAAGAGAAGAGAACCCACAATCTAGGATTGCCTTTAGGACTTTGTTGGTTTCTTCCGACAAGGTGGTTGGCTTCGTTACGTAGTAAGCCGGTAGGTAGGATTCCTTTTTGGACTAGATTGTTTCTGGGTTAGGATTTGAGTTGGGTTTCCGGGAAGTGGGGTGGTAGTACATGAGGATGTACTCTATGAATTCTATTGGGTACTCTAAATGAGGTATTTTAAAATACCTTTGTTTTCTGTTCATAGAGTTTCCCTTGCGTACACCATGAAGTTCTTGTTGAACTGGTAGTAGCGGTGTTGTGAAAGACCCAAGGTGGAGATGATTGATGGGAAACTGACAGGAGTAGTTGTTGTTTGGGAAGGAGGCCCTAGAGTTGTTGGGAACGAGTTGCGGAATTTCGGGGATGAAATTCTTTTAAGGAAGGTAGGTTGTAACGACCCGTCCCAGAAATTAGACTTAAGATAGTGATTAAGATGGGATTAGTGAGCTTAAGCGGTGGTTAGTTGGTTCGGATAGGTCTGTTAGCGTAGAATGACGATTTTGCCCCTAGTTTGGGTAAAAAGTTAACTTTTAGTTCAGGCGATCAATTGGATATTGACCGATGACCGTGACGTAGGTTGGGACGTCACGAGTCCGTAGACAGGTGGCGCACCCGATTCCGACATCCTAGGAGGAAGTTATGATGTTAGTAAGGTTGAGGGCATTATCGTAATTTGGTTAAAATAGGGAGAAAACGTTGACTTTCTGCTAGACTGGCCATTTTCACGTAGGCCGAGGACCGTTAGGTAGATCTTGTCGTCCTGAGTTCAACGACAGGCGGCATGCCTTCATCGGATGTCGGACGAGCGAGATATGGGTCTAGAATGGCAAGGGCAAAATGGTAATTTTGACTCACAAGTAGGGGCATTTTGGTCTTTTGGTGCATTGGGATTTGTGCAAATTGGATCAGGACAAGTGCGCAGGTGCAAGGGGATATTTGTGAGCAGGGCTGTAGGATTGTGACATGTGGCCGTGTGCTAGAGGGTTCTATGAGTTTGCACGGTTCAAATGCTTCGTGTGTGTGTTTGTGGTCGTGCACAAGAGAGAAGCAGAGAGAGAGTTTGGGAGAGGGATTGATCGATTGCAGAGGGTATGGTGAGTTCTGGTGATCAAGAAAGTGAAAAAGAGAAGGGAGGAAGTGCTGAATGGCTTGTGAGTGAGGACTGTGGAAGAAATCAGGGTAGTGTGAGGATTGCAGTTCTCGGGAAAAACAGAGAGAGTCGAAGTACTGGTGTTGCGGAGTTGCGATCAAACCCATGGTTTGAAGCTCGGGCGGTGTTCAGAGGCTTGAGGGGAGTCTAGTGAGCACGGTGGAACTCACGGCGGAGACCGGGAGGCAGGTAATTTCTCTTTTACTCTACTTTCTCTGTTTTCCCAGTTTTGTTCAAATGGTTAGTCGTGACGCTAGGGGCTGAGTCGAGGTGTCTGGTAGGTCCTAATCGATTCCTTGGGTCCTTAGGAAGCTGCTAACATCGAAACCGTGATGGGGTGTGACACGGGTGGTTGAATGGAAGAACAGAGGTTTTGGTTGGTCACGGGTTCGAGTTAGGTACGATGGGTTAGAGGTAGGATTTTTGTGTTTTGTTGAGGGGAATAGGTTGCTTAGGACGGGATGAAGCTACTGGGCTTGGAAGGAAGGGACATGGTGGACGGGTGACAGAGAACCGGTCACGCTGGTTCAGTTTGGCTGAACCGGTCTGGACCGCTGGGACAGAGGTTGACGATGACACTGTAGCAGGCGCGTGAGGCCCACGCGAAACCACTTTGGGTGGCGCGTGGGGCATTTTCCGGCGAACCTTCAAACTAGGTTTTTGAAGTTTTAGGGTTTCGTTTTACGTATGTTTGAAGTTTGGGAAAATTAGGAAAAATTAGGAGGACCTTTGTTGACGTGTTAGTGACGTCTTTTGGTGACTTGTGACAGGATCGGGACTTCCCGAAGTACACGAGGAACGTACGGAACGTACGGGGCGCGAGTGACGTGCCGGTGACTGTGAGTGGACCCCTTCTCTATACTTGAGCATGCATAACTGCTTTTCTATAATTGTTTTATGGTTTTACTCATGATTTCCTGTTTATTGAACATGCTATGTTGGTTTTATATAATTGTGCGTTTTTCGAGAAGTCGGTTTCAGCACGTTTTACGAGGAAGCGTTGATTTCTGATTTCGATGCCATGATTTTGGGGATTTCAAATGGTAAATGGTTTTCAATGATTATAAAATGATTTTGGAACATGATTTTGATGATCAAGATTTTCGGTTCTGGATGCCGGAAGGGCTTCGGGCCAGTGATTTCGGATTCGGGTTTGGATATGGATTTAGAAATGGTTTTCAATGGTTTTGATTGGATTTGCTGGATCTGGTTATTGGGTTTAAAAAACCGGATTATATATGAGGGGGCACGGGCCCAGATTGAGTTTAAAGACTCGGGAGTTTAAAGACTCGGATACGTCTAGCAGGTTTGATCGGATAATGATGACTAGGATTTATGTTTTATCGTACTGTGTTTATGATGCCTATTTCGTGAACTATGAATGTTTTTATGACGATCTTTATGTGGTTTATAACTGTTTCCAATAAATGGGTTGTGCATGCATGTTTTCAAAACGGAGGGCCAAACCCTGGTTTGTTTATGAAATGGTTTTTTGGAACTTTTCTTTCCTTATGGTCCACTCATAGTTTCTGGTTTTTAATTGCCCTCCAGGTCGTGGAGCTAGCGTGGGGGTTGACGTTGAGGCAGCGTCGGAGGCATAGAGTACTCGAGAGTTTTCCCGGAGTGTTTCCGATTTTTCGTTGTGCGTGTACTCTGTGTATCGGGTTTAATTTCCTTAGTTTGGTACTATGCTCTGTATAACGGCTGACTCTGGGATGTTTTGTTTTCTCCTGCGTTTGACAGTGTAATTTGTGGTTTTGGTAAGGTTGTTTCGATATTTCATTTTTGGGTTGTCAGACGGGAGCAGGATTTACCTCGGTTTTCGGGGTGGAACCGGGGTGGGTCCTGACAACGACGCTAATGGTCTGTGAGTGGACTTTGGTTTCCAACTTATGATGCATGCATAAATGTTTTATATGTTTTCTATACGTGATTTCTATGTTTATGATTAGGATCTTGATGATTTACGGTTTTGCACGTATTTCGAGATAATTACATATCTGCACATTTTACGAGATACGGTTTTCTGCTATGGTTTTGATGATTTGATTTCGGGATTTGAATTATGATTTGACTTCAATGATTTAAAATGGATTTTTGAAAAGTGATTTCGAGCTTGAACCCCAGTTCATAAAAGTGGTTTCGATAAACGTGATTTGGGTTTTGGAAACGTATTTCAGGATGACGATTCTGGATTCAGTTTTGGAACTTGGAAGTGGATTTCCAGATTTGGGTTCGGAATGGTTATTCCGGATGCTAGCTTATGAAATGATGGATATGATTCTGGATTTGGATTTGCGATGCTAATTTCGGATTCGGGTTGGAATTCGAAATGGTGATTTCGAATTCGGATTTGGACATGGATTGGAAATGGTTTAAAATGGTTTTGGATTGGATTTTCTGGATCCGGTTATTGGGTTTAAAGACCCGGATATGATATGACGGGGACAGGCCCGGATTGCGTTTAAAGACCCGGATTAAGTTTAAAGACTCGGGAGTTTAAAGACGCGGATATTGTGATTATTCCCATAGGCCTATTGAGTTTAAAGACTCGGGAGTTTAAAGACTCGGATTATATGAAGGCCTGGATTGAGTTTAAAGACTCGGGAGTTTAAAGACTCAGATAGATCCAGTAGGTTCGATGGATGGCAAAGGTTTCAAATATGTTTTGCATTTCGATGATAATGATGGTTTTCATAATGGTTTTTCGATGTTTTGGGAATGACCCGGAGGTTATAGATTTTGATGGTTTTGAGTTGAGGCCCGGGATTTGAGGAAAAGGAATATGAAATGGTTTTCTGATATGAGTTGATTATGCATGCATTGGTTTTTAAACGTAGGGTATAATTGTCTTTTCTTATAAACGGTTTTCTAAACGTATCCTTTATTTTTGTCCACTCACAGTCTTTTTTGTTTTCGATACCCTACAGGTTGTTGCGGTGCGGGCTGTTGGTGGAGAGAGACGGATACATCACACACGCGATCCACAGTAGAGTCTGCGCGCTCTGGGAAGTCCGAAACTTGTGGACGGTTCGATTGGAAATCCCTTGTCCGTCTTACGTGTTAGAAGGTGGTTGGACGTAGGTTTAGCCCTCGTGTCACGCGTAAGTTAGACGGGAGCCTGGCTTAGCCCTTAATCCCGGGGGATTGGGGGTGGGTCATGTTAGACGGTCTCGAATCCAAAAAGTCGTCAAAGTCAAACCACTTGCCAAATCACCTTTTCGGACCTTGCATCCTACTTCAGGGTTCCACGATCACTACCTAGGGTTCCTCGAACCCGGCTGCCCCCAGCAGCATAACCATCCAACGGTCACAACACCAAACTATAGTCAAAACCGATCCTATAACATCATGAGAGATGATCCCAACTAACCGTCTCACGATCAAAACACTAAAGTACTATTACGTTCATCCTTCTGTAGGGTCCCACACTGCCAACCACGACAGAACTATGGCAACCCCGGCATCGAATTCCGAACCAAGACGTTCCGCGATTCAATCCTACTAACTATCGTGACGACATCCTAACTATCAGGTTGATAACGAACTGCAGCCAATAGAGACATCACATCCTCGACCTGCGCACAGAGTGGTGCATAACACCCTGCTCTAATACCACCTGTTAGTATCAGAGCGTCCTAAGTATCCTATGAGCCAACCTGCTCTGATACCACCTGTTAGGACCCATCCTAATCCCCACGGGATTAACGCGGGACGTTCCTGTTCTCGTCTGACAAGGAGTGTCAGACAAGGGAAATTCCGACTTTAGCCCTCTTGGGCTTCAAAGTACGCTAGGATCCGGAGGAGGTATGTGATGTCTCGGTCTCTGCTATAGCCCGCATCCGCTGCGACCTGAAGGGCAGTCAAAACATTAAAAGCTGTGAGTGGACAAAACAATAATTTATAAAAAAAAATTTCATAAGAAGACATTTGTACCCTTCACTAAAAAGCATGCATGCATGCATTTGAAAACCGTTTATCCAAGAGAACCATAAAGAAACCAACCATACGAGCCACAACCCAAAACCTGTACACATCACACATCATATAACATATATACATAAATCACATAACCATCCTGTCACGGTATCTAAAGCTACGCGCGTGCTACCCGGGGTCTCAAAGCCCAAGTTTCCTAGGGTCAACCCAGGTCAATGTTCGTAGATTAATGACCTTCCCTGAGGTTATAATCCAAGCCCTCCTGAGAGTAAGGTACCCATCGGGGGCGACTCCACTCAGTTAGTACTTCGTGACTACTCCGGGGTCCACCTAGGCCAACGACCCTCTCCGGATGAGACATTCCAAATAAGTAAGGTATATGAATATATATATATATATATATATCAAAAACATTCGTGCCCGGTCCCCATAAACCGTCATGAACCATAAAAACCTTTCAAGCCTTCATGCTGGTCCCCATAAACCGTCATGAACTTGGAAATCCATTTAGGGTCCCCGACCCGAAAACATAAACGTAAAGTAACTAGGTCTCGTGCTTGAACACATGACTCAACTGGGCATCGTGTCCGATATCTCAGGGTTAGTCACGACTCCGATCATAGTGATGTGGGCAACCATCCATCCAGGACTGACCTCAATCATGGTATGTCACCGTGAATGTATCAACCGACGCGACCACCACAATATCATGGTGCACCCATCACCGATCGATAGCCTGAACCACCAGCACTCCGAAGTCAAGCCTCCCTAGGCTACCCAATAACGGATCGTGCATCGTGACCTCTCCGGAAGGAACACATCCCAGTTTGGAGGCAAGCGTCGTATCGTCCGTTGCCATGCACATAGCATTCGCTGCGACCACGATTCAGACGCGTAGGTCATCAATAGGGTCATATTCCCAAGAAAAAACCAAATGGGTCTCATGCCTGAGTTTATCCTTTTTAAATCCAAAACCATTTCATTCAAACCAACGTAGAAATACAAATCCGTATAGGCACCGTATAAGCTCGAAACCTTGAAATATGTGCCAATACGTAACCACACACAAATGTACTCATGGCATCACAAAAAATGTATTAAAACACATAGTAAACATTTATGCATGCATCAATTTAGAAAAAAAGGTCCACTCACAGACCGTCCGAGCTGCCACCTCGATACGAGTGCAATACGGCTCTCCCGGGCCAATGGTCATCACAAGGACTCCCAAACATGTCCAAATCACTTTAGAGGGTTACTAACTACCTTATTAACCTCTCACTAAAGCCCCGTAATTTTTCCGAGTTTTTAAGTATTTTTAAACTCGATCCTAAACCATCAGACACCCCAAAACCTATCGAAACGATGTCTGATTGACACGAAACCAGTCCCAAAATGTTCGTTACATCGAATAGATGATTTCACATGTTGGAAGCATCCCCTGAAAGTAGGGCACACGCCCACATGCGCCGGCCAAAGACCCAGCGCGTGGGAGCCACGCACCGTACTGTAGTAGTGTCTTCAACATCCAACGGCTGGTCCAAACCAGCCTGTCCGGTCCAATTTGCAGTCTGGTCCAACCAAACCGGTCCACGGGTTCGGTTCCATATCTCTTTCGTTTTTCCTCGTTTTCCTCCATTCCAACTCCTATACAATTCTAAAGATATTTCCTACCATCCTATATCCTTAAATCTTAGAAACAAACCCTAGAACCCATTGGTTCGAATTCCCCATTCACGGCCCAATTTTTCCGTTTGTTCCCTGGGATGTCCAGCCATGTTCCACCTTCCTAAAACAGTTCTACACCTTCATACAACCTCCATAAGAATCTCCTAATCAACCAATATAGCCCTTAACGTCTAAACCAACAAAATGAAATTTCAATCCAAAATCATACCTCGTCGGGTTTACTCCTACACGCCGCCGTGGACGGCGGTCCTGCTGCCTCCCTGCCATGCCTCAGCTCCCCAACATCTCTCTGCCTCATCCTCATGTTGAACCAAGTGAAGGGGGAAGAGATTGGGGTGGTAGTGGTCGATGGGTATCATGAGATCGGGTTTTGGGCTTGGCTTGGTATGCAAGAACAGAAGGGATGGGTATGCATGTATAGGCAGCAATGAGCAATGGATGAGTGACACTTGTCACTCATCCATTGGGCCAATCTAAAATATCTGGGGCCCACTTAATGCCAAAAGGAATTCGTCTCATAAAACGTGTAATAGTGCCTCGAAACTTCCGTGAACCGTAACTTCTCCGTCGAATATCCGATTTAGACGTGCCTCCTGTCTACGGATTCATATCGACTCGATCTACGTAATGGTCCTCAGCCTTTGGCCATCGGACCACCTGGTTAAACAGTCAACATTTTACCCATGACTAGGGGTAAAATGGTCATTTTGCATCGTTCGTCCGATTACGCTCAACTAATCACCTATTAACTTGACTAATCCTTGATTAGTCACTAATCTAATCTTGGAATTCGAGACGGGTCGTTACATTGCGTGTGCTTGCTGTGGTGGATAACTACCTAATGATAGCTCTCTATGTGTGCTATGTTACTTGTGCAGTAAAAAGATTCAAGAATCTAGAGTGAATATGTGGCAAATTGTAAGTGGTCGTGCTAGAGTGCCATGATACAAGCGTGTGTAGCTGAATATGAGAATTTGTTTCAGTATTTATGCATTTCATTAAGTTCCATACGTATAATGAGAATAGAGTGAGAAATCTGAGATTTGAGGATGCGGAATTTGAGAGAATCTGTGTGTGGAGTTTTATCAATCGGTTGGTGTGCATAAATCGACTGATGTTCATTCCTCAAATTGTCATCATCAATTTCTATCCATCTTTTCAAATAAAACACAAAAAAATCCTAATCTAGTCACAGGCTAGTCCAAATACACAATCAAATTCAGTTAGAGCTTAGGTTTGAAAGACTTATCTAAGAATAGCTCCGCATGCACTTAAGTCGCGAGCTGAGCTTATGTGATTGAAGCTATTGGCATTGATTTTGATCTCTGGAGTGCGTTTCAAAGGGGATTAAGGCTACGTGAGGGTTTGAGAGTTTAATAAGAAGTTCTAAGAGTTCTGTGGTTCAACATTTGACGGATGATGTGATAAGATATCTGTGAAATGGTGTTTTATAAATTGGTTGGATTCTGTAGTCAATTTTATCTTATGTAATCAGCTCAAGGGTGATAGGTTATGTCAGGACCCGTCCCAAATATCGCCTCGATACCCGGGACGAACCCTGCTCCCGTCTGACAACCACACCCAAAGTATAACCTCAACACTACTATAAGCATAATTATCAGACGAAGGAGTAAATATAATACAACTGTAAGTCAGAGCATAGTTCTACAAAATGGGCACAAAATCCTACTATGCTAGTCTCGCAACGGAAGAACGTCGTAAGCTCTATGCCTCAATCCATGCCTCAACGTTCACCCCAGCGCTATCACCACGACCTGGAGGGAAAATTTAAAACCAAAAAGTGTGAGTGGACTAGAAGAAATAAAAGTTTCAAAAACAGTTTATCATCAAATCAAATTTAAGAAAAAATAATAATAATATTATTTGTTCCCTCCGTTTTGAAAACATGCATGCCTAACGAATATTCTGAAACCACAACATCAGCGATATAATGTATTTCATAAACCACTATATTAAAACCAAGTCTGATCAAACCTGCTGGGTCTATCCGAGTCTTTAAACTCAACCAGGCCTCAAATGTAATCCGAGTCTTTAAACTCCCGAGTCTTTAAACTCAATAGGCCTATGGGGGTAATATCATAAATGTCCGAGTCTTTAAACTCCCGAGTCTTTAAACTCAATCTGGGCCCGTCCCCCATCCATCAGAACATCCGGGTCTTTAAACCCATATCCAGATCCAGCAAATCCAATCCAAATTCAATGTAAAACCATTTTTAACCATAGCCAAACTCGAATTCGAAATCTCCGGTTCGAAGCCCTTCCGGCGTTCAGAACCGTCATTCCGAACCCAAATCCGGAATTCCACTTTTTAAACCAAACCCCGCGATTATCAAAAATCATGTTTCATAATCCATTTATCATCATCATAAAACAATTATATATGAAAATCCCTAAGCACCATAAAAAAGAATAAAAACATATATCATAAAGCATCAATAAAACAGTTAGGCATGCTCGTAAAGAAAGAAAGAGTCCACTCAAGAATCTGAACGAGTCAATCGCGCTCCGGGCGCTCCTTGACCGTCTCAGGCGTCTCCTGTCCTGTCAATAGGCACCAAATAGGGTCAACATTACATCAAGGATACTAACCGTAATTTCCCCAATTTTTCGGGAATTTATTCATATTTTAATCTTAGACCCTAAACCGTCCGGATTCCCGAACTATCTCATAACATCGTCCGATTAACCCGAAAATCACACCAATGGATTCCTTAGGACATTTAGAACCAAAACAATGTTGGAAGGTTGGCCGGAATCCTCGCCACGCGCCTCCACGCGCCGCCCAAAGTGGCTGGGCGTGGGCCTCACGCGCCTGCTACAGTGTTCCTTCTTCCTCGAGTCACCCGGTTCAACACAGTTGAACCGGCGTGACCGGTTCTCCTCCATTCCTCCACCAAGCTTCTTCCTTCCAACTCCATGAGTTTCGTCCAGTCCCCAGCAATCCTCCCATGTCCTAACAATTGAAAATCACGGCCTAAAACTTCACGATTTCTCCCTCGAAAAACATAGCCTGTGGCCCCTGTTTTGGCCGCCGGCCACCCAGTCCTCCCCCAGCACGGCACCACACTCAAACGACTCCTGGGACCTCCAGGAGTCTCACCCTAACCTCCAAATCTCTCAACTCTAACCCTAAAGCCACAACTTCGGAAAATAAGAAAAATGGGAAAAACAGGGGAATCGGGTATACCTTCGATCCTGTCTCCGCCGTCTGCGCCGTCGCGTACTGCGGTGCTCGTTGAGTTCCTTGCAGTCATCTGAGTCCCCTAGTGTCTTGGTTTGAGCCACCACACGGAACAACCACCACCACAGGGTCACCGCCTCTCTGTTTTTCCAAAAATTCCAGCCGTCCACCTTCGTGCCTCCGTGCACGGTTCCAGTCCAAAACACGATCAACAACTCACCCTCGTCTCTTTATCACTCTCACAAGTCATCAACTCACTCACCCTTGCACTGAATCGATCGAACACTCCCAATTTCCCACTCTCTGTTTTCCTGTGTTCAAGCCAACTACACGGTTCAAAATAACACAGTTTGTCGCCTTATCTGATTGGGCTTAAGGGGAAAAAGACTAAAATGCCCCTAGTGTTAAAATTACCTTTTTGCCCTCACACTTTCCAAACCCGTAACTATTCCATCTGACGTCCGATGACAGCGTGCCGCATATCGTTGTACTCAGGACGTCGAGACCTATCTAACGGTCCTCGGTCTACGCGAAAATCACAAGTCCACTATAAGTCAACATTTTCCTCAATTAGTCAAAATTACGGTAACGCCCTCGATCTTCCGAACGTCATAACTTTTCCTCCGATTGCCCGAATCGGACATGCCACCTGTCTAAGGACTCGTGACGTCCTAAGCTACTATTCACAAGGGCAAAATCATCCTTTTATACAAATCTTTACAAAAATTACATTTATACCCTTCCCGAAGGTACGGGTTGTTACAGGTTATTTGTGAAATATTGTTTTAATTTTTTTTTTGGATTCTGTGATCCATTTTAGCTTGTGACATCAGCCTCAAGTCACAATTTTGATCTATACTCAATTAAGAGAATGCAAGATTTTGAGTATAGATTGGATTGTGCATTTTAGCTTAATTGATTCACAAGTTATTAGAGTCCATAAGTAATTAAAAGAATAGACTAAAAGGACTCCTATTACACTTGTACTACAATTATAGACTTTTACTTTGATTGCATTTTTCATTAGCAATTGGAATAGGATTAATATTGCTTGAGAGATGTTATCACATTTGGATGGATATATATAATTTGGTCCCTCCTCTCACTATGACACACTCGATACCTTGAGCACTCAAACTATCAAGAGCTTGCTTTAAATGTGATTGAAAATAAATAGGAGAAGACCAACTCTATAGCAGTTCTGACATGGTGATTTCAGGTTTTCCTTCCTTGCTGTTTTATCCTTTGTTTTATGTGATTCTTAGGTTAAGCTAAATTCTATGTTAGATTGCTTAAGTTTTGATGTTACATGCGGTAACAGAGCTTCAACATGCCTAATAATCCAACTATAGACTAGAATGCTAACCAATCAAATTCAAAAGTTTAACCATTGGTTCTAACGAACCAGATTAATTGTCCCTAACTTCTTTACGTTGTTAAAAGTTTGAAAGAACAATTTTGATTTTTTCTAAACCTAAAAAAGTTTTTTTATTCTTTCAAAAATCAAACTGGTTCGACGAAGAGTGACTTTGTGTCTCTATCTTCTTCAAACTCCTTTAGTAGCCGAAACCCAATATCTAATATCGAAAACCATTTTCATCAGCCAACATGGCTAGTCGCTCCTAGGTTTTCCCAGCTTCCACTCGCATACTCAAAAAAGATCAATCAATCTCCAATCAGGTGTCAAAGCCTTCATCTTCGAGAATCTTAATTTTTTTTACAGAACATTATGTGCGTATAAATGTTTTGGGCATACAAATGATACGCTTAAACTACGCATTTAAATAAATTTGTAATTCAAGTATATACATATTTTAAAACCCTTTTTGTGTCACTTTAGTATTGGTAAATAGGGATCATTCTTAACCGGGTAAATTAGGGACATTAAATAATTGTTAGTGAAAAAGAATAACAAATAATCAAAGAAATAAAATAATAAATGAATTAAATATTTAAATATTTAAAGAATTAGAGAATTGAATGAATTAAAGAATTAAATAATTTAAAGAATTAAAGAATTGAATGAATTAAATAATTAAAGAATAATATGGGGGAAGTTTGAACAAAATGTAGTCATAAAAATACATGTAAGAATAATTATGAAATTAATTCTACTCCTACTTTAACCTTTGTAAGAGTGACTTCTTCAAACACATAACTTACCAACACCCTAGTATTTGCAAATATTGAACCAATCACAAATTTTTTCCTTAATCATCTCAATTATCTTCATACATTTTTTAATATTATAAATGGTCTCACAGCGGCCGACACTTACAATATGATTCACCTTTCGTTTTTGACTGAATGTGCCGACAGCGGTCAACATTAAGTCTCTTTAATCATATTTTAAGTGCACCGACAACAGACAAAACACATAGTGTAACGTCCTGACCCGTAATTGGAAAATTTGTGGTGAAATAACAATTTTACCCCTGGAGTGAAAAATGTTGACTTTTGACCCGGAAAGTCATTTACACGTGGACCGAGCCTCATGATGTAGATCAGGAAATGGTGATTACGTAGACAGACGGCACATCAACTTTGGACATCGAGAGGTTATTTTACGGGTCAAGGATTTTTTTAATCAATTTTTGCAGTGCCCGTAGTTCGAGGAAGTTGAATTTGGTTGTTTGCCTGTTATGGGACCCAAAATATCTGGTTGACAACCAGAGGATGAGTGACAAGTGTCACTTATCTTGTGACCCTCATCTTTTATCACACCATATCTCTCTCTCAAATTGCAAACACACATACACAGCAACACCCACACCCCCTCCTCATTCTACCATCTTCTTCTCCCTTTTCTCGTGTTGTGAGGAGCCAGAGTGAGGCTGAGGGATTGTGAGAGACGGTGGAGCACACCTGAGCCATGGTGGCTGCCTAGAAACCCAGAAAGAAAAGGTAAACCTGTGACCCGTGAGCATGAATTTTTGGACATTCATTTTATTACATTGTAACCCTAAACTAAGGCCATGTGTGTCTTCTCTGCGGTTGTACAAGTCGAATGAGCTAAGAAACATGAATGATGGGTGTTGGAATTGTCCTGGGGACGAGTTCGAAAGGAAGTCCTGAAGGATCAAGCTTGGAATGTAAATTCCAAATGCTCTATCTTAATTTTAAGGTCATAGATCGATTCCTAGTTGGATTACGAGTCTGGTTTTGGAAACATGGTAGAAGATGGTCAAGAAACGAGGAAGTGTAGAACGGGTCACGATTCGGGTCAAACTACCCGTTATAGTAAACCGGGTCAACCTGGTTGAAGGTTGACAATGATGACATGGCACTCCACGTCATCGTAGTCAAGCCACATGGAAAATCCTGTGATGCAACGTGGGAACATACCACATGGTTGTCAGTCCCGACGGGGTAGAGACTGATGTTAACATGACGTCATAGTGACGTCAGTAGGAACACGTGGCACCTATCGGGTGGTGCTACGTTGCAGTTTGTCAGAAGTAATCAGATGTTAAGGTGACGTCAGCAGGTGATTTTAGCAGGTGACGTTAGTAGTGACATTAGCATTGATCAGTGTTAGTTACCGTTCATCAAACACTGATCGACACGTGTGGTGCATGGACATGAATTTTGGGATCAAATTGATCTTGTTCGAAAGGTTTCGACATCCTGAATCCAATGGTGTGGTTTCATGTCGATCAGAGATTGCTTGGTTGGTGTTTTGGAGGTTTTTCTTCTTGGGAAGCATGTTCCAGACGCATTTTCGGTTCTGAGGATTGGGAGAGTTTATTATAGGGACTTATATCGATTGTTAGTAACCCATGAGTATGGCTTTGATAATCTGGAACGTCCTGAAGGATGAGGATTGGCTTATAGCTCATGTTTTGAACAAGCAGCAGTACATGTGAGTGGACTTTTGTTTTCCTAACTCTATGCATACATTTTATATGGTTTTTGTTGATTTATAATGATATTTTCTTGACGATTTATGTGAATTTCTTGGGAATTTTTATAAACATTTAAGAAATATTTTAATGACGCGTTTTGTGAGGAAATTGGGCTTATTATACTGTTTATCTTTACTGAGTTTTGGAAAATGGTTTATATTATTATATCATGTTTATATGATTTTGATGTTGTTGATTGGGTGTTTGAATCTGGTTTGGATTATGGAAATGGAGTTGAAGTGGATTACGGTTATCTGATTCTGGATATATGTGGTATGATCAGATTGCTAGATTACGACTAGATGTTGTATTCCTAGGTAGCCATTCGGATATTGTATCCCCGAATGGTTATGGTATGTGGTTGACATCCAAATGTTGTATCCCTATATGATTTTTTATACTGCAAGTATTCCAAGATTGTCGTTTTATTGATAAATTGGATGCATGCGTAATTTTATTAAACGGAGGGAATTGGTATATTTTGAAACTATGTTTTTACAACCTTTATTTATGTCCACTCACACTTTTTATTAGTTTTGGCACCCTCCAGATTGATCACGGACGCAGGTTGTGTGAAGCCTGAGGCATCACGGTGAATGCGTACTCTGATTATGTATCCCAGGTCTGACACGTGTGTAGAATGCTCACTTAATCATGAGGGTAATATGGTCATTTTACAAGGTCGTGTCAAACGGAAGCAGGTCCTCCCACACTAATCATGGGGGTATTACAGAGAAGGTCCTGTCAACTTGGTATCAAAGCCCGAGGTTGCTCTCTTTTGGAATCGTACATTGGGTGTGTACGGTAGTTTTGTTACGGATGTGATGCCTCCACGACGATAGTCCCGTCATCAGCATGGTAGCGATAGGACAACGAGAAAAGTTAAAATGGGAATGGATCTCTTATTGGTTTTATTAGGCATAGGATGCTGTTTTTCAGCGGGGTTGGACCTGGAGGAGGGCGAGTTCTATGTAGCCCCAACAACTTGGATAATAGACTTTTTGGTGTATTGGATCCCGGTACCGATGGTTGGTCAGGATTCAGGTATTGCTAGGAGGAGCAAGGGTTATTGATGACCTAGAGCATGACCAGTTGAACAAAATAACCATGGACGTTTACTGGTGAATCGGATCTCAGGGACCGATTAGTGGATCTCATGCTTGAACGGAGTGTACGGGCTATTGGTTTCCTTTGTGAACTTATGATACTGATAGCATTGTGCTTTTCGGATTGGTCTGCATAGGGTTGGTGTTAGACATTGTTATTTACGGATTTGGATGTGACTACTGAGACTTGGGCGACATTCAAGGAACGTTTCAGACACCATATTCACCCCTAGTTTTATCGAGAAGACTGAGAGGTAGTGTTCTTGTATTCGGAGCACAGGTATCTGGCCGATTGCTCAGTATGAGCAGAGATTTCTAGATTTGGCTCGGTTCGCACTAGGTGCAACGACAATTAAGGCAATGAGGCTTCGTTGGGTTCTGTCGGGTCATTAGAGTAAAACTCGAGTGATGGTGCTGGTTGGAGGACTTACCATATTCCGGACTCTATTAGATGTGGCATCTCTGAGGGAGATGGGTTTGATAGAATCCCAGCAGCAATTAGATGTTCCTGACTGACGCCGAGAGCATCTAGCATATGCATTTACCAGGAAGCATTGAAGAGGGATACTTCTTGTAACGAGCTGGACATCGAAAAAGGTAAATTTGGGAAAACTTGAAGAAAATGATGATTTTGCCCTTAGAATTGGGCGAACGGTTGACTTTTAGTTTGAGCGGTCAAACAAACTTGGACCGATGACTGTGACGTATTTCGGGACGTCACGAGTTCAAAGATAGGTGGCACGTTCGATTCCGACATTCGAGGAGAAAGTTATGATGTTCGGAAGTTCAAAGGTAATTCGGTAATTTGGTTAAAAAAGGGCAATTCGTTGGCTTTTTAAACGACCTGGACTTTTCATAAAAGTCGAAGACCGTTAGGTAGGTCTCGATGCCCTGAGTCCGTAGACAGACGACACGCTGAAAATGGACCTCGGATTGATGAGTTATGATTCTAGAACGAGGAAGGGCATTTTGGTAATTATGTGAAGGAAGGACAAAATGGTAATTTCCAAGGGTGCAGTTTGAAACAGCCGTGAGTGGGTTTTGATGGAATTGTTTAACTTTTAAGTGAAAATTTTCATTAAGGAAGGATCAGATTAGTGGAGAGGTGGCAAGTGCATAGTGTGTGTGTGTTAGTGTGTTTGAATTGGAACTTGAACTGTGTTAGTGGAAATGAAAAACAGAGCACTGTTGAATTGTTTATACAATTGAGTGATTTGAGCAGAGCACGGGTTGCATTTGATTAATTGAGTGAAGTAGCTTAATCAATTCTTGGGAAGGATTGAGAGAAGCAGAGAGACACTGGAGAGTTTGAAAGATCGAATTGGAAAGAAAATCAAGAGGAAGAGACCAGAAATCGCAATTTTAGGAAAATGGGGGGAAAATTTTAATGCTAATTTGTGAGTTGAGAGGGCCCAAAGAGAGATCAAAAATAGCTTCCTGAGCTTATCTCGACTGTAACCATGCAAAAATCGAAGGGAATCGATCGTGTTTTGACCTCAAACTGGAGTTTCAGTTTCTGGGAAAATTCGAGGTGGAGTTCAGATGGTTAGAGGGATTAGAGCTTGAAATTGAGTTCGGAAACAAGTCTATGATGATCTTACGAAGCTTTTGGCTGAATCAATTGAAGAAAAACGATGAGGATCGAGGAACTTTGATGCAGGAACAGTGTGCAAACGTTCATCAGAAACTTAAGCTCGAATTGATGGTTTGAGGTAAATTTAGATGTATTTGATCTCACAGATCCTTAATTAGGTCCATAACAAGGATAATGGACAGTTGAATTGTAGAAATCAAGCAGGAATTAAGGGAGATTCAGCTGGGTCACTTCGCGCGTTACCGGACTTGTTTACCAGTCGATCGAGTGGAGACGATGAACAGTACCTGGTACTGTAGTAGCGCTTAACTCCCACGCGCAGCCGCTTGCGGCGACGTGTCGGGGCGCGTGGACCCTGAAGAATAATTTCGGACAAGATTCGAGATTCCTAGAAAATGTCGGAAATTACGGGAACGCGTGCAGCTCGAAAAGCGAGCGATATGGATGGTGTGTGAGTGGACTTTGCTTTCTAAAATTTAATGCATGCATAACTGTTTCTATGATTTCTATGATTATGATTATGACTTATAGTAATTACGATATTCGTATTTATACGTATTTTGATATGCAATACGTAATTGCACGTATTTCGAGACGATGGTTTCACACATGCTTCGATGATGGTTCAATGAATGTTTTTATATGATTTGTGTGTATCATGTTTTGATGATATTTTGACTATGATTGTGAGTATGATTTACGATTCTGGCACGTATTTCAAGACTGTTACGGATTTGCACGTTTTACGAGATTTCGAGTATGTTGTGGTTTGACCGTGATTTTGATGATTTGAATTTGGTATTTAAAATACAATTTGATTTCAAAGATTTAAAACGGATTTTGGAAAAGGTGATTTCGGGCTTGATGCCCAAGTCATAAAAGTAATTTCGATGAACGAGATTTCGGGATTCGGAAACTTGAAGGTGGATTTCTGGATTTGGGTTCAGGATGATGGTTTCGCATGCTGGCTTACGGAATCATTATTCGAATTCGGACTCGGGAATGGATGACGGATATGATTGGGGATTTGATTGTGAAATTCGGACATGAGTTCCATTTCGATTAAGTGTGATCTCGGATTTGACTTGGGAAATTGGTTTACGATGGATTCTGGATTTATTGTGATTTACAGATGGTTTTGGGTTTAAAGACCCGGTACTATTGCTGGATGATGTTTTGGGTTTAAAGACCCGGTTGATGAATGACGGGGGAGGGCCCTTGATTGACATGTTTTGAGTTTAAAGACTCGGTTATTGTGATATCCCCCGTGGCCTATTGATTATGCTTTGAGTTTAAAGACTCGTTGATATCCCGGGAAGGCCTGATTATGCGCATGGTTTTGAGTTTAAAGACTCGGGCGCACTTGAGATCCAACAGATTGATTGACTTGTGAATTACTGTTGATTTCTGATGTTTTCTGATGTGTTGGGAAATATCCCGGTTTATATTACCTGATGGATTTTGGGTTATGTTATGTACTTGGCTTTTGATTCATGATTTTGGGCTGAGGCCCCGTGTTTATGGTTTCAGGCTAAGGCCGAGGTTTAAGCAAAGGAAAATGATTTTGATTTCATACACGATTTTCTTACATTGGAAATGAAACGAATTATGAAATGATTTTCGAATGCATGCATTGGTTTTACGTGGAGGGTCGAATGTCTTTTCTGTAACATGTTTTGTAACTGATTTATTTTCGTCCACTCACACCTTTTGTGTTTTTTATTGACCCTCCAGGTCGTGGCGCGATGACCGAGGCTATTCGAGAGGTGGAGGCATGAGTGGGCATATGTACGATTATCCCTTGTTTGACAAGTGTTGAGGGTAATTTGGGAACTTCAGTCGACTTGCCAGACGGGAGCAGGACCGGGCTCGGTTATTAATGTCCCTTCGGGGACGGCCCTGTCAAATTAGTATCAGAGCACTAGGTTGCTGATTTTGTTGCCATATCATGCCTCCGAAGCGTAAGCCTCTTGCGCGACCTGGTAGTGAGACGGGTAGACGAGGGTGTATGAGACTTCGTGATAGATCTTGGATGAGATTGACCCTAAATTGAGGGTTAGATGTAAATCGGTGTATACTGTTTGTTACACGTAGCATTGTGTGGGTCACAGAGACGAATGAGCCCAGAGGCTAGAAAGGTTGCACAATCCATCAAGTTGTACTCGTGATGAGATTATTCACAGTGAATTCCTTAAGTGGGATGTGTATTTAAAGCGTCTAAAATGTGATGGGATATCCCTTAGGCCTTATCGGTCGTATATGATATGGTTGACCATTGGTATTTGCTCGGTGACTGGGTATGTCAGTGATGGCATGATTGATTGGTATGAGATTGGACTCAAGAGGAGTCGAGATATGGGTACGGGACTCAAAATGAGTCCGGATATTGGTTAGAAACTTGAGATGAGTCATGGTAAGGTATCAAGGCTCGAGAGGAGCCAGAAAGGCTGATTGAGGAATGTTTGGCACTTAGGATGCCAAGGACTGGTATAGGGTCAGGTACTGATGGATGGATTGGTTTTGCTTACCTTTATTTACTGTACTTATGGGACGCCTAAGCTTCATAAGTGACTGAGGTTCGGGCGGAGACCCGAGGTAGACAGAGATTTGGCTTTAGGAGATAGGCTAGTGGGAGGTGAAGTGATAAGGGTAATAGTTATGATTGTGTGTTATCTTGTCACATCATAAAGAAATGGTTATGTAGATTGATTGCTATAGTGAGATGGCACTGTTGGGGTGTGGTAGAGTGAGGATTGGCTCCTATATTGACTGTTGTTATGACAGGCGAGGGAAGAGTTGGTGGGGCCCGTTATGGACCATAAGGGCGTGGTCAGTTGGGACCACATGCCCAAAGATTTGCAATTCCTTTGTAGGAAGTCCGAGTAGCCCCGGAGTGATGACCTGGATACCTATTATTGGTGGTGATGAATATGTATTTGGTAGGTCCTGGGCTATCCAATCTTCCATGTCTTGAGATTGGCTATTGGACGGATATGGTGTTGTTTATGATTGGTTATGGTATGGAAGTCGTTGAACTGACTAGAGTTGTCGATGTGATACTTTGATAATAGTTATGTGGTGACCTTGGTAATTATATATGGTTAAATTAGTGAGACATAAGGGGGGTAGACCTCTTGATGTGAGGTTACCCAGGATTACTAGTGTTATTGGCCTAGTGGCTGACTTAGATTTGGATGAATTGGATGTAATCCTTAGAATGGATTGGTTGATGACTCATGAGACCTCTATCGAGTATGTTGATTAGGAAGTGATATGTGGAATCTAGGATTCCAGAGGTTATGTTTCAGGAAGACTCGAGGGTGTTACCATCTAGGATGATTTTGATCCTCACAACCAATAGATGGTTGGTATGAGGTATTCAAGTTTGTTGGTCACAGGTGTGGTGTATGTGCTTCGTGTATGAGATGCCTAGTGAGGGCTAAGGATGCCCAGATTCCTCAACATATTCCTGTGATTTTACCAGGATGAGAAATTGAGTTTACGATGATCTGAGCTTATATGTTGATTATGGAAAACTTAATAAGGTAACGGTATGGGATAAGTATCCCGTATCATGAGTTAAGGATTTGTGGTTCCGTGGGAAGGTTGTGATTAGTGACCTTATTAAGAGAGGCCAACATGGCGGTGATTGTCGATTTTAAGTAAAAGAGAGAAAAAGATAATGTCCGGATTTGATATGGCTAAGGGTAGTTGATGGTGATACCCTTGGATAGCCAAATGGACCGGTTCTATTTGTGAGCTGATGAGTCAGATATTCTGACCACTTTGGGATGGCGTATGGTACCAGGATTGATGATTGGTTGGTTGGTGTACTTACATGTACCGATGGGCGAGTAATATACTGAGCAGATGTATTGAATGCCCTCAGAGAGAGAGATAGTTGAATAAGTGTTAGGTCTGATAGACCATAGTAGGTTTGGGGAACATGAGTTGGTATGAGATTTGATGGAGACAATAGAGGATTGTAGGGGGGTTCTCTACCATGTTTTTCCAGTTATGGTGATTGACCCAGAAGGAGGTCAGAGTTATTGGAAATAAAAACTGAGATAGAAGGGTTACAAGTGGAGAAACGGTGACTTATGTTCGATTACTCACTATGCAATTTCGGACTCGGTGAGTTGTGTATTGATGCTAGCTGAACCCTCAGAAGTTGACCTTCCTTGTATAAGTTGAGATCGACCCACGGGGTTGAGCATGCAGAGGTCATATACCTTTGGGAAGGAATGTACGAGTACTGTATCGACCATCAGGATTAGTGATAATGGATAAAAAGAAAGGCTTATTGTGTGATAAGGTGATGGTCGGAATATATATATTGAGATTACGACCACATTGGCGGATCAGGTATTATTTGGGGAGAGGATTGTCATGTTTGATAAATTAAGGATAGGTGAAATCCTGTTAGTTATGGAACTCTATAGGATTGGAGTAATACATGATTTCTGATAACTTGGACCGTTGGCGTCCAACTGCAGGACCATACTCTGTGTATGGTGGAGTCGAAGTTAAGAAAGGGATGTGTCTTGCAATATAGTACGAGCGATTGTACTGAGTCCTTATTGGCAATAGGAAGGAATCAGGAGGAAAGGTTAAAATCATTATACATAGTGACCCTGGGAAAGGGATATGGTGTAATTGACCTAGTGAGGCGAATGAGTCCCCGAGTTGTTGAACCTTATGAGTTTATTGGCCTGGTGACATATGCATAAGGATGTATCATGTCACGAGCGGATGACATTTGATTGAGAAGATATGACGGATTTTTGTATTTCCTGGATTGTGTGGACTGGAACGTGAGCTAGGCTACGTATTCCGAGTAAGTTTGTGGTATGACTGCCCATGGGACAGGGGTTTACAGAAGGATTGAGGCCGGTTGTATGATTTCTATAAGTTGGGTATGACTTATATTCGGTTGAGAGTGATTATGTTTCGGGATTATCGTAGACATATATCCTCGGGAAAAATATTATGCTCCCACTAATGGGAATTTCATGGACGAAATTCTTTAAGGGGGGTAGGTTGTAACGACCCAGACATTCGAAAAAGGTAAATTTGGGAAAATATGAAGAAAATGACGATTTTGCCCTAGAATTCGGCAAACAGTTGACTTTTGGTTTGAGCGGTCAAATGAATTTGGACCGATGACTGTGGCATAGTTCGGGACGTCACGAGTTCATAGATAGGTGGCACGTTCGATTCCGACATTCGAGGAGAAAGTTATGATGTTCGGAAGTTCAAGGGTAGTTCGGTAATTTGGTTAAAAAGGGGCAATTCATTGACTTTTCAAACGACCTGGACTTTTCAAAAGTCGAAGACCGTTAGGTAGGTCTCGATGTCCTGAGTTCAAAGATAGGCGGTACGCTGAAAACGGACCTCAGACGGATGAGTTATGATTCTAGAACGAGGAAGGGCATTTTGGTAATTATGTGAAGGAGGGGCAAAATAGTAATTTCCAAAGGTGCAGTTTGAAACAACCGTGAGTGGGTTTTGAGGGAATTGTTTAACTATTAAGTGACAATTGTCATTAAGGAAGGATCAGATTAGTGGAGAGGTGACAAGTGCACAGTGTGTGTGTGTGTGTGTGTGTTAGTGTGTTTGAATTGGAAATTGAACTGTGTTAGTGGAAATGAAAAACAGAGCACTGGTGAATAGTTTATGCAATTGAGTGGTTTGAACAGAGCACATGTTGCATTTGATTAATTGAGTGAAGTAGCTTAATCAATTCCTGGGAAGGATTGAGAGAAGCAGAGAGACAATGGAGAGTTTGAGAGATCAAATTGAAAAGAAAATCAAGAGGAAGAGACCAGATATCGCAATTTTAGGAAAATGGGGGAAAAATTCGAATGTTAATTTGTGAGTTGAGAGGGCCCAAACAGAGATCAAAAACAGCTTCTTGAGCTTGTGTCGACTGCAACCACGCAAAAATCGAAGGGAATCGGTCGTGTTTTGACCTCAAACTGGAGTTTCAGTTTCTGGGAAAATACGAGGTGGAGTTCAGATGGTTAGAGGGATTAGAGCTTGAAATTTAGTTTGGAAGCAAGTCTATGATGATCTTACGAAGCTTCTGGCTGAATCAATTGAAGAAAAACGATGAGGATCGAGGAAATTTTATGCAAGAACAGTGTGCAAACGTTCATCGGAAACTTGAGCTCGAATTGATTGTTTGAGGTAAGTTTAGATGTATTTGATCTCACAGATCCTTAATTAGGTCCATAACAAGGCTAATGGACAGTTGAATTGTAGAATTCAAGCAGGAATCAAGGGAGATTCAACTGGGTCACTTCGCGGGTTACCGGACCCATTTACCAGTCGATCGGGTGGAGACGATGAACAGTACCTGGTACTGTAGCAGCGCGTGACTTCCACGCGGCGACGCGTGAGGGCGCGTGGACCCTGAAGAATGATTTCGGACAGGATTTGAGATTCCTGGAAAATGTCGAAAATTACGGGAACGCGTGCAGCTCGAAAAATGAGTGATATGAACTGTGTGTGAGTGGACTTTGCTTTCTAAAACTTAATTCATGCATAAATGTTTCTATGATTTCTATGATTATGATTCTGACTTATAGTAATTACGATATTCGTATTTATACGTATTTTGATATGCAATACGTAATTGCACGTATTTCGAGACTATGGTTTCACACATGCTTCGATGATGGTTCAATGAATGTTTT
The DNA here is from genome assembly GCA_032719365.1 of Prinsepia uniflora. Lineage (NCBI taxonomy): Eukaryota > Viridiplantae > Streptophyta > Magnoliopsida > Rosales > Rosaceae > Prinsepia > Prinsepia uniflora. Next base: position 32,095,615 of record CM064863.1, read on the forward strand.
TATATGATTTGTGCGTATCATGTTTTGATGATATTTTGACTATGATTGTGAGTATTATTTACGGTTTTGGCACGTACACGTTTTACGAGATTTCGAGTATGTTGTGGTTCGACCGTGATTTTGATGATTTGAATTTGGTATTTAAAATACGATTTAATTTCAAAGATTTAAAACGGATTTTGGAAAAGGTGATTTCGGGCTTGATGCCCAAGGCATAAAAGTAATTTCGATGAACGAGATTTCGGGTTTCGGAAACTTGAAGGTGGATTTCCAGATTTGGGTTCGGGTTGATGGTTCCGGATGCCAGCTTACGGAATCATTATTGCGAATTCGGACTCGATAATGGATGACGGATATGATTGGTTTACGATGGATTCTGGATTTTTTGTGATTTACAAATGGTTTTGGATTTAAAGACCCGGTACTATTGCTGGATGATGTTTTGTGTTTAAAGACCCGGTACTATTGCCTGATGATGTTTTGGGTTTAAAGACCCGGTTGATGGATGACAGGGGAGGGCCCTTGATTGACATGTTTTGGGTTTAAAGACTCGTTGATATCCCGAGAAGGCCTGATTATGTGCATGATTTTGAGTTTAAAGACTCGGGCGCACTTGAGATCCAGCAGATTGATTGACTTGTGAATTACTGTTGATTTCTGATGTTTTCTGATGTGTTGGGAAATATCCCGGTTTATATGACCTGATGGATTTTGGGTTATGTTATGTACTTGGCTTTTAATTCATGAGTTTGGGCTGAGGCCCCGTGTTTATGGTTTCAGGCTAAGGCCGAGGTTTGAGCAAAGGAAAATGATTTTGATTTCATACACGATTTTCTTATATTGGAAATGAAACGAATTATTAAATGATTTCCGAATGCATGCATTGGTTTTATGTGGAGGGTAGAATGTCTTTTCTGTAACATGTTTTATAACTGATTTATTTTCGTCCACTCACACCTTTTGTGTTTTTTATTGACCCTCAAGGTCGTGGCGCGATGACCAAGGCTATTCGAGAGGTGGAGGCATGAGTGGGCACACGTATGATTATCCCTTGTTTGGCAAGTGCTGAGGGTAATTTGGGAACTTCAGTCGACTTTCCAGACAGGAGCAGGACCGAGCTCGGTTATTAATGTCCCTTCGGGGACGGTCCTGTCACTTCTAGCTCCGAGTATTCGATTGGAAATCGTGCGATTGCAGTTGTTAATGAGCAGGATAGAAAGGATCCCGATAGGGTCGCTTGAGATATCAGTATTTTTCTAGTCTGGTAGACTACACCTAGAGTAGAGATAGGTGTTTTGTATTTCCTTGGCTTGGATGCTCAGGTGTTGGTGAATACAAACCCACATATTTTATCACTCCTATTGATTGGGAGTTGATCCCACTAGGTTAAGGCACGAGTATCAGTACTCTGACTGATACTATGATCAGGGCTAGTTCGGGGATTTGAGACTGTTTGATTTGGGTTGAATGATTTTCAAAATAAGACGGATTGGATTCCTTTGGATATTTATATGATTTGGATGTGATTCTAAGGATGGTTTGGTGGACTACCCATAACCCTGTTGAGTGCTTGAGGAACCAATTTTATTTGGTAGTCTTGACTACTTCTTTCGGGAGTTAATTAGTTCGACTTTGGAAGCCGGGAAGTTACTACAGAATAACTGTTAAGGATATTGGACTTGTGTTATGGTGTCCCTAGATAATGGAGTGAGCTTGGGGAGATATCGGTTATGTAGAAGTCTCTTGATGCGTTGTCAGGGAATTTACGTGGTTGCCACCTTAGGAAGAGGTTCTGGGTACTCAATCCATTTTGTAACCAACGCGTTGGATGGTACCAACAAAGTTAAGAGAATTAAGGGTTCAACTGCATGATTTAGCGGAGTTAGGGTTTGTTTGACTTCTAGCGTACTCTTGGGGAACCCCAGTGCTGTTTGTTCGGAAGGTGGATCGCACCCTGAGATTTTGGATTGATGATCGACAACTGAATGAGGAAATAATGTGGAACTAGTAATGCTTATCGTGGAAGTATTTAGTGACCTTTCTTCATTTTCCTGTCATCTCTAGATTCCAGGGATGTATAAGTTTGTAAAAGTTGAACTTGTTGAGGAGTGCTACGATTATGGAGCATAGAGTGGATTCTCTATAGTAACTATTAATATATATTATTGGTTGGTGGAGGATACTTCTCCTTTTCTAGTTCCTTGGAAAGAACTTATGGGTGTGCCTACAACATGGTTACAACTTCTTTAGCTTTCGATGGTCGTTTAAGGATCTAACACCTAGGTTGTGAGTCAAATTGGAACGAGTGACATTGATGGGCTTGATGCACTGAGTGACATGACCCATCCCAATCCCCACGAGATTAATGGGGGATGTACCATGCTACCGTTTGACATGTGATGTATCGGTCTCTGCTACAGCCTGCATCCGCGATCAAGCTTAAGGGTATTAAAAACCATAAAAACCTATGAGTGGACAAAAATAAATAGTTTACAAAAACCCATTTCACGAAAGATTTATACCCTCCACTAAAAAGTATGCATGCATTCGAAAATCAATTATCTTAATCTTTACTTTAAATCAAATCATAGGTTTTGTAAATCATATCTCAGTGAAAACATTGTTTAATCAAAACCATTTCCTTTCTCCAATCATTAGGGCCATAGCCCAAAACCATAACCACGTGGGAACTCAGCCCAAAACATAAAATAATGTGGGTCGTTACCCAAATCCGTAAACACATAACCAATCAAATAAAAACATAGTTAACCAATCATTAGCATCTCAGATATCTAATCAATATTATCACGGTCTAAGGCTACACATGCCACTCGGGATCTCAAGTCCGATTAATCCCCTGGCTCTACCAGTGTCTAGGAAATTCCCGGATCACTGCCCAGGGTATGACATCCCTGATGTCTAATCAATAGCAGTCTTGATCTTGAGGCTCTCTACGTGAACCACTTTCGGTCTCTCCGTAGGATGGCCCCTCTTAGGCAATGCGCCGTGACTATTCCAGTGTCCCTGACATCTGAGGAGGAAATCCAAATTTTAAGGATGGTATAGTTAAAACCATAGTCAAAACCATTTCAATAGGGTCTCAGCCCGAGGTATAACTTCCATAAACCATTTCCACAAAACTTTCCAAGCCTAATCCATATAGGGTCTCAGTCCAAATCCAAATCCAAAACCAATTTCATTAAGGTCTCCAAACCCGTAATTACATTTCAAAAACCACAAATGGGACTCAAGCCCGATATCATAAACAACTCGGCTTTAAGCCCGCTAGTATAAACCAAATGGGCCTCTAGACCGATACCTCATTAAATCAAATGGACTTCAAGTCTGATAGTTCATATGTCAAATGGGTCTCAAGCCCGATTCCATATTTCCAAATCTAAAATCATCCCATTAATCAACTATTGAAACAGAAGCACGTATAAACCCAATATAAAACCATAAACCTTCGAATACGTGCAAATACATAAATATCAAATACCACAATCATATGCACTCAAGGCATTTTAAATCATAGATATAAAACATATAAAATAGTTACGCATGCATCATATTTAAACAAGTGTCCACTCACATATCGTCCTTGTTGCGCCTCAAAATTCGTGTTGTAAGCCTCTCCTGGCTAATCCAACCTCTCCAGGTTATCCGGACCTCAAAACAATGAAAAGCGATATCGAAGTTTCAGCTCTGTTCCCAGATGTTTCAGGCCACCAAGCTTCTCGAAACTAGTCCCAACCAAGTCGCCTTGATCCTCTACCAGGGTCTGTATCGTGTTCAGCCTTCCTTTACATCTCTCAGGTCTCACACACTCACTCCAGATGATTAACGATGGAGATGATGGAGAAATAGAAGGGTGAGGTGAGGTAGTGTTTAGGTGTTTGGGTTTAGGGGGGTTTCGGGTTACAAAGGAAACAAAGGAGATGAAAATGAAAAATAATAGATCCCACATGCTTGGGTTTTGGGCCACTCAAATGAGGGATAGGTGTCACTCACTGATTGGTCCACCCAAATTTTCAACCCAATCCAAAACTGCCTTTTGTCCAATTTTCTCGGTTTGCATGAATCATTCTATTTTCCTTCCGTGACTCATAATTTTCCCGTCGAACGTCCAATTTTGACGTACCGCCTGTCTATAGACTCGTAACGTCCCGATCTACGAAACAATCCTCAGTCCTCATGCATTTAAACACCCGGGTCAAAAGTTAACTTTTAACCCATTCCTAGGGGCAAAATCACCATTTTACACCGATTATCCGAACCTTCCGAATTAGTCACGATAAATCTTAATTACCCTTAATTAATCTCGTGAATTTGGGATGGGTTGTTACAATCTGTCCCCTCTTTAAATTTGCTCCCCGAAATTCAAACTAACCTAATTCCACATCCAAATTGTGGGAATCTAAACCTGCCTCACATTCAAGCCTCACATTTAGCGTACCCTAATGTACACGTACACGTCCACTAACCAACCATAGCACTCACCTGTACCCAACGTCCCACAAATATCCACGATACTTGTCTGTACTTAACCTCATCATGTGACGTTGACTAAAATCCAACTCATTGGTAGGTCCGACATACTTGTCACATTCACAAGTACCACACTGAAAATTTTGCTATTACGCTGACACCTTTCGAAGCTAACACGACAACTTACTGTCCTACTCAATTGGTAATTCAAGATTGTCGGCCTACTAAATCTAGTTAGCATACCAAACAGACATCATTCAGCTTTCATCTTGACGACCTTTCTCAGTTGGAAATCCAAGCTGACATTAAGTTGACATTCTGCTCCCACTAAGAGTTATCAAATCTTATCTCCTCCATCACACAAAACCGTCTCCATAACGTCATATCGACCGGCACTCACGGCTCCACTGTTAGTACTCGATTCACCAACACAACCCCGCCTCATTCTGGAGTCCTACTAGGGTACCTCGTATCAAATCTCATCTTACTCAGCGTCCAACACAATGATTCCTAACTCGTGTTCCGTACTAAAACTGACTCTCACCATAGTCCCATCACAATATCTCATCTCCCTCAACGATCCACCAACTCACTTAACCTGTGGATACAAAAACCGACATCTCACTCAACTTGGACCCCATTGAATACTTGCTCCAGCAATGATATCACAACTCGGGCTAGAGCACAGTATTCAATGTCTAGTCCACATTCTCAACAAAATCGACAATATCGGAACGTATCTGATTACCATCACATCCACCAAAATACCCCTAGTGCATACCCCACGTAATCGCAACATCCTCAAATCTAATATGTCCACTACATGACTGTCCAATGTGTGTAGGGCACAAGTGCACATGACACACACCTACAAGGCACCCCAACAGCCTCAGATCAAGTCCAAGCACCACAACAATCTCGGATGCAGTGGTAGATCCAGTCCGTCCACTACATGGCTCAACTGGTGCATACCATACAGCACCACCAAGTACCATTCAGGCTTGTTCAAGAATTCCTCTCACATAAAGTATGTAGTACGTACAAACACCCTCAAACCAATCCACAACATGGCTAGGAGCCTATTTGTCCAATCCTATTCTAGACAGATCAAACGCTCCAACTCAACGCCCATCTTGAGTTTCCTGGTCACCTGACCAACACCTGAAGAGTGTCCAATCTCAATCATGTCCTCTAAGATGTACCAATCCCCTACTTGTCGGTTACCTTGACAACATCCTATCAGAGACATCAATTATTCATCCTTTCCTGATTGATACCCTAGGTATCATTTTACATACCACGAGAATACTTCTTCTCGATAGTCAAAAGGGATGAGTGTTTTGACTATAACTCCAAACCTATTGTACTGATTGGCCACCACCAATCCCAACTCTTCATCGATCCTCAGACCATTATATCTTTAACCACTCGACTAATAACTCGTCCCTCAAGCCTCGATCACCTCGATCATCTCAAACACCACCTGATCCACCTAGGATCCACACTACTCTCTCAGTCAATGACCCAAAGCCAACACGGGTCCACCAAACCGATACTCACTCAACATACTCGTAATTGTGTCACCAAACACTATCTACTCTTCAAGTCATTCCAATTTGATCCACAACCTAGGTGTCAAGTCCCCAACTCTGTTGGTAAAATTATGAAATAAGACCCTATAGATCCGCCCTGGTCTCCTCTGGTCTCAACTAAGGACTAACCACTACACGACTAACCACTATACCCGGTTCCTCAAAACTCAACTGAGGAGTAACGATGAGTCCACTAATCCCTCAGGATCATCACAGCATGCCCTATGTGTCCTGGAAAATCAATCCAATTCAAGGTCAACCCTTACCCAACCCAACTATCTCGGTTCACCCTACTACAGCTACCGTCGTATGTCCCCATTTTATGGGATCAACTGTTGAGCACCACACTCGTGCAAAACGTCTCACCACCACTAGGGAACATGTCACCAAACCAGGTATCCAGTACCTTACGTAACCCAAGTAAAATCTAATTCACTGAGATGTCATAACCGTCGCTCGGGTCACACTCCCAAGGCCCAACATAAACCTACGAATCCTCATTGTCTGATCAACATCGAACATGAGCACACCACAAATGAGTCACATCCTTTGCTCGTACCAAGCTAATCAAACCTCTACTCATGTCGGAAGAGCTTCGTTTCCCTCGTAACTCACAACTCTAGGAAAAACCACGTACAAAATGTTCCTCGAACGTCACCCAACTCTCAACAGTCTCCACTAAGGTCATTCAAGATCTCAGCTGCTCTTTGCAACAACACAACCTGGACTATCCAATGGTCTTGACTTTGAAATTTGCAACACAAAGTCCTAATCCACTGACACTCTGTGATTTCCACCTACTAGCACACAAGAAAAACATGTTCTAAACGGGTTTACTCAGCCCTACTCGGTTCTTAATACTACTCAACCATGAAATCTGGTGCCAAACACCACTTAATCGAGGTTTGGAAACGAACCTCATGCCACTAAAATTCTCCTAGTCTTACCCTAACACTCAGGTTGATGACGGGCTATTTCCTCGTAGAGACATCACATTCCGCACATGCATAACTCTCCAGGAGCAAACCGTGCTCTAATACTACTCTGACACGACCCATCTCAATCCCCATGGGATTAATGAGGGATGTGCCATGCTCTCGTCTGACACCACGTGCTAGAAAAGGGATAACCCAAACCTTGACCCTCTCTGGGCTTCCAGAGTGCGCCAGGATTTGTGGAGTCATGTGATGTCTCGGTCTCTACTACGGCCTGCATCCGCTATCAACCTAAAGGGAATTAAAAACAATGAAAAGCTATGAGTGGACGAAAATAAATATTTTACTAAAATCCATTTCACGAAAGACATTTATACCCTCCACTAAAAAGCATCCATGCATTCGAAAATCAGTTATCTTAATCTTTACTTTAAGTTAAATCATAGGTTTTCCAAATCATATCTTAGTGAAAACATTGTTTAATCAAAACCATTTCCTTTCTCCTATTATTAGGGTCTTAGCCCAAAACCATAACCACGTGGGAACTCAGCCCAAAACCTAAAATAATGTGGGTCGTTTCCCAAATTCGTAAATACATAACCAATCAAATAAAACATAGTTAACCAATCCTTGGTATCCCAGATGCGTACTCAATGTGTAAGTAATTCCCGGATCACTGCCTGGGGTATGACATCCCTGATGTCTAATCAATAGCAATCCTAATCCTTAGCCTCTCTACGTGAACCACTTTTGGTCTCTCCGTAATGCAGCCCCCCCTCAAGCAATGCGTCGTGAATACTCCAGTGTACCTGACATCTAGAAGAGGCAATCCACTTTTTAAGGATGGTATAGTTAAAACCATAGTCAAAACAATTTCAACAGGGTCTCAACCCGAGGTATAAATTCTATAAACCATTTCCACAATCCATTTAGGGTTTCAACCCACCAAAATCCAAAACCAATTCCATTAGGGTCTCCAAACCTGAAATTACATTTCATAAACCACAAATGGGGCTCAAGCCCAAAATCATAAACCAACTCGGTTTTAAGCTCGATAGTATAAACCAAATAGGCCTTCAGCCCAATACCTTATTAAATCAAATGAACTTCAAGTCTGATAGTTCATACATCAAATGAGTCTCAAGCCCGATTCCATATTTCCAAATCTGAAATCATTCCATTAATCAACTATTGAAAACACAAGCACATATAAACACAATATAAAATCAGAAACCTCAGAATACGTGAAAATACGTAAATACCAAATACCTCAATCATATGCACTCAAGGCATTTCAAATCATAGATATAAAACATATAAAACAGTTATGCATGCATCATATTTGGAAAAAAGTGTCCACTCACAGACCGTCCTTACTACGCCTCGAAATCCATGTCATAAGCCTCTTCAATCTAATCCAACCTCTCTGGGTCATCCGGACCTCCAACAATGAACAGTGACCTCAAAGTTCCAGCTCTGTTAACGCTTCAAGCCACCAAGCTTCTCGAAACCAGTGCCAACGAGGTCGCCTTGATCCTCTAAAATGGTCTTTGTTGTGCTCAGCATTCCTTCACCTATCTTAGGGCTCACACACGCACTCCAGATGATGAACGATGGAGATGATGGAGAAATAGAATGGTGAGGTGAGGTAGTATTTAGGTGTTTGGGTTTGGGAGGGTTCCGGGTTACAAAGGAAACAAAGGAGATGAAAATGAAAATAATAAATCCCACATGCTTGGGTTTTGGGCCAATCAGATGAGGAACAGGTGTCACTCACTAATCGGTCCACCTAGATTTTCAATCCAATCTAAAATTGTCATTTGTCTAATTTTCTTGGTTTGCGTGCATAGTTCCGTTTTCCTTATGTGACCCGTAACTTTCCCATCGAATGTCCTATTTCAACTTGTCACCTGTCTACGGACTCGTAACGTTCCGATCTACGTAACAGTGCTCGATCCTCGTGCATTTAACCACTCAGGTCAAATGTCAACTTTTTGCCCATTTCCAAGGGCAAAATCATCATTTTACACTGATTGCTTAAAACTTCCGAATTATTTACGATAATCTTAGGTACCATTAATTAATCCCGTGAATTTTGGATGGGTTTTTACATTGAGTCTTTAGGATCGTTTTGGAAAATATCCTGACGAGTTCAAGGAGTGTGAGGGCACGTATGGAATACCGAAACCTTGTAGTGATTGCCCTTAGGGGAAGCAGTGGTATGCCCAGTTGAACAAGTATAAGTTTTGTTGGACCAGTGTTGGTTTCCTGATCATGATTTTATTGTTGAGATGATTTGTGCGAGAAGGGTTCTTAGGAATTGAGAAACGATTGACTTCTGCTCAGGTTTGAATATGATGCATCGATACACGGGTTTAGATTGTGCACTTTTGTTACATGTGAAGGTTTTTTATTATACAGCTAGGTCATGGCTGAAGGATAGTCCCACATCATCATTGTCAGGCTACATGGCAAATCAGGTGATGCCACGTTGCAACTTGTTAGGTGGTTGAAAGTGCCGATGTGGCAGAAGCTGACATCAACCGGGACACGTGGCACCTATCAGGTGGTGACACGGGGAATTTGTCTGGTGGTGCCATGTGGTAGTTTGTTAGAAATAATTAGATGTTAGGCCAACATTAATAGGTGATGTTAGTAGGTGACGTTAGCAGTGACGTTAGCGTTGACCACCGTTGGCCAAACTTTGACAGACACGTCTGGGCAAGTGGTCATGAATTTCAGAATCAAACTGGTCTTGTTTGAAAGGTTTTGATGTCCTGAATCCAATGGTGGTGGTTTCCGGTCGATCGAAGATCGTTTGGTTGCTGTATGGAGGTTTTTCTCCTCGGGAAGCATGTTCGGGAAGCGTTTTCCGTTCCGGGGTTTGTAAAAGTTTATTGTATGGACTTATATCAATTATTAGTAAGCCTCGAGTATGACATTGACAACTCGGACGCCCTGAAGGATTCGGATTGGTTTACAGCTCATGTTTTGAGCAAGCGGCGGTACGTGTGAGTGGATTTTTGTTTCTCTAACCCTATGCCTGCATTTTATATGGTTTTTATTAATTTATAATGAGATTTGCTTAATGATCGGTTACATATGATTGATGTAAATTTCTTGGGAATTTTTATGAACATTTAATAAATATGTTAATGACGCGTTTTAAGATGAAATTGGGTTTATTATACTCTTGTTCTTTACTGACATTTGCAAAATGGTTTATACTCGTTATATCATATTTATATGATTTTGATGCTGTTGATTGGGTATTTGAATCTAGTTTGGGTTATGGAAACGAAGTTGATGCGGGATATGGATATCTGATTTTGGATACATGTGGTATGATCGGATTGCTGGATTACACCTACATGTTGTATCCTGGGCGGCCATTCAGATGCAGTATCCCCGAATGGTTATGGTATGTGGTTGACATCTAGATGTTGTATCCCTGGACGGCCACTCAGACGCTGTATCCTTGAGTGGTTGAGATGCACAGTTGGCACTTAGATGATGTATCCTTGGGTGGGCACTTGGACGTCGAGCTGGGCTTCGTAGTCCACAAGTGGTTATGTTATATGATGTGTGGTTGGACACCAGGATTCTGTATCCTTGGGTGGGATCTCATATGTTGAATCCCCGAGTGGTTTTGTGATTTGATGATTCTGTCTGTAGACATCAACGATGGTTAGTCGATATGATGGTTGGCTCAGTATGATCAGCTGGTATAGTGTGATGGGTTCTCTATAAATGGTATAGTTGTTCATGGGTTGATTCACCGTGATTGTTATGCTTATGCTCAGCTTAAACGTATGTGCATTGGTTTTTTTATGGGTTTACATTTGACGGGTTTTTTTGGAACTGTTGGATTTTCTTAAACTACACGTATTCCAAGATTATCGTTTTATTGATAAATTGGTTGCATGCATAGTTTTATTAAACAGAGGGAATTCGTATATTTTGGAACAATATTTTTACAACCTTTATTTTTGTCCGCACACTCTTTTTATTGGTTTTGAGACCCTCCAGGTTAATCGCGGTCGCTGGCTATGTGAAGGCTGAGACATAACGGTGAGTGCGTACTCTAATCATGTATCCCTAGTCTGACACGTGTGTAGAATGTTCAGCTAATCCTGAGTGTAATATGGTCATTTTACAAGGTCGTGCTAGACGAGAGCAGGGCCTCCCACGCTAATCATGGAGGGATTACGGGGAGGGTCCTGTCACACAACATCAAATTGAAGTAAATAGCACTAAAATGTATGAAATAACTAAAATTTATGAAGTAAGACACATGGAGATTGTATCTAATACTTACAAATATTAGAAAGCAAATACCACACATATGTTGAACGATAAATAAAACCAATAACAAAAATAAGAGTTAAGTAAATAGAGAGCAAATGTTACACTTTCGGAATGGATGAAAACAATGGATTGTTATTCACACAGTTCTCCGACAGTAGATGGAACCTTGTGAAGATGGAAGAACAAACACGGGAATTTCAGACTTAAACTCTTAAAATTGCATTGAAAATATTTGCCTAAGTTTCTCTTAAGGAAGACTCAATGTGTGCCTATAACAAAAGTGTCTAAACCATGAGAATGGCTGTAACGACCCGTCCCGGAATTCGGGATTAGATTAGTAATTGATCGTGATTAATGAGGGTTAATCGGTGATTAGTTGGGTGGAATCGGACGAACGTGGCAAAATGACTGTTTTGCCCTTAGTCGTGGGGGAAACGTTGACTTTTATTCGGGTGGTCAAATGGACTTTGCCCGATGACCGTGACATAGTTTGGGTCGTCACGAGTTCATAGACGGGTGGCACGTTCGATTCCGACGTTCGTGGTGAAAGTTATGACGTTCGGAAGTCCAGGGGCATTTCCGTAATTTGGACGAATTAAGGGAAAATGTTGACTTTTTGATCGGGGGTCCGATGGTCGAGGGCCAAGGACCGTTAGGACGGTCTCGATATCCTGAGTACAATGACAGGCGGCACGCGTGGAACGGACATCGAATGACCGAGTTACGGGTCACGGAAGTTGGAGGGCATTTTGGTAATTATTGCCCTGAGGGCATTTTGGTCCTTTCACCACGGGTTACTGTAGCAGCCGTGGGAGACCGTTGCTGCCCCACCGTGTGTGGCGGTTCTGCACATTTCAATTGATTAATCAGTAGTGGGCTGTCTCAGGGGTTTGTTTAATTGGTTTGAGGATAATGGGGACATGGTTGAATAGCTTGGACAGTTTCAGAGCACGGGCAAACTTAAAAATTCGTTGGGCTCCGTTTGCGGGAAGCAACTCTCAGTGAGTCTGAGAGTGTCTCCCACGGGTTGCCGTCTGCTCAATCGTTTAGCTGAGTAGTGGAGGGTGTGAGGTTCATTTTCGAACCTGTGAGAGAGGTGAGAGTGAGAGAAATTGAGTTCGGAGGAAAATCGAAATTTGAGGGAAAAATCGAAATTTAAATTGTGTGAGGAATTGGACGAAACTAGGGACAGTAATCGTCTTCTGGGACCCTTTGGAGATCAACCGTAGTTATTGGCAAGGGATTCGATATCTGTTTGGCCATGAACACTGGTTCCTGTTTCAGAGTTGTGCAGGGACTGTGGACGGCGACTTCTAGGTGAGTTCGTGTTCAATTGGTCGTGTTAGAGTGTTCTATTGGGTCCCCTTAAGCTCCTGTTTAGGTTAATTTGGAAATGGAATTGAGTTGAGTGAGTTTGGAATGTCGACCCGATTTGAGGTCAGCGTTTGGATGGATCGATTTAGTCAGTGACGAGGCTAATAGATGACATAGAACTGGAATTAAATGGTTATAGAAGAGGTTAGGATCAAAAAGGGAAGGAATTGATTGAGAATTGATAGCTATCTAACCGGGTTGTCACGCGGGTTGCAGGACCCGTTTGCAGAGGAAACGGGCGAAGAAGGCGAACTGTTCACCGTCACTGTAGCAGGCGCGTGGGTGTCACGCGCAGCCACTTGCGGCGGCGTGTGACGGCGCGTGGGTCCGATTTTCAAGGTGAGTTCAAAACGACCTTTGTCCTACACAATGTAACGAACATTTTAGCGTTGGTTTCGTAATTTTCGGACAATGTCTCGATGTTATTCCGAGGGTCCGAAGGTTTAGGTTACATTTTTAATTAACGATTAATTCCCGGAAAATTATGGGGAATTAGTATGATGTTATTTGAGACCTTAATGACCCGGGAATGTGTTTTCGGACAGGATTCGAGTTTCTGGGAAATTCCGGAAATTACGGGAACGCGTACGGCGCGAAATCAAGCCTTAAAATTGGTGTGTGAGTGGACGTTGCTTTCAAATTTAATGCATGCATAAATTATTTCTATGATTTTATGATTGTGATTATAAGTTGTGATTGATGTTGATTTCCGTATTTATACGTATTCGATTCCCGTATTTATATGTAGTTTTACTATACATGGGAAATTACATGTATTTCGAGACTATGGTCACTCGTGTGCTTAATGATGGTTTAATGAAAGAAGTTATATGAAATGGGTGTAAAATGATTTAAGAAGGTTGTTTATGATTTGCGAGTGTGACTTACGATTTTGACACGTTTTTCGAGAACGTTCCGAATTTGCACGTTTTACGAGATTCAAGTTATTGTGATTTGATCACTGTTGATGTTTGAATCTGGGAATTGAAATGAGACTTGTGATTTCGAGGATTTTAAATATGGGATTTGAGTATGTTTTTATTGGATCGTGTTTTCGGTGATTATGAATGTGGGTTTGATGTGTTGAAAATAAGATTTGAGAAAGAAGTGATTTCTAAGAATTAAAATGGATTTGAAAAAGGTGATTTCGGGCTGGATACTCGGGGCACAAAGTAACTTTGATTAACGAGATTTCGGTTTTCGGAAATTTAAAGTGGATTCTTGGTTTGGGTTCGGGATGATGCTTCCAGATGCCGGCTTACGGAATCATTGTTGCGAATTCGAATTCGGGAATGAAAAAGGATTTAATAAAGTCATTTGGTCTGATTTTGCATGCCCCGTGTTTAATGATGATTTGAGCATGTTTTGTGAAGTAAGGTTTGGGAATTTGAAGGTGGAAACTCGGATCATGGGTCCTGTTGTGGAAAATGTGATTTTGGGATGGATCCCACGTTGTCGTGATTGATAAATGTTTTGGGGTTTAAAGACCCGTTGAAAACTGTTTTGGGTTTAAAGACCCGGGTGCTATTGCTGGAGCACGTTTTGAGTTTAAAGACTCGGTTAATTGATGACGAGGGAGGGCCCTTAATGAGTTTAAAGACTCGTGATTTTAAAGACTCGGTTACTGTGATACCCCCGAGGCCTATTGATTATGTTCTGAGTTTAAAGACTCTTTGATATCCCGGGAAGGCCTGTTTATGCGCATGGTTTTGAGTTTAAAGACTCGGGCGCACTTAATATCCAGCAAAATGATTGACTTGTGATTTATTGATGATTCTTGATGTTTCGGTTGAGTTGGGCATTGGCTCGGTATATGGTTGTTGGTTTTGGATCATGTTGTGCATTTGGTTTTGATTCGTGGTTTTGGGCTAAGGCCCGGTGTTTATGATTGCGGGCTAAGACCCAATGGTTGAGAAAGGAAAAATTATTTTGAGGTTCATACGAGTTTTTCCTTATGTCGGAATTTGATACACAGTTTTTCTTATGTGTAAGATCTTAACCGATTGTGAAATGATTTTTGTATGCATGCATTCGTTTTCACGCGGAGGGTAAAAACGTTTGTTGTAACTGTTTTGCTAAACTGATTTATTTTTGTCCACTCACACCTTTTGGTTTTTATTGACCCTCCAGGTCGTGGCGCGTTGTTCGAGGCTGTACGAGGGGCGGAGGCATGAGTAAACACATGTGGCTATCCCTGGTCTAGCATGTACTGAGGGTAATTTGGGGATTTCAGTCGTCTTGCTAGGCGGGAGCAGGACCGGGCACGGTTAATAATGCCCTTTTCGGGGGCGGTCCTGTCAATGGCCCCCTATTTATAGGGGAAGTGCCAAAAAATCTAATAAAATAAAGTGCAAGTAAATTGAAAATTACAATTAAAAAAATTAAAAAGTGAAATGATGAGCTTTGCTGGTTTTGGCATGAAATCATGTTGAAAATCCTGCCAAAGGGGGCAGGTTTGATGACATTTGGAGAAGGGCATAGAGGGATACATTTCATACAGGAGCAGCTGACCTGGATTGAGGGAATTCGGTGGAACAGGCGGGGCAAGCGGAGTGAGTTTCAGTAGGCGTGCACTAACAAGCGGCGTACAGACTCCCGCGCTAGGCGTTGACAGGGGCTGGAAAGGTTAGACGCACACGCTCCAAACTCGAGAAGGCAAGATCAGCAGGTGCTCGCTGAACTAGCGTCAAAAGCTGAACGAGCAAAATGGGCCGCAACCATGGGCCGTTAAGAGCCCTAGGCTGGGTTTCAGCCGGCCGATTGGGTAAACTTCTTGGGATGAAGCAAAATGAGTTGGTCGAAGGTTGCTGGGCTGCAGTAAACAGACTTGGGCTGGATTGGTTTTGGGTTTAGTAGCCTCCCACCGAATTTCCTTGAGATTTTTGGTGGCCTCCCTTATTTCGTCCATAATTTCCTCCTTCTAACTCCGATTGGGGCGATTCTTTTGCCAAAATGCTCAAAATTCCAAGCTAAATTTATTTCTGCAAGTTTCACACACAAAATATTATTTTCTCCAATTGTTTGGTATTTTTATATTAAATAATAAGCATAAGGGGTATAAAAGGATATAAAATAATGATAAAATAAAGGCTTCTCAACAGAAAACCTTTTTTTGTAGGTTGTGGCATTGGTAAATAGGCATTGTTCTAAACTGGGGGTTGACGGCACCTAAGCATGATTGTCATTTGGGGTTTTAATTGGGTATAATAAAGTTGATTTTAAGGTCCTACGTTAATTAGAATTAAACTAAATGTAATCTATTATTTAGATTGGTCAACTCATCCTTTTACCTTACTCAATCATAAATCATACCAATTCCAAAACCTACAAAATTCCATCACCTTAGTTTTACGAACTACAAGCATATCATCTAAAGTACATGCCGGGAACTGCCCTAGACACTTTCAATTATCTAGACTCGGGAACTGCCCTAGACATCTAATCAAGCATTAAGCACAACATACAAGCATGGCAAAATGGATCCTTAGCCGCATCTTCTTCCTTGTATCGCAAGGAACACTAGGTTTGTTCCTTGCACGAGTTTGAATTCCAAATGAGGTAGAAATCCTCACGCCTTCTATTCCAAGTCAATTTCCTTGTATGAATGGTGATCCTAGTTGAAAAGGGAAGGAATAATGTGGCAATCATGTCCCAATCGCAAACGGTAAGAAACTGAGTCCTAACTGCACTTGGTGTGATAACCGAGTCCTTAATCGCACAAGAACTAGTATTTGGGCTGGCCTAAAATTCTAGCGACATGTCACTGGCACATGTGCTAGCACAAAATGAGGCACATGGACCTGGTCCTGGGTCTGGTACTCGGCTAGGCCCAAAACTGGAAATGTGGAACAATGGTGGAACGTGATGGAACATGATGGAAAAAGACCTCAAAACATGTCACCAGTGACATGTTCTGGTAATTAGTTCACACATGTCCTGGTCCTTGGTTGGGCATTTGCTGGAACACGAGCTGATCCTTGGCTAGGAACATGTCAATTGGATCTAACTTGGAACACGGGACAAGTGTTGGAATCGGGCTTGATAGGTGGAACAGGATTTGACATTAAGACCTGATAGCTGGAACTTGGCCTAGGACTGGTCATGGTGACTTTCAAATTGGTTAAAAGAGAAGGTTTTTTGTTTTCAATACTCTTTGTTTATTAAAAGCACATTTTAGGATGTCCAATATTTGCCCATTACTAATTCTTTTGTGTTTCTTAATTTGCAGATCCATGTTGATTCTTGTTCAAGTACATATTTAGAGTTACTAAAATGGATTGTAAATGGTCCTCGATCAAATGCAATTTTAGATATATGATCAACAACTTGTTGTTCCACACCAAGGAAGTTAAGAGAACAACATAAAAAGTGGTGTCTTTTATGAAAGCGACAACCATGTGCAGAGCAAGTGCAAAGTATAATGCACAAGTAGCTGATATAGTAGAATATTCTGGGATACTAACATACATAGTTTTATTAGATTACCACATAATTTTATGTTCCCAACTTTAAGTGTCATTGGGCGAATGTTGATAATGGAGTTAGGGTGGAAGATGGACATACACTAGTTAACTTGCACTTGATGGATCCCTTCGTTCTTGCATCTCAGGCTAATCAAGTTTTCTACTTACGAGAATATGATTCATCTGATTGGTATTTAGTGCTGAATGACAAACCAAGAGGTTTTCATGAGTTAGAAAACTATGATGAGATGGCACATTCAAGTTCCACAACAAAAGGAAATGAGAAAAAATTGATGATTATGATGAGGACGAATATAGATATGTTAGGGATGATTGTTAGGGTATATATGAGTGACGAAGATCACTTATTAGCCATGGTTAAGCTAAGAAAAATTACTACAGAAATGGTGTAACTAAATTAGCTTAGTTAGCTGATACTTTGAGCTCCAAGTATAGTTAAACAGCTGATTTTGATTTGTTTATTAGGGAGCTATGTTGTGGTGCTATGTTAGATTCTAATCTAAATGGATATTTAGTTTTATGCTTTACCTATTGTATGCAAGTGTGTGAATGTTAGTTGAATGAGATATCATTTAGCTTTCTATCTTTCTTTCATTTTTAATCTCTTCCTAGTGCTATTTTTATCATATTATTTTTCTTTTATACAGGTCGCTAGGCATGGTCCATACAAGAAAGTCAATCTTAACAGATTAGGGAAGTCATGAAAAGACAATACCAATTGGTTTAAGTGGGAAACACCCTTGTGTGGTAATTAGAGAAGATTCCCATGTACTTGAATTACCAGCTAAGATAGCACAAGGTCTCTCAAAAGCACAAGTTACCATATACTCACTAGAAAGAGATGTGATCCCTGAACCTAATGAACAACCAAATCAGCAAGAAAAAAATGAACTTGAGATCTCCCCAACTTTCCAAGGTTCATTAGCAGCTAACACAAAAAATTTGAAAGGAGTCAAATGGAAGAAAGGTCCAACCAAAATGAAGAACATTGCCTTAGATTCTAATAGTCATGTTTACATCGAATGGATTGAAGCTGGACAACCATGTGGAGATGGCTCAGTAGCATTGTCTTCGTACTAAGGACCTCTTATGTGAGAGGTAGTCCCTATAACATTTGCAGACTGGAGGAAGCTTTCTGCTATGCATAAAATAATATTGGGGTCATCTATTAATGTATATGTGAAAACTATTGAAGAATTTTTTACAGTGAATGGTCAGCTTAAATTAT
This sequence comes from Prinsepia uniflora, assembly GCA_032719365.1. Taxonomy (NCBI): domain Eukaryota; kingdom Viridiplantae; phylum Streptophyta; class Magnoliopsida; order Rosales; family Rosaceae; genus Prinsepia; species Prinsepia uniflora. The sequence goes on from CM064863.1 coordinate 32,114,024, forward strand.
TACCAATTGATTAATATTTGCAGGCAAGATACATCATCGAAGAGCCTTTGGAAAAAGATTATAAATTTTAGGAGATGGGTTGTATTTTTAGGGCCTCATAGTCAATATTAGTTAGCAAAATACTCTAGCCACAGAATGAAAAAGATAGGCTTTAACTTTGTACCGATAGCATAAATTTGGTTGAAGAGTAGAGGACCATTGTTAGATCAAAATCAAGTGTAAAGTTCAAGGTAATCTGTCATTTGCTTCAATGCTATTTGCTGTTCATAAATTCACTTGTTGTTGCTATTTTCTGTTTATTTAGGGCCTCAAAGTTTTATTTTTAATTTTCTAAAATAGTTGTCTGTTTTAGTTTACTACTTAATCATTCATCAAGTTCTCTTATGTACATCTCTTGAATTGAAGTACATATTTTTTTTGTTATATAGCTACATTTTCACTTATATTTTGTATTCTTTTTAGGCTATACATGCAAAGTTCATACAAAAGAGAAGCAAAAAAATCCTACACGCTTGTAGTCAGAAGGGAATGGTTTGATTGGCTGCTGATATAGTGAGTAATTTATTTCTTCTGTAAAAAAAATTCTTATTACTTTGATATACTCATATGTGCATGGATTTAATGTATAGATTACATAATTTTTAGAAAAATTAGTTTGCAAGATCTTAATTCCTATGAAATTTCATATTTATATAATGGTATTTTGTAGTTCCGGTGAATAATTAGTCTGCAATTCGTGTAGGAAAGACTGGAAAACATTGAAAGCGAATCACCTTTATCATCAACACATGATGTGAAAGAAAATGTTATTTCTCAAGTGTTTGGGCAGGATGCTAAAGGAAGAATATGAGGAATGGGATGTAACGACCAATCCCGAATCTATGAGATTAATTACGGATTAATTGCAGATTCTCGAGGATTAATCGGAGATTAATCAAGGTTTATCGAACGGTCATGGTGAAATTACGATTTTACCCCTAGACGAATGAAAAAGTTGACTTTTGACCGAAAAAGTTAACTTTTGACCTGAAAAGTCAAATGCACATGGATCGAGATCTATTACGTAGATCGACACAATATTAGTCCATAGACAGATGGCATGACGAAATCGGACATTATACTGAAAAATTATGGGTCAAGGGCAGTTTTCTGTACTATTCTTGGTTGCACAAAAATCGAGATAGTTGACTTTTGGTGTTGACTTGTGGGACCCAAAATATCTATTTTAGGACCATAGGATGAGTGACACTTGTCACCCACCCTATGGCCCTTTTTAATTAATTCATGCATCATCATCATCCCATCTTCCTTCATCTCCTTCATCCTACCCGAAAACCCAACCCATTCCCTTTTCTCATCATCTACATCTATTGCTGGTGGCCTGGAAGAAAGACAAAGAGTTAGAGAGAGGGTTGGAGAGACGATGGTGTGGACGGTAGAGGCACGGCAGAGCAACTGGCAGTGAATCTAGGTAAACCGAGAACCCTTTTCCTGTTGGATTGTTGGGTTTTGCTTTCTGGTGGTTTAGGAACCGTTTTGAAGCTTTGAACGTGTTCTGGGAGCTATTACGAGCCTATAGGATCAGAAATAAATAGGAAATCACGGTTGGGCAGGTCTGGGTAGTGGTTGGTAAACATGTCGTGGAAGATCAAGTTCGATCAGTTAATCCCAGCGCTTGTTCCGTGTTTTTAAGGTCATAAGGTTGTTCTTGGGAGTGAGACGAGCAGTTTGGTCGAAGAATTAAGGAGTTTGGTGGTTTGACGGTGGAGAACTGATCGGGTTAGGGTCGCGGGTCAAAATGACCTGTTACAGTCAAACTGGTCGACCTTGCCAAAGCTTAACGACGATGACATGGCAAGCCATGTCATCTTGTAAGGACATGTGGCTAACCAGGTGGTGCCACTTGGCGATCTGTTAGAAGGGGTGAGTCCAATCAGGCATGGCAAACCACGAGGACCAGTGAAAGGGTGCCACATGGCACGGTTTTAGGATCTGTCAGGTGATGTGGTAGCTGACGTGGCAGGCCCACGTCAGCATTATCTATGACGACCCATAAATTTGAAAAAGGAAAATTGGGAAAAATTGGAAGGAAATGACAATTTTGCCCCTGGTTATAAGGGTCTAAAATTGACTTTTTGATCGGGACCTTATTTCAACTTTCCGGAAGGACCGTTGGATAGGTCTCGGGACGCTGAATCTGTAGACAGGTGGCATGCGTCAATCGGAGTCCATGGAAAAGTTATGGGTCTCGAACGATGAGGGGCATTTTGGTCATTTTGTTAGTATGGGTAAAATGGTAATTTGGCTGGGATATTTGATGAATCAGCCAATTGGGTGAATTATTCAGTCTAGAAAGTGACACATGTCACTGAAATTAAAAGGATTAGTGGCTCTGGTTGCCGCTAAACAGAATAAAAACAAATAAACCTATACCTATCCATATGCCATTATTGATCACAATTGATCAATTCAATCCCAAACCTGTAGTGACTGAACATAGAGAATAAAAGGGGAATTGTATAGTGAAAAACGGGAAGAAAGGAAGAGAGAACATTGAAAGAAAACCCAGAAACCCGAGAGGAGACCCGAAACCAGATTTTGGACACTTGAATCTTGATTTTAAGTATTGGACTAGTTGAAGTGAAATTGAGTTGAGATTAAGTCTTCTGGGAGCTAAACGAATCGAACCAAATCAAATGGGAAGGGAATTGATGGAGATTTGACTGAGAACAAGCCTTGCGACAGTTCTGAAATTTTGAGGTTTGGTTGGATTGATTCAAGGTAAGAAATGATGTAATTGATGTCGAAATTGTGTTCATATGATTCCTCTGTAACTTCCTGATTCATTAGAATGTACAATTTAGGTCAAATTGGTCGAATTGGGATTTTAAATTTAACGGGTATCAAAATTGAAATTGGTAGTTTTAATCTATATTGTATGAATTTAAGGATGCAAAACTCAAATTACAAATTAAGGTCACAAAGATGAGATTAGAAGAATCAATTGATGGATTTGATGTGAAATTGGACAGGAATGAACCAGGTTGCTTCGCGGGTTGCAGACCCGTATGACAGTGAATCGGGTGAGAACGATGACACTGTAGCACCACTGTTCACGCGCGTGGCTTTCATGCGCAGCTGCTTGCGGCGGCGGGTGAGGGCGCGTGGTGAGTTTTCTGGGGAACTGCTTAACAGGTGTTTTACTCTATGCAATGTAACGAACATTTTAGAGTTAGTTTTGAGTCAATTGGACACCGTCTCGATAATGTTTCGAGGGTCTGAAGGTTTATGTTATGTTTTAAATTAATATTTTATTCCCAGAAAATTATGGGAAATTAATATGATATTCATTGAGTCATTAGTGACCCTTAATGATGATTTTGGGCAGGATTCATGATTCCTGGAAAGTACCGGAAATTATGCAAACGCGTGCAGCTCGGAAAGCGAGCAGTTTGAACGGTGTGTGAGTGGACGTTTGTTTTATAAACCATTATGCATGCATAGTTAAATGTTTTACATGATTGATTTCATGATTTGAATTGCAATGATGTCATGATGATTTGGCATGATTATTTGTGATTTAATGATTATTTTAATCGGTCTTTCAGGACGTTTTACGAGAAATGTGCAAATGATATTTTGGGATAGGCTCGGAGTCAAAAGGGTTTCTAAAAGGATATTTTAACTTAGTTGGTGAGTCAAGGATGATTTCTGGATTATTTTATTGTTTGAAAATGAGATTTTACGGAATTACGTGTAAATGGCATTTGGGCTTGAGACCCTATAAGGAATGTTTTTGACTTGGTTTGAAGTCATGGATATGATTGATATGTGTTTGTGGAATGAATTGTGTTTGTGATTGTGGATACTGGACCATGTTCTAGATGGTGCGAGTGTAGTTCCTAGACGTGACTCGGATGTTGCGTGAGTGCAGTTCCCTAGTATGTGGTATGTCTAGATGGTGCGTGTGCATTTCCTAGATATGACTGATATGACTCGGATGGTGCCTGAGTGCAGTTCCCCAGGTTGGCCTACGCGTAGTGCGGATGTGACTGTGTGATTGTTGTGCACTTATGAATACTGCAGATTGATTGATTGATTATTGTGCACTTGTGAGTAGTGTTGTTTGTTGTTGATTGTGATTGAGCACTAGTATTGAGTACGGGTTCTGGTCTTTGTGGCCAGGTGATTATGTTTTCATATGTTTTGGCTTGAGAGCCGGGATTTGATACTTGTTATGTGTTTTGGCTTGAAAGCCGATGATTCATGTGTTTGACCCTATGCATGCATGGTTTGATAAACTGGAGGGTAAATAGTCTATTTGAATTGTATTTTCAAATGATATTATTTTTGTCCACTCACACCTTTCCTGTTTTGATGACCCTCCAGGCCGTGGCACGACGTTTGGGGCTGATCGAGAGGCGGAGGCATGAGCGGAAATCAGTGCAGTTATCCCTTGTCTGACAGGTGCTGAAGGGTAGTTTCGGGACTTAAGTTGACTTATCAGACGGGAGCAGGACCTGGCACGGTTATCAAAGTCCAGTTGGGACGGGTCCTGTCATTATCATACCATGTGGACTAATGGGTTGGTGCCACGAGGCAGGGTGTCAGAGAGGTGTTAGACCTGTTAGTGACACGTGGCACCAATCAAGGAATACCAGGTGTCATGTTGTCAAATCTGACAGATGTCAGAGTTGTGAGGATGACGTTAGCAGGTGATGTCAGATGTTGACATCAGCGTTGACTAGCGTGACGTTAGCATTGACTAGCGTGATGTTAGCATTGACCAACGTTGACCGTCGTGGACTGAACTTTGACCAGCGCATGGGCACAAATTTTAAGGTCAAACTGGTCTTGTTCGAAAGGTTTCGACGATTTGAATCCAATGGTGGTGGTATCATTTCGACATTTTTAGCCTTGGGAAGCGTGTTCGGGACACGTTGCCTCTTTCAAGAGTTTTGAGGGTTTATGGTTTGGACTTGTATAGGTTGATATTGGCCTTTGGGTATGATTTGGACAAGTTAGGACGCCCCAAAGATTGTGAATTAGCCTCGGAGTGGCTTATGGAGCGTATTGCGAGCGCGCAGCATGGACGGTCTGTGAGTGGACACTTGCTTTATAAATATGATGCATGCATAACTCTGTTGATATGTTTTATGAACATGGTTTTAGATGCATTAATTTCATATGATTTAAATATGATTGGGCATTTTCGTAGAAAGTGCTAGCATGCCCGTATTTCGATATTTATGATTTATGTGATACTTGGGCTTAGGCCGAGTTCTACGTGCATATGATTAATATGATTTGAAGAATTTCACGGAGATGCTTAAAATGCTATTTCGGGCATGAGACCTAGTTGATTATTGACTTTGACTTGGATTATAGTCAAAGGTGATTTGGAAAAGTGATTTGAATAGTGAAATGGTTTTCGGATGTGGAAATAATATTCAAGCTTGAGTCCCAATTGAGGTTTGACTTAGAGTATAGTCAAACACGAAATATATCGGGCTTGTGATCCATTTCTAATTTATGAGATGATATATTGGGTTTGTGACGCAATTATGATTTATGATATGAGATTTCGGGTTGTGTCCTTGTTGTGGATTTACGTGATTGGATTTGATAGGATTTGAGGAATCCTGAATTTATGAAATGTTTTTGGACACGATTGTTATGATGGTTTTGGGGAAACTAATTTGATGAAACTATATTTCGGACGTGGGCCCCATTGAGATATTTGAGATGACTAAAAATATTTATGAAATGTTTTCTACAATTCCATCCTCTATGATGTGATTGTAGCCTTCATATGTCATAGATCCTGGAGAGGTCACGATGACACTGCCTGGAGGTGAGTAGCTCCAAGGGAAGGCTCAAGCTCATGAGTGTTAGAGATGGACATTTCTCAGATGTCGAGCTAGGGGTTCTAAACCTATGGATGCCATCGCTCAGACGTCAAGTTAGGGGTTCCGAGCCTAAGTGAGATCACCTTAGACGTCGAGCCATGGGCTCCAAGCCTGGGTGTATACTCGGATGTGTAATCCCAAGTCGCACGCATAGCACTGATAGCGTGACTATTGAGATGATTTGCTGGATATTGGATAAAGATGATTGGTTGATCTTGTTTTTATACGACTTCGGATGTGAGTCGATGTTTCAGGCAGAGGCCCTATTGAGTTGTTCTACATGATTTGATTTTGGATGAGACCCTACGTGTTTTAGATTTGGTTTTGGGCTGAGACCCTATTGAGGAAATGGCTTTGATTGATAAATTTTTTCACTGTGTACTGATTTGAGAAGCAACATGATTTTCTTTTAATAAAGTATTTGAGATAATTGTTTTCTAATGCATGCATGTTTTTAAGTGAAGGGTATAAATGTCTTTCCGTTAAATTGTTTTTACATTGATTATTTTTGTCCACTCACAGCTTTTATGGTTTTTGATACCCTTTAGGTTGATTGCAAATGTGGGATGTAGTAGAGACCAAGACATCACATGCCGATGCGTACTCTGGAAATCACTGCGAACTCTAGAAACTGCGAGCGGGCTACAGTTTTCTCCCTAGTCTGGCACCTGGTGTCAGAGAGGAGCATGGCACATCCCACGATAATCTAGGGGGATTGAGATGGGTCCTGTCATGAGAAAAGTAATGGCAGTTACTAAACTAGCTTTCATACAAGTAAGGAACAAAAATTTGATGCAAATTCAAGAAGATCATAAAGCAATAAAGGATAAATTAATTAATTTGGAGCGCTTACTTGAGGCCATACTTAAAAATCAAGTATGTGCCTAATATTTTGGGACCACTCTTAAAAATCAGCTTCTTTTAGCCTTCCTTTAGCCCTTATTAATTTACATGTTCAAATCTACTATATTGTAGGCTCAAACAAGTTGGAAACAAGATAATATATCTTCCCCAAAGGTACACTAATTTTTCTAGTATAGTAATTTCCAATTATATATTATATCATTGGAAATTTTAATTTTAATTTGGAAAACATTATCTTAAATAGAGAGAGAGAGAGAGAGAGAGAGAGAGAGAGAGAGAGAGAGAGAGAGAGAGAGAGAGAGAGAGTGTGTGTGTGTGTGTGTGTGTGTGTGTGTGCGTGTGTGTGTGTGTGTGTGTGTGTGTGTGTGTTTCATATTTTAATGTGATTAGAATGTAAGTATGACCTCAATCATCATATGCAAGTTGGTAGATTGGTATGGTGCACAAAAAATAGTTGTTGAAGGATGTTGGTCTTCTAATGATCCTACATTGCTTGTTAATCATATGCCTATTGGGCCTAGCGTTGTGAGATTTAGGGTGGATTTAGTTAAGGATCCTAAACATTTTTTTGTAGAGGCCTACATCTGATATGGTTTATATTGAAGATGTTATTGGAAGTGCAATTGAATGGTCCGCAGACAAAGTTATAAAAGTTAAAAGCACCAAATTGAGAACAATGACAATATTTCAACATCTAGACTCATTAGAGAATTTATTCACAGTAAGAGGCAGGGAAATCAGGAGCTTCAAAAAACTCCTCCTACAAGTTCTAAAAAATTAAATGAGAAGAAAACTCAGCATAGTGAGGAGCATGACAACTTGTCTTCACCAATGGTAATATAGTTAGTTTTTTTTTGCATTAAGATATAACTATAACTATGTGAATGCGAATGCGAATTAGAATCAGTATTGTTTTGTATTACTTGAATTATTGCTAGAGTGTGGTTTCGACCTTAAAACCCAAGTCCAAGTACAAGTTGATAAATTTTGAAGGATCTATTGAAATTGTAATTGAATGACAATGGTTTTCAAGCGACCCAAACAATTAGTTCATCACATTCCTCTTGGCCCTAATGCCATAGTAAGGAAACTGGAAGCAAATTTGTGGAGACCTTCATCTACAATGGACTGTATGGAATAAGCTATTGGACGTTTAATCGCATGGCCCGCTGACAAAGTTATAATGCTTAAGTAGGCAATAGGTAAGAATTCCCAAATTTCTTTGAACTTTGCCTAATTGTAGTGAGGGTAGAACAATGAAATGACTACAAGTTAATTATTTTCTGCATATTATTTTCTTCAGTTTTTTTAGTTTCAGCATATACGCATATTCACTCTCTGTAATTTTTGTATTCTCTGAATTTTCTACATGTGAATATCCATTTTTTGCACTTTATACAGTTTCTGCAGTTTCAATTTATGCATTTTCTACAGTTGATGTCGGTAAATTGTTTTGTCGCTTTGCATATGTAATCATGGATTTTGGATCATAGAATTGGAGGGACACTAGCAGCAAATTAAGTTATATATGATAGTCTATGTATGTAAGGTTGATGACATACTTTTATAGTTATGAAGTTTATGATTTCTAGATATGAAACCATATGTTGATTTCGAATATGAAGTTTATGATTTTGGATTTGAACTTTATGTTGAAAACAATGGATATGAAGTTATTCGTATTTCATTTATGGATTGAATGTGTTGTTTTATTAATATTATGCAAATATTATGCAATGAATTTATGAATGTATCTTATGTTTGATGGTAGGAAATTATGCTAGGAAGCTGTAGAAGAAAATTTGGAAATTTATTTGGTAGCAATAACAATCATAAATCTGGAAAATTTTCGAAGTATTCCAAAAATGCTATGGAAACTAATTTATAGTGTTTTAAAACAACTATAGAACATCATATATACTACAACATTTTATATAAATGCTATTGTTAGAAGCTATTACAGTGATCCATAACTGTTGTCAACAAGTACAGTGTTTCCTAGTGTGCTATAAGAAAATCAGTGTTCTCCCGAAACGCTATGGAAACATATAGCACTCGCATAGGCTAGAAGTCATAGCATTTCAAAGCACTATAAAAACATTAACAGCAGCCCTTTAGAAATGCCATAAAAGATGAACTTTCTATAGCGTTTTGAAAATGCTATGATAGGCGCCACCCCTATTATATAGTCGGCTATAACAATGATTTTTTAACGTTGTAAAAAGCAACCACGGAGTTTTCTGACTGCTGTAATAGGCCAATTATGGCATAGTACCACCACTGATGGTGTTGATCTAAGTGTTGGCCATTGGTCATGGGGCCTTTTGTAAAATCTAGTTGATCTCCCATCCATGAACCAGTCCTTCCATAATGTCACAAAAAAGCCACGTATTCATCAAAGGTGTTGTAACGACTCGGATCTCAAGGAAACGTGAACTAGGAAAATTTAAGGACAGAATGATGATTTTTCCCTTATGAAAGACAAAATGTTGACTTTTTGATTGGGACATCGATTAAGGGTTCCGAAAAGACTATTACGATGGTCTCTATATCATGACTCCGCTGATAGGTAGCATGCCAAAAATGGAGAAAGATCAGACGAAATTGATCGTTTTGCCCTTAAGTCAAAAGTTGACTTTTCTTTATCAAAGTCAAAGTGTTTACTTTTTAACTGAGACCTCGTATATGTGATTCTAGAGGACCATTACGAAGGTCTCCGTTTCTCGAGTACATAAGCAGACGGCATGGCGAAAACAGAGTCCGGTTGGATTCGTTCTTGGTATAAGATGTGTGAGGTTATTTTGGTAAATTTTTCACAATGGCATTTTTCTAAATTTACTGTGAGATCTTTTTAGTGGTCCAATTGGACAGGGACAAGTGCCCCTTATCCTTTATGATTGTGTACACCGACTTTGGCGTGTGCTCGTATATGTGTGCTGTGTATGGTTGTGTGTTCATAATGGATCGCAGAAAAAGAAAAAAGAGAGAAAACAACAAAAAAGGAGTGACCAAAAACAGAGAAAACCTGGGGTGAGTAGATGAGTTTTTATGACGACCCGAAAATTCGAAAAATGAAAAATTGGAAAATTGGAAAGAAATGACGATTTTACCCTTGGTTTTGAGGGTCGAAAGTTGACTTTTTGATCGGGACCTTGTTTGGACCTTCCGTAAGGACCGTTGGATAGGTCTCGGGACGCTGAATCCGTAGAAAAGCGGAATGCATCAATCGGAGGTCGGATGTGAAAGTTGCGGGTCTGCGAAGGTGAGGGACATTTTGGTCATTTTGTTGGTAAGGGCAAAATGGTAATTTGGGGCAGCAAGGTGAATTGGATAAGCAATTGGCTGATTCAGCCGTGATTAGTGACTCAGTGGCCCTATTAAGTGACATTTGTCACTTTGTAAGAGAGATTAGTGGCAAGTATAATGATGATTTGGTTGGTTTGAGTACGTATATGTGTATGTGTGTGTATTTGCGAAGGAAAAACAGAGCAGTAGTATGCTCAAACAGCAGACATCAATATTCCTTTCTGATCGATCTGTGAGAAAGGAAGGATGAAAGGGGATGGAGAGAACTGATCCAACTGACTTGGAAGAGAAAGGAAAAGACGAGGGAGTGAGAGGAAAAAAAACGAAACCCAAAAACCCGTAGAACTTCAAATCCTCCAACATCGAATTTGAAACCAGGGCCCACAATTGCTGTAATTGACCTTGAATTCAGCTTTCTGGGATTGAGGCGAGTTGAACCCAATCATAATGAAGAAAAACGGGGTCGAATCGACTGTGAATGGAGGTCCTCAACTCCTCAAAAATTTGAGGTTTGGTTGGATTAATTCGAGGTAAAAATCGATGTAATTGATCTTAGAATTGTGTTTATAGGACCCCTATGTGGCTTCCTGGTCAATCAGAATGGAAAACTAAATCGAAAATGACGAGAATTAGATTTGTAAACCGTCGAACACTAAAATGGGGATTGATTGGTTTTAGTCCTTAATTCGATAAATTGACTTTCCAGAACTAAAATTAAGGTTACTTAGATGAGATTAGCTGAATCAATTGAAGAAATTAATGTGAAATTGGACAGGATTGAACCGGGTTGATTCGCGGGTTGCAGAATCTGTTTCCAGGCTAATCAGGGGAAGGAGACAACTGTAGCGGGAACAGTGTCACGCGCGTGGGCTTCACGCGCAGCCGCTTGCGGCGGCGCGTGAGGGCGCGTGGAGGTCCATCTTCAGGTGAGGTCAACATGACTTTTATTCTATGTAATGTAACGAATATTTTTGCGTTGGTTTTGAGTCAATCGGACACCGTTTCGATATTGTTTCGAGGGTCTGAAGGTTTATGTTACGTTTTTAATTCGTAATTAATTCCCGAAAAGTTATGGGAAATTAATATGATATTCATTGAGTCATTAGTGACCCTTAATGATGATTTTGGGCAGGACTTGGGATTCCTGGAAAGTGTCGGAAATTACGGAAAAAAGGTGCAGCTCGAAAAGCGAACGATATGGACGGTGTGTGAGTGGACGTTTATTTTATAAACTGATATGCATGCATAGTTAAATGTTTTACATGATTTTTGGCATGATTTGATTTTCAATGATTGCTTGATGATTTGATACAATTATTTACTGGATTTAATGATTATTTTAATCAGTGTTTTGGGCACGTTTTACGAGGAAAGTACAATTGATGATTTTGGGCTTGGCCCGGGATTGTAAAAGGATGTTTTGACTTGGATTGTGAGTTAAAGATGATTTTATGGAATTGAATGATTTTCGGATATGATATTACTGATTTACGTGCATTGAATTACTTAATGATTTTACGAATTTACGAGAAATGAGATTTGGGCTTGAGACCCCGTGATAAATGGTTTTGACGTGGGTTTAATGATGATTTCGAAATAAAGATTTTGATTTTGATTTATGTTCAGTGCCCCCAGATGTGTAATTCCTAGGTAGACATCAGATGTGTAATTCCCGGAGGGATTCCAAACGCGTAATTCCCAGAGGGACCGTATATGTAATTCCCGGTGAGGCTGGATGTGTAATTCCCATCAAGATCTGGATGTGTAATTCACAGATACTCTAGATTTGTAATTCCCAGAGGACCCTCGGATGTGTAATTCCCAAGTTATGTGCTTTATTTTATGATAAAATGGTTTTACGAAATGATTCATATGTTTGATTCTATGCATGCATGGTTTGATGAACTGGAGGGTAAATAATGTATTTTGAAATGTATTTTTAAGTGATATTATTTTTGTCCACTCACACCTTTTCTGTTTTGATGACCCTCCAAGCCGTGGCACGACGTTCGAGGCTAATCGAGAGGCGGAGGCATGAGCAAAAATCAGTGCAGTTATCCCTTGTCTGACAGGTGCTGAGGGGTAGTTTCAGGACTTCGGTTGACTTGTCAGACGGAAGCTGAACCGGGCACGGTTATCAAAGTCCAGTTGAGATGGGTCCTGTCAGTTTTTTAGGAAGGAAACTATGCAGGAATGTTGAGGGAATAGCGCAAGGGAACCATAAACCAATGAAGAGTTACTTCGGGTTTCTCGTTTTAGGGCCTTGAAACCTAGAACTAGATATCCTTTTTACTTTCTGGAGTTCATTTAGGATTATAGGCAAGGAAAACTAAGATTTTTGACGTGAAAAAGGTGCTAGGTAATTCGAAGACTCCATGCCCGCGAAGGTGGAGGTTCAAGCTGCAAAATAGAGGAAAGGTTTTGATGTTTTGGGATTAAAGATCCCTTCTTGGGCTGGATTAGGAAAAGATTGATGTTTTAAATGTTAGAAAAGGGGTAGAAATGAGGTAGTTTGAAACGGGTTGAACTCGCGTGTCTGGCGAGCCGGTTGTAGGGAACCAAGTCCAACTAGAGAAAGACGAATGTGAACAGTACCCTTGGTACTGTAGCAGCACGTGGCTTCCATGCGTAGCCACTTTGGGCAGTGCATGGGGGCGCATGGTGCATGTTCTCAAGATGCATGCAACATGAAAGTTTGAGTACTCAATGTTTCAAATCAAATTGTACAAGTTTCAAGTCAATCGATCACTGTTTTAGAGTAGTTTGGTGTCTAAAGGTTTGGGTTCCATTTTAAATACATTTAAAAATCCTGAAAGCTTATGGGATTAAAATCGAGGATTTTTGGGATGGTTTGTGACCCTACAATGTGATTTTTTACAAGTTCTATGATTCCCGGAAATTACGGAAAACGTGTAAAGGTGAATTTGGCGATTCAGAGGTGTGTGAGTGGACATTCTTTCACTAAACTATTGTGCATGCATAATTACATGATTTAGATGTGTTTGTTTGATTTGAATGATATTTGAGTGCTTGGGAATTTAATGGAAATTTTGGTGATTTTACAAATATGTTATTATTTTATTGCACGTTTTACGAGGTTTCAGTAAACTATGTTTTGAATCCCGTTTCGAACGTGATTTTGAATGGAATGTGGATTATGTTATGAAATAACATGATTTGGAATATTTAATATTTTCATATGATTTTCTCAATGATTTTTACAAAAGTAGCCTTGGTGGCACATTTTACGAGAATTAGTGTTTGAGTTGTGTTTGGGGCTTAGGCCCGAGATTCCGATTATGGTTTTAGTTTGTGATTGAGATGAAGATGATGGTGATGTTCATTGGTTGAGTTGTTGTATTGATTTTGGAACCTGGGTGAATATTAGAGTAATATTTTAGTTTTTGCGAGGAAATTGGGTATGTTATGTCATGATGCGTGGAAAGTGGCTTTGTGCTTATTGTGTTGTGAATTGTTGTGATGATGTGTGAGATTGTGATTGTGATATTGAGTGTGGATATGGTCTGGAATTGTGATGGTAGTCTCAATCGTCGAGCTGGGGGCTCCAGATCCTAAGACTAGACTTATTTATAATTATGATTATGATGCCGATATGGTTTCATGTGGATAGATTCTGGTAATGTGCTGTTGTGATGACCCAGACATTGAGCAAGACTCAAGTTCCTGTGTCTATGTCACTCGGACCTCGAGCAGGGCTCCAGTTCCCGAGTATATTGCCTACCGGCAGGGCACTTGTTGTCAGGACTCGTCCCAATCCCCCCGGGATTTACAAGGGACGCTCCTGATCCCTTCTGACACGGAGTGTCAGACCAGGGAAAATTTGAACCTTTAGCCTGACCAGCTTCCAGAGTAAGCCAGGATCTGGAGGAGGTATGTGATGTCTCGGTCTCTGCTACAGTCCGCACCGTATTCAACCCGAAGGGCATTGAAAACAGAAAGACTGTGAGTGGACGAAAAGTAATAGTTTAATAAAACACATTTCATAAAAGACCTTTATACCCTTCACTAAAAAGCATGCATGCATAGTAAAACCATTTATCAAACCACATATGTTTAAACAACCAAATCCATACGGGCCCCTACCCAAAACCATTTACAGAAATCTAGAACATAATAAAAATATGTGGGATCTCATCCCAAATCCATTTATCAATCATAAAATACAATTTTGTAAAACCAAGAAATCATGTTTATCCATATATATCATATAATCAATCCTGTCACGGTATTTAGAGCTACGCGAGTGCTACCTGGGGTCTCAAAGCCCAAGCCTCCCCAAGGTCCACCCAGGTCAATGTCTGTAGATCAATGACCCCTCCTGGGGGATATAATCCATAGCCTTTCTAAGAGTAAGGAACCCAACGGGGGTGACTCCACTCAGTCAGTGCTCCGTGACTACTCCGGGGTCCACCTAGGCCAACGACCCTCCCCGGAGGAGATAATCCATATATAAAGGATGGTATACGAAAAACCATTTGAAATCATTCTTAAAACCTTTCAAGGGTTCATGCTCGGTCCCCATAAACCGTCATGAGCCACAAAAACCTTTGAATGGTTCATGCTGGTTCCCATAAATCGTCATGAACCATGGGCCCCCGACCCGAAATCATAATCGTAAACCGTAACTGGACCTCATGCCCGATTTCGTAAACCAAATGAGCCTCATGCCCGATTTCATAAACCAAATGGGCCTTGTGCCCGATACGTAAGTCAACTGGGCTTCAAGCCCGATTCGTAAACCAACTGGGCCTTCGGCCCGATGCCTCGTTAAATCAAATGGACTTCGAGTCCGAGGGTTTCCAAAACAAATGGGTCTCGAACCTGAGTTTACCTTTTCAAATCCAAAACCATTTCGTGAAATCATTTCCAAAACTATAAGCACGAAAAATCGTAAACCTCGATTTACGTGCAAGCACATAAATCGCCTCGAAATATGTGAAATCATACAAATCACAACCATCCAAATCATCATCATAGAATCACATCTATAAAGCATATAAAATATTTATGCATGCATCACAGTTTAGAAATCTAGGTCCACTAACAGATTGTCCTAAGCTTCCACCTCGATTTGCGTGTCGTATGCCTCACCGGGCTAGTCGTCGTCACCAGGACTCCCGAACCTATCCAAATCAACGTAGAGGGTTACTAACTACCTTATTAACCTCTCATTGAAGCCCCACAATTTTCCCGTATTTTTAAGTATTTTTAAATTCGATCCTAAACCTTTGGATATCCCGAACATTATTGAGACGGTGTCCGATCGATATAAAACCAGTCCCAAAATGTCAGGACCCACCCCGGTTTCTCCCCGAAAACCGAGGTAAATCCTGCTCCCGTCTGACACCCCGACACGCACAAAAATAAACTCACTATAAACCACCAAAGTACACAGTCAGACGCAGGAGAAACTATAGGAAACATCCCGAAGTCAAAGGTTTACAGAGCATAGTACCAAAAACAAAAGAAAGAAAACCGATGAACAGTACACGTACACGGAAAACTTAAAACACTCCGGGGTCGCTCTCGAGTACGCTATGCATCAGATGCTGCCTCGATGCCGAAGCCCCGCTCTAGCTCCATGACCTAGAGGGCAATTGAAAAACAGAAGGTGTGAGTGGACTATGAATAAGAAAAGAATTTCCGAAAACCAGTTCATAATAAAACCAGGGTTTTAGCCCTTCGTTTTAAAATCACATGCATAACCCAGTTACTAAAAACAATTATAAATCACGTAAAGATCATCATAAAAACAGTTACAGAATCATTATAAAAACAGTTATAGAAATCATATCATAAGAACCATGAAACTGTATCATAAAACATAAATACGAAGCCATCATCATCCGATCAAACCTGCTGAACGTATCCGAGTCTTTAAACTCCCGAGTCTTTAAACTCAATCCAGGCCTCAGTAATATCCGAGTCTTTAAACTCAACAGGCCTACGGGGGAAATATCAATATATCTGAGTCTTTAAACTCCCGAATCTTTAAACTCAATCCGGGCACGTCCCCCGTCAAATATAATCCGGGTCTCTAAGCCCAATAACCAGATACAGCAAATCCAATCCAAACCGTTTGAAAACCATTTCAAAATTCATATCCAAACCCGAATCTGAAATCACCAGTCTGATGCCATTCCGGCATCCAAAATCGTCATTCTGAACCCAAATCCGGAACTCCACTTTTCAACTTAAAAACCAAATCTCGATTCTCGAAATCCGATTTTAAAACCGAAAACCTTGATCCTCAAAATCATGTTTTAAAATCCATTTATAATCATTGAAATCGCCTATCATTTGAAAACCCCAAGTCATGGCATCAAAATCGTAAACAGAGTATTTCTCGTAAAACTTGCGGAAAACCATACTTTCTCGAAAAACGTGCAATGATGTAAAACCAACACCACATATTCCACAATCATGGAATCACATGTAAAACCATAAAACAAGTAATTAAAAACAGTTATGCATGCTCGAGTTTAGAGAAGGAGTCCACTAACAGTACCGAGCCCTCAATCGCGTCCCGAACGTCCTGTACGTTCTTCAGCTTCCTCGGGAAATCCCGAACCTGTAAACCATCACCCAAGAACGTTACTAACACATCTACGAAGGTCCACCTCATTTTCCCCAAAAATCCCCGGGTCCTAAACGTAACGAACCGGAACCCTAAACCTTCACCTTCGCGGAACTAACCTCAAACGACGTCCGATTAACCCGAAACCTATTCCAATGGACTCGTCACAACACCTAGACCAAAAACCATGTTGACCGTTTTCCCAAACACCGCCGCACGAGCCCCCACGCGCCGCCCAAAGTGGCTGCGCGTGGGCTTCACGCGCCTGCTACAGTGTCATCGTCAACCTCAGTCTCAACGGTCCAGACCGGTCCAGCCAACCCGAACCGGCGTGACCGGTTCTCCACCAACCCTCAACCGTTTTCCTCCTTTTTTTTCACCATCTTCATCGTCCAATCCTAAGCTACCTATTCCCCTACTCCAAACACCTCGACACCGTCCCTAACCCGTCGACTCGAGCCCGAAACAAAAACCCAAACTGTCCCCTGTTTCACACTCCGGCCAACCAGGTAACCCCCCGTCACAACAACCGCTTTAGACGACTCCTATGACCTCCCTGAGTCTCACGTAACTCACCAAAAGCCTCGACTCGCACTTAAAATCCACGACTTTGAGTTTAAATTTCGACGGCAAAACAGGGCAACTGAAAGAGGATGAGGAATTACCTGTACACCGACCACCGCCGTGAGCTCAGTCGTGAGAACACGACTCCTCCAGTCCACCTCCGTCCTCTGGACACCTCCACTAGCCTCAATTGGTCCCTCACACGGCAACACCACCGCTCAAACTCCTCTCTATTTTTCTGGTTTCCCCGTGAGCTCACACCTCGCACACACACTCACACCTCACCTCCCAACCTTCTCACTGTCTCCCTCTCAATCTCTGATCACTCCTCACTCACCAAACACACCAACACTCACGATCAACGTCCAACTCCCCTCAATTTTCTCTCAATCTCTCAGTCTCTGTTCTCTCTTCTTCGAACACACACACACGGCACACACGAATACACATCCCAAAATAATTGGACCGTGCACCCTAGAAGCCTCTAGCCAAGCCCCACGTGTCACAATCCTCCCCATTCTCTCACAAATGTCCCAATCTCAACCGTCCACTGGTCCCAATCTGTTGCACAATCCCCAATGTGCAGAATACCAAAATGCCCTTCTTTGAACCCAAAATTACAATAATGCCACTACCTTCCTAGACCCGTAACTCACACATCCTAACTCTGATGAATACGTACCGCCTGTCATCGAACTCAGGACGACAAGATCTACCTAACGGTCCTAGGTCAACATGTAAAAACCCAGTCGTACGAAAAGTCAACTTTTCCCCCCTATTTTAGCTAAATTACGAAAGTGCCCTCAACCTTTCGAACATCATATCTTCCTCCTCGGATGTTGGAATCGGGCGTGCCACCTGTCTACGGATTCGTGACGTCCCGAACTACATCACAGCCATCGGTCAAAGTCCATTTGACCTCCCGAACTAAAAGTTAACAATTTGCCCGAACTAGGGGCAAAATCGTCATTCTACGCTACCGGACCTATCGTAACCGACTAACCACCAATTAAGCTCACTAATCTCATCTTAAACACGGTCTTAACCCTAATTCCCGGGACGGGTCGTTACAACCTACCCTCCTAAAAAAAATTTTGTCCCCGAAATTCCACAGCTCGTTCCCAACACTAGGGGTCTCCAACCCGGTAATCAATACTAGCTTAACAACAACCACTCCTGGGTTTCCTGTCTATCATCTCCACCTTGGGTATTTCACACCATCCCCAACTACCAGTTTACCACGTCTAACCCTCTCTCAGTCCCACAAAAACTTTATGGTGTACGCAAGGGAAACTCGATGAACAGAAAACAAAGGTATTTTAAAATACCTCATATAGAGTACCCAACGGAATTCATAGAGTACATCCTCTCATACTACCACCTCACTTTCCAAAACCCAACTCGATTCCTAACCCAGGACAATCTAGTCCAAACAGGAACTCCTACCTACTGGCTCACTCCCTCGGCTGCTACCTCGACCACTTGTCGGGTAAATCTACAAAGTCCTAAAGCCAAACTCTAATCTCGTATCGATCAGTTATAGTCACTCATTTCCCGTTTCTTCCGTCATCCTTCAACGGAAATCACCGCAAACTGTAACCTCGTCACTCCAGGTCACCTAGGGACAATCCTAGACTCTACCTTGGGATCCAACAACGAAGTAGGTACAGCACAACCAAAAATAGTAAAAGTACCTGTCCCCACACCTGGTGCCGACTAAGCCTCCTACTGATTCATCGAAAACACTCGGGCCTGAGATCCTGAAGATCTACCACGTCCCCTCGAACTACTAGTGGCATCACCACCTCCTCTAGTGCCCGCTGTCCCTGACGTTGTGCTCTGTTCGGGCTCCGCTGCTCCTCGGCCTACACCACCTTCCTGTGGCAACAGGGGACACTCAAGTCGGAAGTGACCTCGCTCTCCATAGTAGAAACAAACATCCCGACCGGAAGGACTCGGTCTCCCTGTCGACGCAACAGACGTCGCACTAGGTTGCGGAGTCGATTGTGCTCGGTAACCACAGAATCTCGAACTCTGGAAACTACCAGGTCTACCGAAATGATCATCGCCCGACGACGATGCTCCACTGAAGTTACCTCTCTTCGGTGTCCTCATACTCGAAGATCCCAAAGAAGGTGGCTCCCAGTGTCGCACCGGCAAGCTAGCCTCAACCCTCACCGCAACTTCTGACAACTCTCGGAGGGTAGTAAATGATCCAGCCGTCACTATGGCTCGAATCTCACCTCGCAGGCCCAACTCAAACCTACGGCACTTCTCGGCTTCAGTAGCCACGAACGCAGGAGCAAACCGAGACAACATCTGAAACTTCTGTTCGTACTCAGCCACACTCAGACTCCCTTGTTGGAGCTGCAGAAACTCAGCCTCCTTGGCATCTTGGAAAGAACGACGGTAATACTGATCTAAGAACCTCTCCCGAAACATCTCCCAGGTCACAGTGTGGGCGTCCCAGCCAGACAACTCGAGGGTATACCACCACTCGTACGCCGCACTGTCCAGTAAAAACGTAGCCAGTAACACTCGATCCTCTGGTGGGCAATGCATTACTGCAAAAATCCGCTCAAGTCTCGTGATCTACCTCTGGGCTTCCTCAAGATCTGCCCCACCACTAAAAGCAGTAGCCCCGAGCCGCTGGGCTCGCTCAATCATAGCACTCTCTGTCCCTCTTGCTGCTTCGTCTTCAGGTCGTGGAGAGGGTCTACGTCAAGGAGGCATCGTCAATCGCACGCCGAAAGAGGCATAGAAACAGTCAAACAGCCTGAACACAACCTCACAGACCGACAAACCCGACAAACTCGACAAACCTATACTCTGATACCAATTATCAGGACCCACCCCTGTTTCACCGCGAAAATTGAGGTAAATCCTGCTCCCGTCTGACACCCCGACACGCACAAAAATAAACTCACTCTAAACCACCAAAGTACACAGTCAGACGCAGGAGAAACTATAGGAAACATCCCGAAGTCAAAGGTTTATAGAGCATAGTACCAAAAACAAAAGAAAGAAAATCGATGAACAGTACACACACGGAAAACTTAAAACACTCCGAGGTTGTTCTCGAGTACGCTATGCCTCAGACGCTGCCTCGGCGCCGAAGCCCCGCTCTAGCTCCACGACTTGGAGGGTAATTTAAAAACAGAAGGTGTGAGTGGACCATAAATAAGAAAAGAATTGCCGAAAACCATTTCATAATAAAACCAGGGTTTTAGCCCTCCGTTTTAGAATCACATGCATAACCCAGTTACTAAAAACAATTATAAATCACGTAAAGATCATCATAAAAACAGTTACAGAATCATTATAAAAACAGTTATAGAAATCATATCATAAACACCATGAAACTGTATCATAAAACATAAATACCAAGCCATCATCATCCGATCAAACCTGCTGGACCTATCTGAGTCTTTAAACTTTCGAGTCTTTAAACTCAATCCAGGCCTCAATAATATCCGAGTCTTTAAACTCCCGAGTATGTAAACTCAACAGGCCTACGGAGGAAATATCAATATATCCGAGTCTTTAAACTCCCGAGTCTTTAAACTCAATCCGGGCCCGTCCCCCGTCAAATATAATCCGGGTCTTTAAACCCAATAAGCAGATCCAGCAAATCCAATCCAAACCGTTTGAAAACCACTTTGAAATTCATATCCAAACCCGAATCCGAAATCATTGGTCTGATGCCCTTCCGGCATCCAAAACCGTCATTCTGAACCCGGATTTCCGAACCCCAATCCGGAATTCCACTTTTCAACTTAAAAACCAAATCTCGATTTTCGAAATCCGATTTTAAAACCGAAAACCTTGATCCTCAAAATCATGTTTTAAAATCCATTTATAATCATTGAAATCACCTATCATTTGAAAACCCCAAGTCATGGAAACAAAATCGTAAACAGAGTATTTCTCGTAAAACGTGCAGAAAACCGTACTTTCTCAAAAAATGTACAATGATGTAAAACCAACACCACATATTCCACAATCATGGAATCACATGTAAAACCATAAAACAAGTAATTAAAAGCAGTTATGCATGCTCGAGTTTAGAGAAGGGGTCCACTCACAGTATCGAGCCCTTAATCGCGTCCCGAACGTTCTGTACGTTCTTCAGCTTCCTCGGGAAATCCCGAACCTGTCAACCATCACCCAAGAACGTTACTAACACATCTACGAAGGTCCACCTCATGTTCCCCAAAAATCCCCGCGTCCTAAACGTAATGAACCGGAACCCTAAACCTTCACGTTCGCGGAACTAACCTTAAAAGACGTCTGATTAACCCGAAACCTATTCCAATGGACTCGTCACAACACCTAGACCAAAAACCATGTTGAATGTTTTCCCAAACACTGCCGCACGTGCCCCCATGCGCCTCCCAAAGTGGCTGCGTGTGGGCTTCAAGTGCCTGCTACAGTGTCATCGTCAACCTCAGTCTCAACGGTCCAGACCGGTCCAGCCAACCCGAACCGGCGTGACCGGTTCTCCACCAACCCTCCACCATTTCCTCCTTTTTTTTCACCATCTTCATCGTACAATCCTAAGCTACCCATTCCTCTACTCCAAAAACCTCGACACCGTACCTAACCCGTCGACTCGAGCTCGAAACCAAAACCCAAACTGTCCCCTGTTTCACACTCCGGCCAACCAGGTAACCCCCCGTCACAACAACCGTTTTAGACGACTCCTAGGACCTCCCTGAGTCTCACCCAACTCACCAAAAGCCTCGACTCGCACTTAAAACCCACGACTTTGAGTTTAAAATTCGACGGCAAAACAGGGCAATTGAAAGAGGACGAGGAATTACCTGTACACCGACAACCGCCGTGAGCTCAGTCGTGAGAACACGACTCCTCCAGTCCACCTCCGTCCTCTGGACACCTCCACCAGCCTCAATTGGTCCCTCACATGGCAGCACCACCGCTCAAACTCCTCCCTGTTTTTCTGGTTTCCCCGTGAGCTCACACCTCGCACACACACTCACACCTCACCTCCCAACCTTCTCACTGTCTCCCTCTCAATCTCTGATCACTCCTCACTCACCAAACACACCAACACTCACGATCAACGTCCAACTCCCCTCAATTTTCTCTCAATCTCTCAGTCTCTGTTCTCTCTTCCTCGAACACACACACACGGCACACACGAACACTCAGCCCAAAATAATTGGACCGTGCACCCTAGAAGCCTCTAGCCAAGCCCCACATGTCACAATCCTCCCCATTCTCTCATAAATGTCCCAATCTCAACCGTTCACTTGTCCCAATCTGTTGCACAATCCACAATGTGCAGAAGACCAAAATGCCCTTCTTTGAACCCAAAATTACAATAATGCCACTACCTTCCTAGACCCGTAACTCACACATCCTAACTCCGATGAATACGTACCGCCTTTCATTGAACTCATGACGACAAGATCTACCTAACGGTCCTAGGTCAACGTGTAAAAACCCAGTCGTACGAAAAGTCAACTTTTCCCCCCTGTTTTAGCCAAATTACGAAAGTGCCCTTAACCTTCCGAACATCATATCTTCCTCCTCGAATGTCGAAATCGGGCGTGCCACCTGTCTACGGATTCGTCACGTCCCGAACTACGTCACAGTCATCGGTCAAAGTCCATTTGACCGCCCGAACGAAAAGTCAACAATTTGCCTAAACTAGGGCCAAAATCGTCATTCTACGCTACTGGACCTATCGTAACCGACTAACCACCAATTAAGCTCACTAATCTCATCTTAAACATGGTCTTAACCCTAATTCCCTGGACGGGTCGTTACACAAAATGTCTGTTACATTGAATAGATTAAAAGTAATGTTGAAGTCATCTCCAAAGGATGCTTCAAGCTCCCCCACGCGCTACCCAAACGGGTTGTGCGTGAAGCCCACGCGCTAGCACTACTCACCTTCTTTTTCCTCTAGTGAACCCGGTTCGCCTGGTTCGAACCGAATCGGACCGGTCTGAACCAGTGTGACCGGTTCACTATCCAATCTCTCCTATTTTCAATCCAATTCAGTCCATTTCAATTCCTAAAGGTTCCTAGCAACAAACCTAATCTACTTAGTTATTAAAAACATATGGAAACTAGCAGGAACCATACCTCCTAAGATCGAACTGAAAGCTTGATCTTCAAGCTCGGTTTCTTGACTTCCTAGCCACCCATTTCCTTCCAAATCGATCCTCATCGAGTTGCCTTGGTCCCTAGGTAACATTAGAATAAAAAGGAGCTCAAAACATAAACCAAATCTCAACTTTCAATTTTTGAAAATAGGAAATGGGCTCTCGGGTTTGTTCGACTTAACCATCCCCCGCCGTGAGCCACTGTGGACCGCCGTCACCGTCATTCCCAGTCTCTCAAGATTCCTCACATGAACGTATGGGTGTAGTATGGTGATGGTGGTGGTGTGTGTGTTTGCTTAAAATGAAAATGGAGAATGGAGAGGCTTCGGGGTTGTGAAGCAAATAGAGAGGATGGCTGGTGGTGATCATGTGAGAGGGAGATGAGATGGACAGTGAGGATGAAGGGGAAGGGTGGAGATGAAGGGCTAGGATGAATGGTGGGTGAAAATATATATATTTTATTCCAAGTGGACCAATCATCATTTAGATCCACAAAATGGGGGTTTGGGCCAATGGGATGAGTGACACTTGTCACTCATCCATGGGTCCCACCTAAATATCTGCCCAATCGGATATTGCCACCTCATCATTGCCTCGTAATGCTTGTATAGTGTAACCGAACTTCCGTGACCCATAACTTTCCTATTCGAAGTCTGATTTCAGCGTGCCACCTGTCTATGGATTTGTATCGACCTGATCTACGTAACGGTTCTTGGCCCTCGGCCATCAGACCTCCCTTGTCAAAAGTTAACTATTTACCTTTTTAAACCAAATTATCAAAATACCATGAACTTCCGAACTTCCGAACGTCATAACTTCTTCCTTGAATGTCGGAATCGAACGTGCCACCTGTCTATGAACTCGTGACGTCCCGAACTACGTCACAATCATTGGCCAAAGTCCATTTGACCGCCAGAATGAAAAGTTAACGTTTTTCCTATTCTAGGGGCAAAATCATCATTTCGCACCGTCCGTCCGAAAGTACCCCACTAATCACCGATTAACCTCACTAATCCTTAATTAGTCACTAATCTAATCCCAGAATTCGGGACGGGTCGTTACACTTGTGATATGATGATTGGTATGATGATCGTTATGGTACCTATGATGAATAATGTGGTGCAAATGGTGATTTGTATGATGCTTGTGTATTGACGATGAATTGACTATGGCTTGTGAGATGTGATGTATGTTGTGGTGTGCCTGCAAGTGGGGCAGTGGTTTCATGTATGATATTGTGTTGATGGTTGTGTCGACTTATCGATATTTAGTTGGATTAATATTACTGTAGAGTTAAGGACTTGTTTCACGTATTTCGAAATATATATTGTGTTTCGTTTAATCATAGTAAAACGGTTTTCGTATGCATGCATGGTTTTGGAAAATGAAGGGAAAAAGGTGAATATTTTCAAATTATGTTTTTAAAACTATTTCTTTTGTCCACTCACACGTTTTCTTGTTTTAGGACCCTTCAGGGTTGTTGCACAAAAATTGAGACTTGAAAGGTGGAGGCATGAACTGGCAGAATTTATGTTTATCCCTTGTCTACCATGGTTTCTGTCAAATGGGAGCAGGACCTGGATGTACTATACTAATGTATTCAGGTGGGCCCTTGTCAACTTGGTATTAGAGTGAGGATTTTGAGTTGTGGTCGTTAGTATCATGCATCCAAGATGCTAGCCCCATGCACGACCTATTGATGAGACGAGTAGACAAGCCCAGAATAGTTGTAGGGATATTAGTGGTTCTGGGTACGTAGATCAAACTATGATGTTTATTGTGTAAGCTTTCAGATGATTGTTGATTTTGTGTTTAGTTGAGATGGTTCAGTTTGATTATTGATTATTATGCTTCGGTGATAGGAACCATCCCTAATCCCCTCAGGATTAACGTGGGATGACCTGCTTCCGTCTGACACCACCAAGAATATTACCGTGAACCACTCGAGGTTTCCAGAGTACGCAGCTTCATGTGCTGCCTCAGTCTATACTACAGTCTGCATTCGCGATCAACCTGGAGGGTTGTGCCAAAACCAAATAGAACATGTGAGTGGACAAAAAAATAACAGCTTACGAAAACAAATTTCCGAAATCATAATTTAACCCTCCGTTTTACAAAGCATGCATGCATATCAATTTAAAACCTTTATTTTAAAATAAAACAATAATATATGAAAACCTCTGCAGTCATTGTAAAACCAACACATGTGAAAATATCTGGGCACAAAATAATAAATAAAAAACGTGACCCATTATCATATCCCACATATATCTTATATCATCATATCACCATCATCAATCACAATATCCAAGCAACGCGTGCAAATAAACTTGAGGACAGCTCACGTCCGAACACATCGCCGAGAACAAATCTACGGTTGGCGTTCATATAATCGCTGTGAACAAGTTAATGTCGACGTCCATATCATGGTGAAAAAATCAACGAACGATCTCATACATCAAATGCACTCTTGAGGCGAGCCTCCCACGGTTGCTCGACAATAGGCAGTGCATCGTGACCTCTTCGGAGGGGACACAGCGCATCCCGGAGGTGAGCAACATATCATAGGGTCCTCCCAAAGGAAGCACATTCACAACTGGAAGTCTTCTCCGGGGAAACACATTCCTGTTGGAGTCATCCCAATCATCTCGGAGAATGGTCACAGTGAAAAAAGTGGAAACACATATTCACAAACACTTTGCTTTCAAATCAAATCACTGTTTTGAATAGGGACTCAGCCCAAAATATGTTTCCCACGAATATCATAAAAATGGTGTCCAACCCTCATTTCACAATAATCAAATCATTTCCTCAAATCACTGTTCAAATTTACTTTTGACTATAAACCAAGTCAAATCATAATCCAACTAGATCTCAAGCCCAAAAAGCCATTTTCACGAAAATCCGTAAAATTCTTCATTTTCAAACCACGATCAAACCAACATATAAATCTTTATGAAATTCATCATTCAAAGCAATATGAAAACCTTGCATTTCAAAAAATGCTCATAAAATCATTAAAACATATATGCATGCATCATTTATAAGTCAAAGTCCACTCACAAATGGTTCACGCTGCGTGATAAGCCTTGAATTAACCATTATTTTATACCACTTATACTTATCTCTTAATGTTTAAATATCAAACAATAGGAGAAAATAATATATTTTGTGAGAAATGTGCAGAATTGAATAGAGCATGGAATTTCGAGAATTTAGGCGAAATAATCACCTCAATCAGAGTTGTAACGAAGAAGTTATGATCGAATGAAAGGAGGCCTCCAAAAACCACTCAGGAATTCGGTAGGGGGCTACCAAACCAATCCCAATATCCCAAGAACAGTGTCAGCAGTCGCCTGCTGAACTGCCACTGATCTGTTCGGAGCACGCGTGTACCGAAGACGGCTCATTCTTCCTCGGCGCTCTTCTCTTGAAATTCCTGAAGCCAGTTCAGCCAGCTCCTGCTTAACGCCCTTTAACTTTCCTTGCCGCGTTGACCAAGCATTGACCGCTGATTTCCAGCCTAATATTTGATGGGCTCCAACAAAACTTACTCCTGTTCAATTCCAGCACCTCTTTTGCTTCTTTCTTGTGGAAAATTATCCAATTCAAGCTTGGATTTGTTTCCTTTTTATCAGGGAAACCTTTTCTTTAATTAGGATTTTTATTACCTTTTTCCTTTATAACATTAATTTAATTAGTTTAATATTATTACTTTTAGAATTAAATTGTAAACTCCTATTTATGTGAGGATTAATTTTCTCGTATAAATAGAGAGGTTTAAGTTATTTGTAAAGGGGTCGCTCATTCTTTGTACCAAAACTCTGCTCAACAAATTTTACCCTTTCATTATATTCAAGATTTCAAGTATAAGAATAATTACATCATACTTCACCTTCTACACCTTCATCTGTGACTAAGTTGAAGTGCCCTCGCTTGTATCACCAAAGAGCACCCAATCACTTTGTATCCATAGGGAGCTCCGAAGAGAAAAAGTGTAACACGGCCTCTTTATCTTGTAATTATTTCTTATGCTTGAATATTAGCTATATAAATTGATTTCTAACAATATTCTTGGATTTATGATCAGTATTGTTTCAATATACTATGTGTTCTATAATTCTATTTTATTTTTTTTTATGTTTGCATGTTTGCACTTAATGCTTGACTAGATATAGGGAGCACCGAGTCTAGGTCATTGAAAGTGTCGTCGGGAGCTTCAGGCACTTACTTAAGAGAATATGCAGGTAACTCGTAAGTTTAAGATTATAGGATTACGTAGGTTGAAGTTAATATAATCATGAATGAGTTAGGTTTAAAGATGATTTGACCATGTAAATATTAAATGATTAGATTAGATTAGGTTAGTTGATCACGTAGGATAATAGAAACAATCAACTACCTCCGAATTAATTAATCAAACAATAATCACACTTAGGTACCCTCAATCCCCAGTTAAGAACAATCTCTACTTATCAATGCTATAATCTACAAAAAAGAGGTTTTAATTTGCATATGTTTTTATAAAGTGTTGACTGTGACTTTGTGTTTACTTTAATACTTAGTTTTAGCGTATCAATTTTTGACACTGTTGTCGGGAATTAAAATAATCTCTTGTATGATTTCGTTAATGTATATATGTTCATAATGTAAATATTATATTTGTACATATCTTCATACTTGAATATAAATTGTAATAATTTTTGTTAGAAAAGTTTTTTACTTGTAAATTTTTTCTTAATTTTTGTTAGAAACGTTTTTTTTTTGTAAATATTTGTTTTAAAAAAAATCTAAAAAAATCTGAAATTAAAATTAAAAGAAATAAAACATAGTTTTAAAAATAAAAAATAATTCGTAAAAAAAATATGACAAATAATATAAGGAATAATTCGTTTTTCAAATTAGTCTCGGCCATATGTGGATCACTTGTGCTCAGATTTTAGATCTTGATCTTTAATGGAATAGATGAAATTTCATTAGTTAACTTATTCCTAAACATTTTATGGCCCTTAAAAGTCTTGAGGTTGAGGCGGAGTTTATTAACACTTGAGTTATCTTGGAACGAATAAATTTTCAAGGAGATGTCTAGGATTCGAGATAATGCATGCTATAGGCCAGTTCTGAGAAATAGTATTTCGGAGTTCCAAAATCGTGTTCGCACTAAGATGTAGGACTTGGAAGTTCCAAAATCATCTTCCCCTTCACTACGCCATATATGGGAATATACATCACTAAAAAGACATTAGATAATTAGTAATCTGATGCTATTACTACTATAAGTATCAATTTGATATTTACTGAAGTTTAAACCGTAAAACAATTTCAGTGAAAATTTAGACCGATGTCTTTATGTTTATTTAACATCAATTAATTTTATAAACCAATCTCTCTATAAATTTTTTTCCTTCTTTTAGTTTAGTATCAGTTCTTAAAATTTAATGGACCGAAACTTTTACCAAAAAGTCAATATATTCACAAAAAAAAATTCCTTCTTTAAATTTAGTTTTTCCTCGCCCGGCCTACTATTTTATGAAGCAAAGTGTTCTCGTAGATGAAAGAAAAACCAGCACCCACTCTCAGCCTCTCTAGGTTCTTGCACAACTTCCTGGCCCACGTTCTTTTTAGCCTCCTCTTTCATAATTTCTGCAGTTCTCTCGCACTCTCTGTTGCTCACACAAGACGTCGAAGGCTCCAAGCCATTGTTGTCTCACTCACTCACAGGCACAACCTTCGTTCATTCACAACCACAGCCTTTGCTCAGTCACAGCCATGATAGGGAAAGAAAATCAGCGCCACCCATTCTCAGCCTCTGGGTTCTCGCTAATCTCTTCCATGTTCGTCTCAGACTCCTATTTCACAGTAGCCGCAGTTTTCTCTCACGCTCTTTCGCTCACATAAGTCTTCGAAGGCTTCAAGCCTTCGCTGGGTCGCTCCTCACAACCATAGGTATGTAATTTTTGTTTCTTTCTAAATTTAATTGGGATTTAGGTTTCAATAAAAGGATTTTTATTTCTAAGGTCAATTTGAATGCTTTCCAGCTCAATTTAGGTTTTCCTATAATTTTTTTAAAGGATTTAAATTCTTTTTGTTGATAGTATTCCTTGATTCTTGAAGTTTTGAGCTCTTGTGGGGAATTAGAGTTTCATGAATCAGCGGATCCTTCTGGTAAGTAGAGTTTGATTTTAGGTGAAATTTTGTTTTTAATTCATTATTTTTTACTCTCCTATGCAAGAACTAACGAAGGTTTGGAGTTTAGGCTAGAGACACTTTTGCTATATTGTTTTTTTTTACCAGTTAGTCATGTTACTAATTTGGCCTATTACTTTCAGTAATAGAGGGGCTAACAACTCACAGCTAATGGTTTGAAGATAGATCAAATTTGTTTGTAATTGAATGACAAAACTTATTTGCACATGAACGAAAGAACTTGGTATGTGTTCTTTTTTGTTTTATTTTGAAATTGCTAGCTATTCTATTCATTCTTTGTTGGCAATTTTATTCATATGGCTTTGAGATCCATTCATTGATTTTTCTTGATTTTGTTGGAGGTATCCATTATATACAAATGAAATAACTGTTGTGTTTGTGTTTCTTTCCCTGTAGTATAAGTTGGCTAAACTTCTCTAATCTCCCACTTTTCTGTAGTGAATATATTTCAGTAATTCAACCTTGTCTTCTAAAGAAACATTTGAGTATGGCCATAGCGGTAATGATCTATTCTGAGATTTTGCATTCATTTCAACAAGAAGCCTTGGTGGTTGGAGTTCTTTGCTGTGACATTTTGACATTTAGAGTCTAAATGTAGGTGGTTTCAGATCTTTGTTGTGATTTATTTGCTGGCTGATTGAACGTCTTTTTTTTTTATTACTAAAGGTGGATATGTTAGGTTGATATTTTTTTTTAGAGAGTATGATTAAGTACTAAAGCATTTGAAATTTTAGAAAGCTACAGAGTATGATTATTATTTATGTTATTTTGTTAGGTAATGAGAATAGCAGACAGGTGATAATTTATGTTAGGTCGACCCTTTCTGATGGCTTAATAATATCCAAATGGCTACTTTGTTAACAGACGATAGAGAGTAGCCCGTGTGGAGAAAATAGCGAAGGTGAAGCTGTAAGTCTGTCACAATTGGTATGTATTCAACAACTAAGGACTGACTTCAATTACTTGTCTGTTGTCTTTCTTAGTTAAAAACTACTTTTTTGCTCCTTTATTTAGCCTAATTGTATTTAGTATTTTCTTCTAAATCTTTCCTATCTAACTTATATGTGCAGAACCTCATCGATCTGGCAGGTTCTGAGAGCTCGAAAGCTGAAACTACTGGTGTCAGACGTAAAGAAGGATCCTACATTAATAAAAGTCTGCTGACTCTGGGAACTGTGAGGCATCAAGCATTGTCGTCTGCCATTTAGTTTGAAATATTGTACTAGATTATCCTTTATGTACTTCCAAATCATTACAAAATTAATAATGAATGGTATAATTTCGGAAGTATTTAATTTCTGTTAATGCAGGTTATATCGAAGTTGACAGGTACAAGGGCAGCTCATATACCATACAGAGATTCTAAATTGTCCAGACTTCTTCAATCTTCGCTAAGTGGTCATGGGCCTGTATCTGTAAGGCTTCCAGTCTTTTTGGAAACTTCTATTCCATTTGTTTGAGTGATGATTATTATTTCAGAACATTTTTGTGGCAGAAAGAAGCAGATGCTTGTTTTGCTATTCAAAACACCCTGATGCAGAAAAAGTAGGTTTGATTACTGTTTTCTCATTGTTCATTTAATATATGAACTGATAATGTTACTGCAGCGGCTACCTAATTTTTTAATAATGCCTGTTTTCAAGACAAGATGTACAGCCATAGATGCACTAAAGTGTTGTATAAACGCATTTTGTGAGAAGGGTCTTTGTTCTCTAAAGAATTAATAACGATTTCATTGTCACATCAGTATGATGAGTTAGCTTTGGAAAAGGTTTAGTGTATCTAAATGTAACTTTTCTCTATACAGAGGATTGATAATTATCAGATATTGACCAATTGAACATTTGTTTGTATCTAACTTTTTCTTAGTATAATGGAAATTTTTTTCTTAACTACACTAGGTGTTTACACCATTGGTTGAAAAGTGTAAGAAGTATGGAAGACCAATGCATACTGGGAAAAACCACGGGAGCCTTTCAGATCGTATAATGAGCTATTATAGGGATTCCCCTAGATGAATTGTGAGCGAAATACCATCTGGCTTTTTTCTGAAAATATTTCAAAACTTATTGGACAGGTTGAATCTGCATTTGAGTTTGCAAGGATTTGCTGAGAGTTGGACTACCACAATTTCTTTTTTTTTTGCAATGAAAGTAAGCAACCCAGTTATCATGGTCCAGGCATATCGTCTACTTTTGGCTGAAATGTATGTTAAAGGGTGGGAATATCCATTGGACTTGGGAGTTACTGAAGCTGGAGAAGGTGAGGAAGGACGAATGAAATCTGCAATTGGTATTGGAACCCTTCTCCAGGTATTTTTCATCTTTATGTTAAGGTTTTGCTTTAGACTCAAGATCATCAACCTTGTAGAGATTATTCTATTTATGTGCTAGTAAAATTCTATCTATTAAATGTTCATAAGTTTGTAGCTGACCTTAAGAATTGTATATGCAGGATGGTTTGGGTGATACAATTAGGGTTTCACTTACTGAAGCACCAGAGGAGGAGATAGCCGCAGAAGATTGGCCAACCTCGGTAATAGAGCAGCTGATCTTCAGCTAGGAATGGTAGGCTTTTACAATATATTGTCATTTTATTAATAGCTTATTCTATTGTATTTTAAAATATGAAAACCTGATCAGCTTTGTTAATGAATCTTTTATAACAGGCTAAATTTGAAGAGAAGAACCGATGTTATTTTGACTTTCAGCGTCGATCTGGTCAATTGCCAATGCAAAAGGAGGTTAGCTTATAAAATCTTGAGATAGGGCGACTTCTTCATTCTATTTTTTTTCCTTTAACTGTGATTTGATTTATCATCAAAACACAAGGAGTTGAAGTGGATTATAGAGGTGTCCTCCACCATGATGGCTCTGTTCTCATGTCAGTATCCCTTGGATCAGTTGAAGGTACATTTTCCATGATACTTTCTTTATTTCATTGATGCTTTCCTTTCTTTTGCTTTTATCTTGGGTGGGGGGCCTGAGTTGTGCCTGAAAGTATAGAAAGCACACTAATTACCATCCTCTACAGACGCCAGAGCTCCTCTACAAGTCATTGGCAGTAAAACCTATTGTGGGCATGCCAGTTAAGGTCTGTTACAATCTCAATTTGCGCTTTATATAGTATTTCATGTGAATTTTTCTGGGGTTATCGTTGACCTGGAGTTGGGTTGATACAGGATCTTGCAACAGTTGCTTAGTCATGGCCATTCACCCCTAATTGGTGTTGCAGTTGACTTAGAACTATTGACTTGGCCACCTCTTCCACATGATGAGAGTTAGCTTTCAAGGCACACACTTCTTACCAGACCATGGGTTCTTATTTTCCAAGTGGCCCTCAGTAGAGCTAACTTTGATGGAGTACGTCTGTTGTGGGTTGAGCTACGAAGAAGAGGCTTCTTGGTGAACCTGGGATCATTGGTTAGGTATTTGAACCATGTGGGCTTGAGGGAAGCGATCGTCGGTCGAGGAATTCAAGAGCATTCCTAAAGATCTATACTTTGGAAAGACCTATTGCATTGGTCAGTCAGACAAGCAATCTTCATACCAGTTCTAGTTGAATGGAGTCTTACTCGACTTGATCGAAGAAGGCCTGATTGACTACCGTTCATTACTTCTTCAGCCCCTAATGAGTGGAATGAAGTAGAGAAAATATTTTCTAGTATTGCTCGCTAAATACCTGGCTCCTGGTCTAGATATCAAGGTTTCTCTTTCGGAGCTCAATGACCTCCTAACGAAGGTTGCTCATCAGCTTGAGCATGGCCTCTAGAGAGGGATTGGGCTCGATCTTCTTTGTATTCCTTAAGTGGGGGGTGTTGTTCAGCTCACCATCACCTTGCTCAACCGACATTGTGTGTTATGTGAGCTGGTAGGTGTACTTACTTACTTTTTCCGAAGACATCACCAAATGTTTGATCGTAAAATGGGCCTAACGGGTATTAGTCTTGATGAACGTTGGAAACTTTCTTTTGCTTGCTAGGATGACCTGCAAAAGAACTAGAAGAGTGCTTGACACTAGTGAAGTGCCTGCCTAGTGAACTTTGATTCTTAAGTTAGTGAAATAGATGGAGATCAAACACAATGTAGGCAACGTAAGGCTTAATGTTTAGTGAATACACCTTTATGGGAAAAAGTGCCCCGCATTTATAATGGAGTAAATAAGCCGAAATCCTAGTGAATTAGGGCCTAAGTGATTTCTTAGATGTTGCCACGGGTCCCAAAGTGTTGGATGGATGGTGGTAATTCACTAGAGAGTATAGCTATATTGTTATTGTTGAAGAGGTAACTAACCAGATGTACCGACCATGATTATCGAGGACACTAATTGGTAGCACTTGTAAGAGGCCGACTGGGGACCTTGGCCAGACACTCCCAGTCGGTGGGGTACGGCTCACCACTGGTCGATTGGCCAGGTATGTAACCCTATACAATCGTCAAAAGATTGGCTTGTTGCCGACTGGTAGGAAGG
Organism: Prinsepia uniflora; assembly: GCA_032719365.1. NCBI lineage: Eukaryota > Viridiplantae > Streptophyta > Magnoliopsida > Rosales > Rosaceae > Prinsepia > Prinsepia uniflora. The sequence goes on from CM064863.1 coordinate 32,148,076, forward strand.
AGGCTAAACTTAATTAGTAGGCAACTAATCATGATCAATAATGGTCGTTGTAGACAGTTTTGAGCATCTCCCAAGTGGTCAGTTGGAATGGTATAAATAAAGATGGTGCTAGCCATATCAAGAATATCAAAGAAAGGGTCCAATTGTGCCTTGTTTTCTAAGAACGTCTCACAAGGTTCCTGGATAGTTCGTGGTGCATTCGAATTCCATTGGTTAATTAGATATGTCTTTCCCCGCAAAACATTACTTGATACTTAAGTCATAAAATTATGGATTTTGTCCCCGCCAAGGCAGGACAAGTGTTTTAGGATTTCATTAATTATTTTTGTCTACTTAAGTCAATTAACCATCGTGGAATCTAGGGGAACACTAGGGACTATTTAAATTTTCCTTTAACGTAAGTTTAGAGTTCTTCATTTTTTTTAGCTTCAGAGTTTTGTTTTCATTAAAAATAGACGTTATTTTTGCTCTTGGGGGGCATTGAATGCAGAGAGGCTTTGGAGATCGCTTGGACGTGTGCCATGGATCAACATGATTCTCAGTGTTTCCTCTTCTTCCCTATACTTCAGTTTAAAATTATGAATACCATTTTTTTAATTAATATGAGGTGCTAATAGTTTTCATAGAATTAGGGCAACTTGAAGTCCTAGCCATGTAGTTCTATTACATGATTTTGGCCCTTGGATTCTATTAATGTGGATGCTAGATAAATTCTGATTAGTGCTTGAATTGTTGCTCTTTTATCTTTACATGATTAGCTACGTTCTTAACATAAATTAATGATGCATGCATTGTGAGATTGAACTAAAAAACAACCTTGTAAACAGAGTTCATGACGACCTAGTTTATTAGTCATTCTCTAGGGGTAGTGATGTCATTAAATTTCTTTTGAACTTTATGCATCACCTTGGATTACTATTCCTTCACTAAGAATGATAAATGTTCTAAGCAGGGAAACTGCTAGGACATGCAAGTGCAACTATAATAAGGCCTTTTCCTAAGAAACTTACTCAGAGAATTCATAGTAACTACACCTTGGAAATTATATTAGGAGATTAAATTGGTTAGGGTGGATATCTAGGCTTAATTCAGCCTAGTTAAATCATTCAATCACGAGATATCGCATTAGGTTAGCTCGATCACCAAACAATGAAAACCCAGTTTTAAAGTTAGGTGTCTCTATCACATTTTGGCTTTGATTTCGAGTTAATCGGACACCGTTTCGATATTGTTTCGAGGGCCCGAAAGTTTATGTTACGTTTTTAATTAATATTTAATTCCCGGAAATTTATGGGAAATTAGTATGATGTTATTTGAGTCCTTAGTGACCCTGAAGAATGATTTCAAACAGGATTCGAGATTCCTGGAAAATTTCGGAAATTATGGGAATGCGTGCAGCTCGAAAAGCGAGAGATATGGACGGTGTGAGTGGACTTTGCTTTCTAAAATTTAATGCATGCATAACTGTTTCTATGATTTCTATGATTATGATTATGACTTATAGTAATTACGATATTCGTATTTATACGTATTTTGATATGCAATACGTAATTGCATGTATTTCGAAACTATGGTTTCACACATGCTTCGATGATGGTTCAATGAATGTTTTTATATGATTTGAGTGTATCATGTTTTGATGATATTTTGACTATGATTGTGAGTATGATTTACGGTTTTGGAACGTATTTCAAAGTGTTACGGATTTCCACGTTTTACAAGATTTCGAGTATGTTGTCGTTTGACCGTGATTTTGGTGATTTGAATTTGGTATTTAAAATACGATTTGATTTCAAAGATTTAAAACGGATTTTGGAAAAGGTGATTTCGGGCTTGATGCCCAAGGCATAAAAGTAAATTTCATGAACGAGATTTCGGGTTTCGGAAACTTGAAGGTGGATTTCCGGATTTGGGTTCGGGATGATGGTTCCGGATGCCGGCTTACAGAATCATTAGTGCTAATTCGGACTCAGGAATGGATGACGGATATGATTAGGGATTTGAATGTGAACATCGGACATGAGTTCCATTTCGATTAAGTATGATCTCGGATTTGACTTGGGAAATTGGTTTACGATGGATTCTGGATTTGTTGTGATTTACAAATGGTTTTGGGTTTAAAGACCTGATACTATTGCTGGATGATGTTTTGGGTTTAAAGATCCGGTACTATTGCTGGATGATGTTTTGGGTTTAAAGATCCGGTACTATTGCTGGATGATGTTTTGGGTTTAAAGACCCGGTTGATGGATGATGGGGGAGGGCCCTTGATTGACATGTTTTGAGTTTAAAGACTCGGTTATTGTGATATCCCCCGATGCCTATTGATTATGCTTTGAGTTTAAAGACTCATTGATATCCCGGGAAGGCTTGATTATGCGCATGGTTTAGAGTTTAAAGACTCGGGCGCACTTGAGATCCAGCAGATTGAATGACTTGTGAAATACTGTTGATTTCTGATATTTTCGGATGTGTTGGGAAATAGCCCGGTTTATATGACTTGATGGATTTTGGGTTATGTTATGTACTTGGCTTTTGATTCATGATTTTGGACTGAGGCCCTGTGTTTATGGTTTCAGGCTAAGGTCGAGGTTTGAGCAAAGGAAAATGATTTTGATTTCATACACGATTTTCTTATATTGGAAATGAAACGAATTATGAAATGATTTCCGAATGCATGCATTGGTTTTACGTGGAGGGTAGAATGTCTTTTCTGTAACATGTTTTAGAACTGATTTATTTTCGTCCACTCACACCTTTTGTGCTTTTTTATTAACCCTACAAGTTGTGGCGCGATGACCGAGGCTATTTGAGAGGTAGAGGCATGAGTGGGCACACGTATGATTATCCCTTGTTTGGCAAGTGCTGAGGGTAATTTGGGAACTTCAGTCGACTTGCCAGAAGGGAGCAGGACCGTGTTCGGTTATTAATGTCCCTTCGGGGACGGTCCTATCACTTCTAGCTCCGAGTATTCGATTGGAAATCGTGCGATTGCAGTGGTTAATGAGCAGGATAGAGAGGATCCAGACAGGGCCGCTTGAGATATCAGTATTTTTCTAGTCTGGTAGACTACACCTAGAGTAGAGACAGGTGTTTTGTCTTTCCTTGGCTTGGATGCTCAAGTGTTGGTGAATACAGACCCACATATTTTATCACTCTTATTGATTGGGAGTTGATCCCACTAGGTTAAGGCACGAGTATCAGTACTCTAACTGATACTATGATCAGGGCTAGTTCGAAGATTTGAGACTGTTTGATTTGGGTTGAATGATTTTGAAAATAAGACGGATTGGATTCCTTTGGATATTTATATGATTTGGATGTGATTCTAAGGATGGTTTGGTGGACTACCCATAACCCTGTTGAGTGGTTGAGGAACCAATTTTATTTGGTAGTCTTGACTACTTCTTTCGGGAGTTAATTAGTTCGGCTTTGGAAGTCGAGAATTTACTACAGAATAACTGTTAAGGATATTGGACTTGTGTTATGGTGTCCCTAGATAATGGAGTGAGCTTGGGGAGATATCGGTTATTTAGTAGTCTCTGGATGCGTTGTCAGGGAATTTACGTGGTTGCCACCTTAGGAACAGGTTCTGGGTACGCAATCCATTTTGTAACCACCGCGTTGGATGGTACCAACAAAGTTGAGAGAATTAAGGGTTCAACTGCATGATTTAGCTGAGTTGGGGTTTGTTTGACTTCTAGCGTACTCTTGGGGAGCCCCAGTGTTGTTTGTACGGAAGGTGGATCGCACCCTGAGATTTTGGATTGATGATCGACAGCTGAATGAGGAAATAATGTGGAACTAGTAATGCTTATCGTGGAAGTATTTAGTGACTCTTCTTCATTTGCCTGTCATCTTTAGATTCTAGGGATGTATAAGCTTGTAAAAGTTAAACTTGTTGAGGAGTGCTACGATTATGGAGCATAGAGTGAATTCTCTACAGTAACTATTAATATATATTATTGGTTGGTGGAGGAGACTTCTCCTTTTCTAGTTCCTTGGAAAGAACTTATGGGTGTGCCTACAACATGGTTACAACTTCTTTAGCTTTCGATGGTCGTTTAAGGATCTAACACCTAGGTTGTGAGTCAAATTGGAACGAGTGACATTGATGGGCTTGATGCACTGAGTGACATGACCCATCCCAATCCCCCCAAGATTAATGCGGGATGTGCCATGCTCCCGTTTGACATGTGATGTCTCGGTCTCTTCTACAGTCTGCATCCGCGATCAACCTTAAGGGTATTATAAACCATAAAAACCCTGGACAAAAATAAATAGTTTACTAAAACCCATTTCACGAAAGACATTTATACCCTCCACTAAAAAGTATGCATGCATTCGAAAATCAGTTATCTTAATCTTTACTTTAAATCAAATCATAGGTTTTGTAAATCATATCTCAGTGAAAACATTGTTTAATCAAAACCATTTCCTTTCTCCAATCATTAGGGCCTTAGCCCAAAACCATAACCACGTGGAAACTCAGTCCAAAACATAAAATAATGTGGGTCGTTATCCAAATCCGTAAACACATAACCAATCAAATACAAACATAGTTAACCAATCATTAGCATCCCAGATATCTAATCAATATTATCACGGTCTAAGTGACAGGACCCGCCCCGATCCTCTCTGGAACCACATGGGGACGTGCCCTGCTCCCGTCTGACACCCAAAAAAATGTTCCAATTTTAACCTTAAACGTTCAAATGCATAAAAACCAAATTAAAGTTTTACATCAAATCCGAAATAACAGATGTCAGACAAGGGATGAAATCCAAACTACAAGTTGTGAGCACGACTCTAACATAAACCTGTGGGTACACCACCCAACAGGGGTTCAGGTACGCAGAAGTGGATCTATGCCTCAGCCTCAAGTTCCTCCTCTACCTCATTAGCACGACCTGGAGGGGTTACCAAAACAATAAGGGTGAGTGGACCGAAACTCAAGTTTATAAAATCATTTGATAAGTAAAACATATAATTTACCCCTCCGTTTTCCAAACATGCATGCAACCGAATTTAAAACCATCAATCATATAATATAAACCATAAGGCATATAATAAAACCATAAGCATAATTTTAGCCACTGCACTATACACTCCAATCCCGACATCCCTGATGTCTGACGTCCCTGACGTCCAATAAGGTCACAGTCACAAGGCTACGTGTGCCACTCGGGTCTCAATTCCGAGTTCAATCCCCGAACCCTGTTCGGTTACAGCATCCCCGATGCTTAGCGTCATAGACGCTGGACGTTCTATTCGTCCGTGACCACTCCGGGGTACCTCATCCGGAGGAGACAGTATCATATGGAAGGATCTATACAGTGCAGTACCAAATACATTTTATTTATATCCACATGCAAAACATATATGTATACATAGGTAAAATCCGAACCGATCGTTACGTTTCATCAGACGGGTCTCATGCCCAAATACCGTGAAACATGCCATAACCGAAATTTCAATATCATCAAAACCATTTCTTGATTCCAGCATGTGAACATATAAGTAAATCAGAAAACATTTAAGCATGCAAGGGTTTAATGAAATCGGGCCCACTCACAATACAATCCTGCTAGGAACCGAACGTATACCCTCGTCCTGGTACAAATGTACAATCCCTGTCAAGTCCAAAGTATTCGTAAAGGTCAATTTAAACCCCTAATATTCAACCATGAAATCCTAGGCTGAAACCGGCCGGGAAAAGCCGCCCGAATGCGCTTCCCAAGGTAATAAACCTCATTTTGACCAACTTAATGATCTCCGATCGACCCGAAACCACCGTCATTGGATCCGGATCGTCGAAACCTAAAGAATGGTGGTGGTCCCACCAAAAACACTATTCACACGCGCCCCCACGCGCCGGTCAACGCGTCGGTCAACGCAGGAACAGTCCCTGCTGACGTCACTGCTGACATCAGCATGACGTCATGCTGACATCATCTGACAGCTGTCAGGTCTGACATGTCAAACTCTGACAGGTGCCACGTGTCAACACCCGATTGGTCCACCTCACTGATCTGTCAAGCCACGTGTCAGATCTGACATGTGCCACGTGTCAGCAAGGCACTGGTCCACGTCACTAACATGTCAGTGACACGTGGTAGTCCCTGATTGGGCCACGTCACTGACATGTTAGTGCTGACTGTGCACTAACATGTGACACGTGTCAGCTCACGAGTGGTCCACATCACCTGACAGGTCTGACAGGGTGCCACGTCATCACCTCTGTCCTCAGACGGTTGACCCGTATCTCTGTAACTCGGGTCGATCAGACCCGCGATCATGACCGGTCACCAATTCATCATTTCTCAATCATTTTTGTTCAGGTTTGTTCCTAACTACTCGTCTTAATCCCAGATCAGTTCTAGCTAATTAAAATCAATAAGAAAGGGCTGAATCGAAGACTTACCTCGAAGAACAGACCCGGTTTTTCCCGTCGCCGTTTATCCTCTGTTCAGGCCACCTCAGACCACGAAAACAAGCCCTCTAGGTTCCTAACAGTCCATAGAACTGATTAGGATCAATTGAAAACAAAAATACGCGTTGGAATTTAAATTTCAAAATCTGAGTTTTTCAAACCGTTTCGGGTTTGGGTTTTCCTCCCTCGCTGCCGTCCACCGCCGTGATCACTGCCGTCTGCCGCCTCACCAGTGAGTCCAGCCACTCACAACGCAGGAACCAGGTGCTAATGCAGGTGTGATGGTTGGAAATGGGCAGAATGTGGTGTCGGGTAGGAAATATATAGAAATGGAGGGAATCTGATCAAATGGAACGGATGGTCCAGATTTGATCTCAAGGATGAGATCAATGGCTGGGATGAAATCTGGGGGTTTCAGATCAATGGCTGGAATTAAAAGTTGGTTTAAATGGTATTTAATCCCATAGTGGATCTGATCCAATCCAACCAATGGGTGAGTGACACTTGTCACTCACCAGGTGTCCTCCAATCAGAATTTCAGAATAAAATATTCGACACGAAAACCGAGACACGAACCTCCCGATTTCACGCTTATGACCATAACTTCCTCGTACGAAATCCGATTTCGGCGTGCCGCCTGTCTACGGACTCAGGACGTCGAGACCTACCTAACGGTCCTTGAGTCGCGTGAAAACTAGTTGTCAAACGAAAAGTCAACATTTTCGCCCTTGAAGTCCAAATTATGGTAATGCCCCTAAACTTCCGATAGTCATAACTTTTTCCCCGATCGTCCGAATTGGACGTGCCACCTGTCTATGAAATCGTGATGTCCCGAACTACGTCACGGTCACTGGTCAAAGTCCATTTGACCCACTAATCAAAAAGTCAACAATTTGGTCATATCATTCACAAGGGTAAAAACGTCAATTCATACATTAAATTACAATATTAAAATCCTCCAATTTCCGGGGTGTTACACTAAGGCTACGCATGCCATTCGGGATCTCAAGTCCGATTAATCCCCTGGCTCCACCAGTGTCTAGGAAATTCCCGGATCACTGCCCGGGGTATGACATCCCTGATGTCTAATCAATAGCATTCTTAATCTTGAGCCTCTCTACGTGAACCTCTTTCGGTCTCTCCATAGGATGGCCCCTCTTAGGCAATGCGTCGTGACTATTCAGTGTCCCTAACATCTGAAGGAGGAAATCCAATTTTTAAGGATGGTATAGTTAAAACCATAGTCAAAACCATTTCAATAGGGTCTCAGCCCGAGGTATAACTTCCATAAACCATTTCCACTAAACTTTCAAAGCCTAATCCATTTAGGGTCTCGGTCCAAATCCAAATCCAAAACCAATTCCATTAAGGTCGCCAAACCCGTAATTACATTTCATAAACCACAAATGGGACTCAAGCCCGATATCATAAACAACTGGCTTTAAGCCCGCTAGTAAAAACCAAATGGGCCTCCAGCCCGATACCTCATTAAATCAAATGGACTTCAAGTCTGATAGTTCATATGTCTAATGGGTCTCAAGCCCGATTCCATATTTCCAAATCTAAAATCATCCCATTAATCAACTATTGAAACACAAGCACGTATAAACCCAAAATAAAACCATAAACCTTCGAATACGTGCAAATACGTAAATATCAAATACCACAATCATATGCACTCAAGGCATTTTAAATCATAGATATAAACATGTAAAATAGTTACGCATGCATCATATTTAAACAAGTGTCCACTCACAGATCGTCCTTGTTGCACCTCGAAATTCGTGATGTAAGCCTCTCCGGGCTAATCCAACCTCTCCAGGTTATCCGGACCTCCAAATGATGAAAAGTGACATCGAAGTTTCAGCTCTGTTCCCAGACGTCTTCTCGAAACTAGTCCCAACAAAGTCGCCTTGATCCTCCGCCAGGGTCTGTATCTTGTTCAGCCTTCCTTCACGTCTCTCAGGTCTCACACACTCACTTCAGATGATGAACGATGGAGATGATGGAGAAATAGAAGGGTGAGGTGAGGTAGTGTTTAGGTGTTTAGGTTTGGGGGGGTTTCGGGTTACAAAGGAAACAAAGGAGATGAAAATGAAAAATAATAGATCCCACATGCTTGGGTTTTGGGCCACTCAAATGAGGGATAGGTGTCACTCACTGATTGGTCCACCCAAATTTTCAACCCAATCCAAAACTGCCTTTTGTCAAATTTTCTCGGTTTGCGTGAATCATTCTGTTTTCCTTCCGTGACTCATAACTTTCCCGTCGAACGTCCGATTTTGACTCATCGCCTGTCTATGGACTCGTAACATCCCGATCTACGAAACGATCCTCAGACCTCATGCATTTAAACACCCATGTCAAAAGTTAACTTTTTACCCATTCTTAGGGGCTAAATCATCATTTTACACCGATTGTCCGAACCTTCCGAATTAGTCATGATAAATCTTAATTACCCTTAATTAATCCCGTGAATTTGGGATGCGTTGTTGCAATCTGTCCCCTCTTAAAAAATTTGCTCCCCGAAATTCAAACTAACCCAATTCCACATCCAAATTGTGGGAATCTAAACCTGCCTCACATTCAAGCCTCATATTCAACGTACCCTAATGTACACGTACACGTCCACTAACCAACCATAGCACTCGCCTGTACCCAACGTCCCACAAATATCCACGATACTCGTCTGTACTTAACCTCGTCATGTGACGTTGACAAAAATCCAACTCACTGGTAGGTCCGACATACTTGTCACCTACACAAGTACCACACTGAAAATTCTGCTATTACGCTGACACCTTTCGAAGCTAACACGACAATTTACTGTCCTACTCAGTTGGTAATTCAGGATTTTTGGCCTACTAAATCTAGTTAGCATACCAAACTAACATCTCTCAGCTTTCATCTTGACAACCTTTCGCAGTTGGAAATCCAAGCTGACATTAAGCTGACATTGTGCTCCCACTGAGAGTTATAAAATCTTATCTCCTCCATCACACAAAACTGTCTCCATAACGTCGTATCAACTGGAACTGACGGCTCCACTGTTACTACTCGATTCACCAACACAACCTCGACTCATTCCGGAGTCCTACTACAGTACCTCGTATCAAGTCTCATCTTACTCAGCGTCCAACACAAGGATTCCTAACTCGTGTTCCGTACTTAAACTGACTCTCACCATAGTCCCGTCACAATATCTCATCTCCCTCAACGATCCACACTCACATTTTACTCAACCTGTCGTCGCACTAACCATTAACTCACTTAACCTGTGGATACAAAAACCGACATCTCAATCAACTTAGACCCCATCGAATACTTGCTCCTGCAATGATATCACAACTCGGACTGTAGGGTTCCACAGGCCAACCAAGACTATGAGCTCCAGCTCATATACTCACTGAACCCTTCAAAATCACTCTGGTCTAGAGCACAGTATTCAATGTCTAGTCCACATTCTCAAAAAATTCGACAATATCGAAACGTATCTGATTACCATCACATCCACCAAAATACCACTAGTGCATACCCCATGCAATCGCAACATCCTCAAATATAATATGTCCACTACATGACTGTCCAATGTGTGTAGGGCACAAGTGCACATGACACACACCTACAAGGCACCCCAACAGCCTCAGATCAAGTCCACGCACCACAACAATCTCAGTTGTAGTGGTAGATCCAGTCCATCCACTACATGGCTCAACTGGTGCATACCATACAACACCACCATGTACCATTCTGGCCTGTTCAAGAATTGCTCTCACATAACGTACGTAGTACGTACAAACACCCTCAAACCAGTCCACAACATGGCTAGGAGCCTATTTGTCCAATCCTATTCTAGACAGATCAAACGCTCCAACTCAACGCCCATCTTGAGTTTCCTGGTCACCTGACCAACACCTGAAGAGTGTCCAATCTCAATCATGTCCTCTAAGATGTACCAATCCCCTTCTTGTCGGTTACCTTGACAACATCCTATCAGAGACATCAATTATTCATCCTTTCCTGATTGATACCCTAGGTATCATTTTACATACCACGAGAATACTTCTTCTCGATAGTCAAAAGGGATGAGTGTTTTGACTATAACTCCAAACCTATTGTACTGATTGGCCACCACCAATCCTAACTCTTCATCGATACTCAGACCACTAGAGCTCTAACCACTCGACTAAGAACTCGTCCCCCAAGCCTCGATCACCTCGATCATCTCAAACACCACCTGATCCACCTAGGATCCACACTACTCTCTCAGTCAATGACACAAAGCCAACACGGGTCCACCAAACCGATACTCACTCAACATACTCGTAATTGTGTCACCAAACACCATCTAATTTTCAAGTCATTCCAATTTGATCCACAACCTAGGTGTCAAGTCCCCAACTCTGTTGGTAAAATTCTGAAATAAGACCCTATAGATCCGCCCTGGTCTCCTCTGGTTTTAACTACGGACTAACCACTACACGACTAACCACTATACCCGGTTCCTCAAAACTCAACTGAGGAGTAACGATGAGTCCACTAATCCCTCAGGATCATCACAACACACCCTGTGTGTCCTCGAAAATAAATCCAATTCAAGGTCAACCCTTACCAAACCCAACTATCTCGGTTCACCCTACTACATCTAACGACGTATGTCCCCGTTTTATGGGATCAACTACCGAGCACCACACTCGTGCAAAACGTCTCCCCACCACTAGGGAACATGTCACCAAACTAGGTATCCAACACCTTATGTAACCCAAGCAAAATCTAATTCACTGAGATGTCATAACCGTCACTTAGGTCACACTCCCAAGGCCCAACATAAACCTACGAATCCTCATTGTCTGATCAACACCTAACATGAGCACACCACAAATGAGTCACATCCTTTGCTCGTACCGAGCTAACAATCAAACATCTACTCATGTCGGAAGAGCTTCGTCTCCCTCATAACTCACAACTCGAGGAAAAACCACGTACCAAACGTTCCTCGAACGTCACCCAACTCTCAACAGTCTCCACTAAGGTCATTCAAGATCTCAGCTACTCTCTGCAACAACACAACCTAAACTATCCAATGGTCTTGACTTTGAAATTTGCAACACCAAGCCCTAATCCACTGACACTCTGTGATTTCCAACTACTAGTACACAAGAAAAACATTGCTCTAAACGGGTTTACTCAGCCCTACTTAGGTCTTAATACTACTCAAACATGACATCTGGTGCCAAACACCACCTAATCGAGGTTTGGAAACGAACCTCATGCCACTAAAATTCTCCTACTCTTACCCTAACACTCAAGTTGATGACGGGCTGTTTCCTCGTAGAGACATCACATTCGGCACATGCATAACTCTCCAGCAGAAAACCGTGCTCTAATACCACTCTGACACGACACATCTCAATCCCCATGTGATTAATGCGAGATGTGCCATGCTCTCGTCTGACACCACGTGCCAGAAAAGGGATAACCAAAACCTTGACCCTCTCTGGGTATCCAGAGTGCGTCAGGATCTGTGGAGTCATGTGATGTCTCAGTCTCTACTACGTCCTGCATCCGCGATCAACCTAAAGGGTATTAAAAACCATGAAAAGCTATGAGTGGACGAAAATAAATAGTTTACTAAAACCCATTTCACGAAAGACATTTATACCCTCCACTAAAAAGCATCCATGCATTCGAAAATCAGTTATCTTAATCTTTACTTTAAGTTACATCATAGGCTTTGCAAATCATATCTCAGTGAAAACATTGTTTAATCAAAACCATTTCCTTTCTCCTATTATTAGGGTCTTAGCCCAAAACCAAAACCACGTGGGAACTCAGCACAAAACGTAAAATAATGTGGGTCGTTGCCCAAATTCGTAAATACATAACCAATCAAATAAAACATAGTTAACCAATCCTTGGTATCCCAGATGCCTAATCAATGTCTAAGTAATTCCCGGATCACTGCCTGGGGTATGACATCCCTAATGTCTAATCAATAGCAATCCTGATCCTGAGCCACTCTACGTGAACCACTTTTGGTCTCTCCGTAGGGCAGCCCCCCTCAGGCAATGTGTCGTGACTACTCCCGTGTCCCTGACATCTAGAGGTGGCAATCCACTTTTTAAGGATCGTATAGTTAAAACCATAGTCAAAAAAATTTCAACAGGGTCTCAACCCGAGGTATAAATTCTATAAACAGTTTCCACAATCCATTTAGGCTTTCCGCCCACCAAAATCCAAAACCAATTCCATTAGGGTCTCCAAACCTGAAATTACATTTCATGAACCACAAATGGGGCTCAAGCCCAATATCATAAACCAACTCGGTTTTAAGCTCGATAGTATAAACCAAATAGGCCTCCAGCCCAATACCTTATTAAATCAAATGGACTTCAAGTCCGATAGTTCATACATCAAATGGGTCTCAAGCCCGATTCCATATTTCCAAATCTGAAATCATTTCATTAATCAACTATTGAAAACTCAAGGACGTATAAACACAATATAAAATCATAAACCTCAAAATACGTGCAAATACGTAAATACCAAATACCACAATCATATGCACTCAAGGCATTTCAAATCATAGATAAAAAACATATAAAATAGTTATGCATGCATAATATTTAGAAAAACGTGTCCACTCACAGACCTTCCTTGCTGCGCCTCGAAATCCATGTCATAAGCCACTTCAATCTAATCCAACCTCTCTGGGTCATCCGGACCTCCAAACGATGAACAGGACCTCAAAGTTCCAGCTCTGTTCTTAAACGCTTCAAGCCACCAAGCTTCTCGAAACCAGTGCCAACGAGGTCGTCTTGATCCTCTGACGTGGTCTTTGTTGTGCTCAGCATTCCTTCACCAATCTTAGGTCTCACACACTCACTCCAGATGATGAACGATGGAGATGATGGAGAAATAGAATGGTGACCCGTAACTTTCCCATCGAATGTCCTATTTCAACTTGTCACCTGTCTACGAACTCGTAACGTCCCGATCTATGTAACAGTGCTCGATCCTCGTGCATTTAACCACTCGGGTCAAATGTCAACTTTGTTCCCATTCCCAAGAGCAAAATCATCATTTTACACTGATTTCTTGAAACTTCCGAATTATTCACGATAAATATTAAGTACCATTAATTAATCCCGTGAATTTTGGATGGGTTGTTACACTGAGTCTTCGGGATTGTTTTGGAAAATATCCTGACGAGTTCAAGGAGTGCGAGGGCACGTATGGAATACCGAAACCTTGTAGTGATTTCCCTTAGGGGAAGCAGTGGTATGCCAGTTGAACAAGTATATGTTTTGTTGGACCAGTGTTGGTTTCCTGGTCATGATTTTATTGTTGAGATGATTTGTGCGAGCAGGGTTCTTAGGAATTGACAAACGATTGACTTCTGCTCAGGTTTGAATATGATGCATCGATAACCGATTTTAGATTGTGCACTTGTGTTACATGTGAAGGTTTTTTATTATACAGCTAGGTCATGGCTGAAGGATAGTGCCACGTCATCACTGTCAGGCTACATGGAAAATCAGGGGATGCCACGTTGCAACTCGTTAGGTGGTTGAAAGTGCCGATGTGGCAGAAGCTGACATCAACTGGGACACGTGGCACCTATCAGGTGGTGACACGGGGAATTTGTCAGGTGGTGCCACGTGGTAGTTTGTTAGAAATAATTAGATGTTAGGCCGACATCAGTATGTGATGTTAGCAGGTGACGTTAGCAGTGACGTCAGAGTTGTCCAGCGTTGACCACTGTTGGCCAAACTTTGACAGACACGTGTGGGCAAGTGGTCATGAATTTCAGGGTCAAACTGGTCTTGTTTGATAGGTTTTGATGTCCTGAATCCAATGGTGGTGGTTTCCGGTCGATCGAAGATCGTTTGGTTGCTTCTTTGGAGGTTTTTCTCCTCGGGAACCATGTTCGGGAAGCGTTTTCAGTTCTGGGGTTTGTAAAAGTTTATTGTATGGACTTATATCGATTATTAGTAATCCTCGAGTATGACATTGACAACTCGGATTGCTGGATTACATGTGCTATGATCGGATTGCTGGATTACATGTGGTATGATCGGATTGCTGGATTACACCTACATGTTGTATCCTGGGCGGCCATTCAGATGCAGTATCCCCGAATGGTTATGGTATGTGGTTGACATCTAGACGTTGTATCCCTAGACGGCCACTCGGATGTTGTATCCCTGATTGGTTGAGATGCACAGTTGGCACTTAGATGATGTATCCTTGGGTGGGCACTTGGACGTCGAGCTGGGCTTCGTAGTCCACAAGTGGTTATGTGATATGATGTGTGGTTGGACACCAGGATTCTGTATCCTTGGGTGGGATCTCATATGTTGAATCCTCGAGTGGTTTTGTGATTTGATGATTCTGTCTGTAGACATCAACGATGGTTAGTTGATATGATGGTTGGCTAAGTATGATCAGCTGGTACAGTGTGATGGGTTCTCTATAAATGGTATAGTTGTTCATGGGTTGATTCACCGTGATTGTTATGCTTATGCTCAGCTTAAACGTATGTGCATTGGTTTTTTTATGGGTTTACATTTGACGGGTTTTTTTTGGAACTGTTGGATTTTCTTAAACTGCACGTATTCCAAAATTATCGTTTTATTGATAAATTGGTTGCATGCATAGTTTTATTAAACAGAGGGAATTGGTATATATTGGAAATATATTTTTACAACCTTTATTTTTGTCCACACACTCTTTTTATTAGTTTTGAGACCCTCCAGGTTAATCGCGGTCGCTGGCTATGTGAAGGTTGAGACATCACGGTTAGTGCGTACTCTAATCATGTATCCCTAGTCTGACACGTGTGTAGAATGTTCAGTTAATCCTGAGTGTAATATGGTCATTTACAAGGTCGTGCTAGACGGGAGCAGGGCCTCCCACGCTAATCATGGAGGGATTACGGGGAGGGTCCTGTCACACAGCATCAAATTGAAGTAAACAGCACTAAAATGTATGAAATAACTAAAATTTATGAAGTAAGACATATGGAGATTGTATCTAATACTTACAAATATTAGAAAGCAAATACCACACATATGTTGAACGATAAATAAAACCAATAACAAAAATAAGAGTTAAGTAAATAGAGAGCAAATGTTACACTTTCGGGATGGATGAAAACAATGGATTGTTATTCACACAGTTGTCCGACAGTAGATGGAACCTTGTGAAGATGGAAGAACAAACACGAGAATTTCAGACTTAAACTCTTAAAATTGCATTGAAAATATTTTCCTAAGTTTCTCTTAAGAAAGGCTCATTGTGTGCCTATAACAAAAGTGTCTAAACCATGAGAATGGCCCCCTATTTATAGGGGAAGTGCCAAAAATCTAATAAAATAAAGTGCAAGTAAATTGAAAATTACAATTAAATAAATTAAAAAGTGAAATGATGAGCTTGGCTGGTTTTGGCATGAAATCATGGTGAAAATCCTGCCAAAGGGGGCAGGTTTGATGACATTTGGAGCAGGGCATAGAGGGCTACATTTCATACATGAGCAGCTGACCTGGATTGAGGGAATTTGGCGGAACAGGTGGGGCAAGCGGAGTTAGTTTCAGCAGGCGTGCACTGACAAGCGGCGTACAGACTCCCGCGCTAGGCGTTGACAGGGGCTGATATAGTAGAATATTCTGGGATACTAACATACATAGTTTTATTACATCACCACATAATTTTATGTTCCCAACTTTAAGTGTCATTGGGCGAATGTTGGTAATGGAGTTAGGGTGGAAGATGGACATACACTAGTTAACTTGCACTTGAGGGATCCCTTCGTTCTTGCATCGCAGGCAATCAAGTTTTCTACTTACGAGAATATGATTCATCTGATTGGTATTTAGTGCTGAATGCCAAACCAAGAGGTTTTCATGAGTTAGAAAACTATGATGAGATGGCACATTCAAGTTCCACAACAAAAGGAAATGAGGAAGAATTGATGATTATGATGAGGATGAATATAGATATGTTAGGGATGATTGTTAGGGTATATATGAGTGACGAAGATCACTTATTAGCCATGGTTAAGGTAAGAAAAATTACTACGGAAATGGTGTAACTAAATTAGCTTAGTTAGCTGATACTTTGAGCTCCAAGTATAGTTAAACAGCCGATTTTGATTTGTTTATTATAGATGTTAGGGAGCTATGTTGTGGTGCTATGTTAGATTCTAATCTAAATGGATATTTAGTTTTATGCTTTACCTATTGTATACAAGTGTGTGAATGTTAGTTGAATGAGATATCATTTAGCTTTCTATCTTTCTTTCTTTTTTAATTTCTTCCTAGTGCTATTTTTATCATATTATTTTTCTTTTATACAGGTCGCTAGGCATGGTCCATACAAGAAAGTCAATCTTAACAGATTAGGGAAGTCATGAAAAGACAATACCAATTGGTTTAAGTGGGAAACGCCCTTGTATGGTAATTAGAGAAGATTCCCATGTTCTTGAATTACCAGCTAAGATAGCACAAGGTCTCTCAAAAGCACAAGTTACCATATACTCACTAGAAAGAGATACGATCCCTGAACCTAATGAACAACCAAATCAGCAAGAAAAAAATGGACTTGAGATCTCCCCAACTTTCCAAGGTTCAATAGCAGCTAACACAGAAAATTCGAAAGGAGTCAAATGGAAGAAAGGTCCAACCGAAATGAAGAACATTGCCTTAGATTCTAATAGTCATGTTTACATCGAATGGATTGAAGCTGGCCAACCATGTGGAGATCGCTCAGTAGCATTGTCTTCATACTAAGGACCTCTTATGTGAGAGGTAGTCCCTATAACATTTGCAAACTGGAGGAAGCTTTCTACTACGCATAAAATAATATTGGGGTCATCTATTAATGTATATGTGAAAACTATTGAAGATTTTTTTACAGTGAATGGTCAGCTTAAATTATTACCAATTGATTAATATTTGAAGGCAAGATACATCATCGAAGAGCCTTTGGAAAAAGATTATATATTTTAGGAGATGGGTTGTATTTTTAGGGCCTCATAGTCAATATTAGTTAGTAAAATACTCTACGCACAGAATGAAGAAGAAAGGCTTCAACTTTGTACCGATAGCATAAATTTGGTTGAAGAGTGGAGGACCTTTGTTAGATCAAAATAAAGTGTAAAGTTCAAGGTGATTTGTCATTTGCTTCAATGCTATTTGCTGTTCATAAATTCACTTGTTGTTGCTATTTTCTGTTTATTTAGGGCCTCAAAGTTTTATTTTTTAGTTTTCTAAAATAGTTGTCTGTTTTAGTTTACTACTTAATCATTCATCAAGTTCTCTTATGTACATCTCTTGAATTGAAGCACATATTTTTTTGTTATATAGCTACGTTTTCACTTATATTTTGTATTCTTTTTAGGCTATACATGCAAAGTTCATACAAAAGAAAAGCAAAAAAATCCCACACGCGTTTAGTTGGAAGGGAATGGTTCGATTGGCTACTAATATAGTGAGTAATTTATTTCTTCTATAAAAAAAAAAAATTCTTATTACTTTCATATACTCATATTTGAATGGATTTAATGTATAGATTACATAATTTTTAGAAAAATTAGTTTGCAAGATCTTAATTCCTGCGAAATTTCATATTTATATAATGGTATTTTGTAGTTCCGGTGAATAATTAGTTTGCAATTCCTGTAGGAAAGACTGGAAAACATTGAAAGAGAATCACCTTTATCATCAACAAGTAATGTGAAAGAAAATGCTATTTCTCAAGTGTTTGGGCAGGATGCTAAAGGAAGAATATGAGGAATTCGATGTAACGACCAGTCCCGAATCTATGAGATTAATTAAGGATTAATTGCAGATTATCGATGATTAATCGGAGATTAATCAATGTTTATCGACCAGTCAGGGTGAAATTACGATTTTACCCCTAGACGAATGAAAAAGTTGACTTTTGACCTGAAAAGTCAAATGCACATGGACCGAGATCCATTACATAGATCGACACGATATTAGTCCATAGACAGATGACATGACGAAATCGGACATTGTACTGGAAAATTATGGGTCAAGGGCGGTTTTCTGTACTATTCTTGGTTGCACAAAAATCAAGATAGTTGACTTATGGGACCCAAAATATCTATTCTAGGACCATAGGATGAGTGACACTTGTCACTAACCCTATGGCCCCTTTTAATTAATTCATGCATCATCATCATCCCATCTTCCTTCATCTCCTTCATCCTACCTAAAAACCCACCCCATTCCCTTTTCTCATCATCTACATCTATTGCTGGTGGCCTGGAAGAGAGACAAAGAGTTATAGAGAGGGTTGGAGAGACGATGGTGTGGACGGCGGAGGCACGGCAGAGCAAATGGCGGTGAATCTAGGTAAACCGAGAAACCTTTTCCTGTTGGATTGTTGGGTTTTTCTTTCTGGTGGTTTAGGAACCGTTTTGAAGCTTTAAACGTGTTCTGGGAGCTATTACGAGCCGATAGGATCGGAAATAAATAGGAAATAACGGCTGGGCATGTATGGGTAGTGGTTGGTAAACATGTCGTGGAAGATCAAGTTCGATCAGTTAATCCCAGCGCTTGTTCCGTGTTTTTAAGGTCATAAGGTTGTTGTTGGGAGTGAGATGAGCAGTTTGGTCGAATAATTAAGAAGTTTGGTGGTTTGACGGTGGAGAACTGATCGGGTTAGGGTCGCAGGTCAAAATGACTTGTTAGAGTCAAACGGGTCGACCTTGCCAGAGCTTAATGACAATGACATGGCAAGCCATGTCATCTTTTTAGGACATGTGGCCAACCAGGTGGTGCCACCTGGCGATCTGTTAGAAGAGGTGCGTCCAATCAGGCATGTCAAACCACGAGGACCAGTCAAAGGGTTCCACATGGCAGGGTTTTAGGATCTGTCAGGTGACGTGGTAGGTGACGTGGCAGGTCCACGTCAGCATTATCTGTGACGACCCAGAAATTTGAAAAAGGAAAATTGGGAAAAATTGGAAGGAAATGACGATTTTGCACCTGGTTATAAGGGTCGAAAGTTAACTTTTTGATCGGGGCCTTATTTGGACTTTCAAGAGACCGTTGGATAGGTCTCGGGGCGCTAAATCCGTAGATAGGTGGCATGCGTCAATTGGAGTCCGAATGGAAAAGTTATGGGTCTCGAACAGTGATGGGCATTTGGTGATTTTGATAGTATGGGTAAAATGGTAATTTGGCTGGGATATTTGATGAATCAGCCAATTAGGTGACTTATTCAGTCTAGCAAGTGACACATGTCACTGAAATTAAAAGGATTAGTGGCTCTGGTTGCCGCTAAACAAAATAAAAACAAATAAACCTATACCTATCCATATGCTATTGTTGATCACAATTGATCAATTCAATCCCAGACGTGTAGAGACTGAACAGAGAGAAAAAAAGGGGAATTTTAGAGTGAAAAACGGGAAGAAAGGAAGAGAGAGCATTGAAAGAAAACCCAGAAACCGGAGAGGAGACCCGAAACCAGATTTTGGACACTTGAATCTTGATTTTCAAGTATTAGACTAGTTGAAGTGAAAATGAGTTGAGATTAAGTCTTCTGGGAGCTAAACGAATCGAACCAAATCAAATGGGAAGGGAATAGATGGAGATTTGACTGAGAACAAGCCTTGCGACAGTTCTGAAATTTTGAGGTTTGGTTGGATTAATTCAAGGTAAGAAATGATGTAATTGATGTCGAAATTGTGTTCATATGATTCCTCTGTAACTTCCTGATTCATTAGAATGTGCAATTTAGGTCAAATTGGGATTTTAAATTTAACAGGCATCGAAATTGAAATTGGTAGTTTTAATCTATATTGTATGAATTTATGGATGCAGAAATCAAATTAAGGTCACAAAGATGAGATTAGAAGAATCAATTGAAAGATTTGATGTGAAATTGGACAGGATTGAACTGGGTTGCTTGGCGGGTTACAGACCCGTATGACAGTGAATCGGGTGAGAACGATGACACTGTAGCACCACTGTTCACGCGCGTGGCTTTCACGCGCATCCGCTTGTGGCGGCGCGTGAGGGCGCGTGGTGAGTTTTCTGGGAAAGTGCTTAACAAGTGTTTTACTCTATGTAATGTAATGAACATTTTAGAGTTGGTTTCGAGTCAATCGGACACCGTCTCGATAATATTTCGATGGTCCGAAGGTTTATGTTATGTTTTAATTTTATATTTTATTTCCGGAAAAATTATGGGAAATTAATATGATATTCATTGAGTCATTAGTGACCCTTAATGATGATTTTGGGCAGGATTCATGATTCCTGGATAGTACTGGAAATTACGGAAACGCATTGACATGACCTGTCCCAACTGGACCTTGATAACCGTGCCTGGTCCTGCTCACGTCTGATAAGTCAACTGAAGTCCCGAAAGTACCCTTCATCACCTATCAGAAAAGGGATAACTGCACTGACTTCCGCTCATGCCTCCGCCTCTCAATCAGCCCCGAACGTCGTGTCACAGCCTCGAGGGTCATCAAAAACAGAAAAGTGTGAGTGGACAAAAATATATTCATTAAAACACATTTTAAAAGACATCATTTACCCTCCAGTTATCAAACCTGCATGCATAGGGAAAAATATATGAAACACAACCACTGGCTTTCCAGCCAAAACACAGAACAAGTTAAATCCTAGCTCTCAGGTCAAAACATACGAACACATAATCACCTGGTCATACAGACCAGAACTCGTACTCAATACCAGTACGTAATCACAATCAACATCAAGCAATACTATGTACAAGTTCACAATCAATGTAAAGAGTCACACAGTCACATCCGCACTACGCGTAGGCCAATCTCGGGAACTGCACTCAGGCACCATCTGAGTCATATCCATCATGTTTGGGAACTGCACACGCATCCTCTAGACGTCTCATACCCGGGAACTGCACTCACGCAGCATCCGAGTCACGTCTAGGCACTGCACTCGCATCATCCAGCATGATCCAGTATCCAGTAACCACAATCACAATCACAATCCATACCACAACACATATCAATCATATCCATAACCTCAAATCAAGTCATAAGCATTCCCGACAGAGTTTCAGGCTCAAATACTAATTATACGTAAATCCGTGAAATCACAATGAAAACATTAGCATCATCCAGAAACCATCATTGACTCACCAAATAAGTCAAAATATCCTTTTCAAAACCTTTTTGACTTAGGGCCTAGCCCAAAACACCCTTTGCACATTTCCTCGCAAAACGTGCCCAAAAGACCGATTAAAATAATCATTAAATCATAAATAAACATCCAAACAAATCATAACATCATTGCAAACCAAATCATGCAATCAATCATGTAAAACATTTGACCATGCATGCATATCAATTTATAAAACAAACGTCCACTCACACACCGTCCAAACCGCTCGCTTCCCGAGCTGCACGCAGTTCCGTAATTTCCGACACTTGCCAGGAATCTCGAAGTCTGTCCAAAATCATTATGTAGGGTTACTAACAAGTCAATTTACATCATATCAATTCCCCATAATTTTCTGGGAATTTAATATTAATTTAAAACATAACATAAACCGTTGGACCCTCGAAACATAATCGAGATGGTGTCCGATTGCCTCGAAACCAACGTCAAAATGATCGTTACACTGTATAGAGCAAACCACCTGTTGGACACTTTCCCAGAAACCTCACCACGCGCCCTCACGCGCCGCCGCAAGCGGCTGCGCGTGAAAGCCACGCGCCGTGAACAGTGTCACCCCTGCCACCCGATTCTCTGTTATACTGGTCTGCAACCCGCGGTGCAACCCGATTCGTTCGCCACCAATTTGAACTCAATTTTATCGTTTCTTTCACTCATTTTCATCTATTCTACTTCTATTTTGGATATGAGACCTCAATTTAATGAAACCATGCCCCAAAGCCCACGACTCAACATCGAAACCCGACGGGTCTTAAATCGAGTTCTACCCATTTTCACGCTGTTTTGTTCAATTGATTGCACAGGAAGTATCTTATACTCATTCTAAACTTGAATTCCAAACCAATTTCATGAATTCGTACCTCCAATTACCTGAACTCAGCTTCCACAATCCGCGATGTCACAGGGCCTGTTCTTCGTGGATTCACCACCAATTTCCGTTCCAGTTGAGGTGGTTCGCTTCGTTGAACTCCCAGGAGGCTAAATCTCTCGTCAATTTCAATTGGAACCGCCTAAGAATTCAAATTCGATATTTATGTATTTAGGTGGATTTTTGGGTGTTCTCAATACCGTTCGATTAGGATTTTCTGGGTTCCTTTTTCGGGTTTTCTCTCCAAAACACACTGAATTGGTCACTCAATTTCACTTGTTCCCCTCTGTTGCTGCTAATTGATCACAAGGATGAGTTTTGGGTGTTCTCTGTATCTCCTACACACACACACGACTAAACTGTTTAAACCATAGCTTAGGCGGCAGCAATGCCACTAATCTCAATTAAAATTTACCAGGTGTCACTTAGGGAATCATCCTCATCCCATAAGCTAAATTAGCCAATTTAAAAGATATTATTGCACAGTTAAAAACAACTTACTGTTTTACCCTTATCATAACAAATTACCAAAATGGCCTTCCTCGTTCTAGACCCGTAACTTTTTCGTTCGGACTCCGATTGACGCATGCCGCCTGTCTATGATTCAGCTTCCCGAGACCTATCCAATGGTCTTCCCGGAAAGTCCAAACAAGGTCCCGAACAAAAAGTCAACAAATGGCCCCTTTTTACCAATTCCGCACGTCATAACTTTTTCCTCGAATGTCGAAATCGGGCGTGGCACCTGTCTATGAACTCGTGACATCCCAAATTCCGTCACAGTCATCGGTCAAAGTTCGTTTGACCACTCGAATAAAAAGTCAACCGTTCGCCCAATTCCAAGGGAAAAATCGTCATTTTCTTCACATTTTCCAAATTTCCATTTTTCGACTTTTCGGGGCGTTACACGCGTGCAGCTCGGAAAGCGAGCGGTTTGGACGGTGTGTGAGTGAACGTTTGTTTTATAAACCGTTATGCATACATAGTTAAATGTTTTAGATGATTGATTTCATGATTTGAATTTCAATGATGTCATGATGATTTGGCATGATTATTTGTGATTTAATGATTATTTTGATCGGTCTTTCGGGCACGTTTTACGAGAAATGTGCAAATGATATTTTGGGCTAGACCCGGAGTCAAAAGGGTTTCTAAAAGGATATTTTGACTTAGTTGGTGAATCAAGGATGATTTCTAGATTATTTTATTGTTTGAAAATGAGATTTTACGGAATTAGGTGTAAATGGCATTTGGGCTTGAGAGCCTGTCGGGAATGCTTTTGACTTGGTTTGAAGTCATGGATATGATTGATATATGTTTGTGGAATGGATTATGTTTGTGATTGTGGTTACTGGACCATGTTCTGGATGGTGTGAGTTCAGTTCCTAGACGTGACTCGGATGTTGCGTGAGTGCAGTTCCCGAGTATGTGGTACGTCTAGATGGTGCGTGCGTAGTTCCCAGACATGATTGATATGACTCGGATGGTTCTTGAGTGCAGTTCCCGAGGTTGTCCTATGCGTAGTGCGGATGTAACTGTGTGATTGTTGTGCACTTGTGAATAGTGCGAATTGATTGATTGATTGTTGTGCACTTGTGAGTAGTGCCGTTTGATATTGATTGTGATTGCGTACTAGTATTGAGTACGGGTTCTGGTCTTTGTGGCCAGGTGATTATGTTTTCATATGTTTTGGCTTGAGAGTCGGGATTTGATACTTGTTATGTGTTTTGGCTTGAAAGCTGGTGATTCATATGTTTGACCCTCTGCATGCATGGTTTGATAAACTGTAGGGTAAATAGTCTAATTGAAATGTATTTTCAAATGATATTATTTTTGTCCACTCACACCTTTCCTGTTTTGATGACCCTCCAGGCCGTGGCACGACGTTTGGGGCTGATCGAGAGGCGGAGGCATGAGCGGAAATCAGTGCAGTTATCCCTTGTCTGACAGATGTTGAAGGGTAGTTTCGGGACTTCATTTGACTTGTCAGACGAGATCAGGACCGGGCACGACTATCAAAGTCCAGGTGGGACGGGTCTTGTCAAA
The DNA here is from genome assembly GCA_032719365.1 of Prinsepia uniflora. Classification (NCBI taxonomy): domain Eukaryota; kingdom Viridiplantae; phylum Streptophyta; class Magnoliopsida; order Rosales; family Rosaceae; genus Prinsepia; species Prinsepia uniflora. Next base: position 32,172,623 of record CM064863.1, read on the forward strand.
TTGGTATCAGAGCATTGGGTTACTGATTTTCCATGCCTTCGAGATGAGAGCCCTGTGCGCGGCCTGGTGATGAGACGAGATACGAGGGTATATGAAATCCTTGGAGTGGGTGTGACCTTGGATTGGGTCAGGTAGTGCATCTTAGACCTGTGTTGGTCCAGATGATGATTTAATCTAACGTGATATGAATGGGAGTTGGACCCGGAATGCGATGGTGACATCACATACGCGATCCACAGTCGAGTTTGAACACTTTGGGAAGTCCGGAAGTTTTGAGCAGATCAGTCAAGAATCCATTGTCCGACTTACGTGTCACATGGAGGTTGGACATCAGTTTAGCCTTCATGTCACTCGTAAGTTAGATGGGTGCATGACTTAGCCCTTAAGCCCTTAATCCCAGGGGATTGGGGGTGGATCGTGTCATGGAGTCATACTCACCGGGGGACTACCAGAGCGCAATCACTACAATGTCAATCCACTCAGACATACAACACACTACAAATGCCTCTTCTCTTCTGCATCCTACCTCGACCGAGGACTCGGGGGACTGATGATACACTGAGCGGAGTAGTGCAAAATTGAGGAGTTGCTCGGTCAGTACACTTTACTTAAAAGTCATCAACCGAAGCAGTTCACTTCAGTAAAAAATTGGGGGACTTTTTGACGTAACATCTGACCAAGCAATAGGTTTAAAAATTTAGTAAACAAATATTACCACCTAATAATATTTTATTATACTCTTTTCCGGGTATACATGTATTTATCTAGATATATCTGATATCCTTTTATTTATTATAATTTTTATTTTGTACTAATAATAGATTTAAAAATTAATAAAAATTAATATATTTCTCAACAGATCAGTTTGGATTTAATGGATTCAAGAAATGAAAATCCAATTTAAACTGTTACTAGCGGAGCGATTTGGATTCTCATACTGTTAACTTTTACATGGTCAAACCTTAATCGTTGGATAAATAACAGTTTGAAATAGGTCGATTAGCGGTTTTAATAGATTCATGTTCACCCCTAAGTAGGAGCATATATGAATACAATTACACATTTCTATAAAGTAGCAAACAACCGCAAAAGCATGCAAATCCATTTTTCACATGAAACACGATAAAATTGTATGAATGCTCTAAAAAGTACTATAAATCGTGCCAATATTAATTTTTCCAACTTCGTAGTGGATCAAAAGTATCAAGCACCGAAACTAAAATGAAAATACAATACGATAATAAAAAGTAAAATGAAAATTTAAAAATTCAAGATTATATGGGCATCAGGGGCAGCCCTAAGGGTAATCGGATAAGGCTGCCTCGAGCCCCCAATTCGGAGGGGCTTCGAAATTTTTTTTATACATTATTGTTGTGTAATATTGATATATTAGAATGTTCCTCCATTAAAAAGAAATATATGCGTAGGCAGATTGGTTGAGGCACACGCATCTTAGAAAGACGTCCCGTATTTGAGTTGTTATGGGCAGTTTTTTCATGTTTATACTTTTTTGCTCTCTTTTTTTTTTCCTCCTTTTTTCTTTTGATTCTCCTTGCCTGACGGGTCCTAATGGACATTGTATACATAAAATATGCTCATTAAAAAAATATTTAAAAAATTAATTACTTTGCTTACATCATAATGTATCAAAAATTTCACCTTCAAATCCAAATAAAGTATTAAACATTAAAAGTCCATAACGAAATAAGATCTCATGTTGATTTCACTCATTAATATTGCAGCTTCTCGTTTAATGATTCTTCAAATTCAACTTTTATATTATGTGGTTTGTAAGATAAGTGTTAACTAATCACGTTGTTTAAATGTTTGTAATTAATTATTATATATTTCTTCTAATTAAGCACAATTTGTGGTGCCGGTTGACTAATAGAGAACATAATATTGTTTAGTTGATTAATTATAAGGTTAGTCAATTACCAAATCTCAAAACGGCGAAGCATATCAATTAGCTGTCGTTTTGGCGAATCTCAATTCTCAATTAATCAAAATAGGGTAGTTGAATGAGGTAAGAGGCTAGGAGCTACGAAATTGCCTCATACTTAATTTAGTAAGCTAGTGAAACGTGGTCTCCGAAGCACAACACGTGGCTACAACCTACAGGCTACAGATACAAGGGATCGTGATCCACAGTGATGTCAGTCAGTCACGTGATAACTGAGTGTCGTGATGGACTGATGGACTACGACAGCTGCCCACGGCACACATAAGTTCCTAATTCCTCCTACCCCAATTCTCCCAACACTCTATAGTTTCGCCGACTTTATTATCAGGATTAACAAAGGGACCGTTCGGATTAAAAAATTCATCGAATTATCTAATCTGCTCACCAAGATTCATTTTCACATTGGCAAAAAAATAAAACTTCACCATTTTTAATTGATATAACTTGATGTTGGATTTCAATAAAAGAATATTCTTATTTATGCACCTCTGCATGAAATTTCATGTGTAGAGCGAGGGAGACAGACTACTCGTAAAATCTCTTTTACGATGAATGGTGAGGTGTAGAGATGTTGGATGAACTAAGTGTGATGAGCCTTTAATTATGGTCGATCTCTAGATGAGCATATAAGGAAGCAAGTAGGCCTTTCAACTCAAGTGCAAGCGTGTCATTAGTAGACGCTGCTACTAGACAGTGTAAATGAGTTCTGTTTTCGGCCCAAGAACCTTCCTTCTGATCAAAACGATTGTGAGGCAGGCAAACAAGAGATCTCATGTGTTGTTCTTTTCTATGCCTTTTTTCTAGGACATAAGAAAATATTTTCTTCCAGTGTAATCCAAGTTTTAAAGTTTTATTTCGCCATGATATTCAACTTGGCGACATTTTTATTTCAGCAGTTAAACGGATAATGGTCTCAGGTCCTCTCAAGTCGAAATCGAAGTATTTGGATCAATGCACAAGGATGGTATCCCAACTTGGTAAGCTGAGAACCACACTTGGATGGTACATCCCGAGTACCAATTACTTACTTAAGAAAATCTGGTTTGTATTGAAATAAAAATGAAAGTATAAATACAGATATGTAAAAGTACTAGAATTGAATAACAACTAAAATTACAAGTACACAAAAGTAAATTATTTCCTTGGCATTTCAAGCCCGTAATAAGCAAGAAATTTCAGAAATCATCAACTGAAATAAATATCAACCAGAAATCATGTCATGAGATGACAGAGCACTCAAATGCAACCACAAGACGTCGAAAATGAGGTTTGAGTTCCTCAGTAACCAGCAATGAGTTGGTGGTCAAGATGACCTTCCGTGTAATCGATATTCAGGATGGCTTTTCGTGGAATAGTGGCCGAGGACTGTCCGTGAGCCGATAGTCGGAATGACTTTCCATGAGATGGTAGTCGATAATATCAACCCTAATAATACTCAATTGCTAGAAAGAAGGTTAATACTCTGCGAACCTCAGTCGAAAGTCCATGAACCGGTCAGTCGGAAAAAGGCGACCCTTATGACACTGATCAGCCAGAAAGAAGGTTTATGCAGCGCAATGAAGCCAACCATTATGGCATTACTGCTGGAGCAGTTCGAAAGACGGTTAGGCAGTTGCATAAATGCCTCGAAGAGGTGAGAATATAAGCTGCATCTTAATTTTCTAGGTCGAAAGAAGCAGTTTTTTCCACAAGGGTCAGCCTTTTTAAACCATGAAACTTTGGTTAAAGGTGTTCATAAGTTCAAAAATTGATAGAGATCAATTTACTGAGTTTGATTGGTTGATTCTCGGTCGTTTGAGAAACTGGGTTGTTCTCTATTTATAGGGGTGAAAGAGCTTTCAACTTGTTGAATTAGATCTCGCGTGAGTCTCATCTTGCCCATTTTCCGTTGGAATACTCCCCATTTGCCTCTGTTTTCTTTGCGTTCTGACACTACCGCCCATGCCTTATTCTTCTCCACGCTCAAAGCTGCTTAAGATGAGCTTATATTTGTCTTGGACCTTTAATTGGACCTATAGGGAATTTTTTTGGATGTAAACAATTGTTCCCAAAAAAAAAACCCTTATATTTATGTACATAATATGAATACAAGAGCTATTTGGAACAAAAGATGATACAATATGACGTTGGATTTCAATAAAATAATATTGCTCCAAAATAACACTTATATTTTATGTACGAATAAAAAAGTTGTTTGGAACAAAAGATTTGGATTTCAAATGTAGAGACCCTACATTTAAAATTCTCTTATTTGACAAAAAATGAAAGAATTTCATTTCAAAATCCCTTATTTGTAGATTTGAAATTCCTTTATTTAAAATTTATTATTTTTTAACAAATTATTTTCAAGGATTTAAATTGAAGATTTTTTTACTGGAAATTAATTTTTATTAATTAAATGTGAAGAGACATGCCAACATACTTGGAGAGAACGTTATACAACCAATACGGCTATAAAACTGGTCAAATATGGTACCCCCTATAACACTTGACATGATTAGTTATAGAATGAGCTATCATGTTACATGTCCTAGGGGCAAATTGGGACGTAAGTGTCAAAAAAGACTTAGAAAGTACATGAATATCATGAAAGATATTGGTTAAAGTATCATTATTATCCTTATGAGATAACTATTGAATCAATTGTAGTGAGTCAGACCCCACAATGACTATAGTGCGCCTAGCCGTCACACATGTAACGACCCATCCTAAATTTCGTGATTAGCGAGAATTAATTAAGTATTAATCTGGACTTAATCGAGGATTATCGGACGATCGGGGAAAAGTGACGATTTTGCCCCTTAAATGGTTGAAAAAGTTGACTTTTGACATGGGGAAGTCAAATGTCACGTGGACCGAGGTCCATTACGTAGATTGAGACGATACAAGTTCGTAGACAACTGTCATGTCAAAATCGAACATCGTACGGGAAAATTACAGGTCATAGAATGTTCGATTGCATTTTACGGTTGCATGGTTTTCAAATTGGTTTGTCTTTAGTGGTCCCAAAAGATCTAGCCTGGACTAATAGATGAGTGACAAGTGTTACTCATCTTTTGGTCCATAACCCACATTCATACACCCATCTTCATCCTCTTTGTTTTCTTTCCCACTCGAAACGAAAACCTATTCCATTTTCTTCCTCCCACCTTCACCTGCTGCCTGACAGAGAGAGACAGAGTGAGAGAGTGAGACGGAGATACTGTGAGGCGGTGATGGACACCACGGAGGTCACGACGGTGGCTGGAAACCCATGAACCTAGGTAAAACCCGAAACCCATTTGAATTTGGTTTTTGAGTTTCAAACGCTTAGGAAACGTTCTGAAGCTTTGTTGGTGTTCTGTGAGTCCCTACGCGCTTCTGAGGATAAAAAACAAGGGTTGAGGATGGCAGGATGAATCTGGGTTTGAACTTGAAGGTTGGTCGTGGGAGTTTAATCCTGACATGTACTTTCTGGGCTTTTCCCTTGAGTTTGACATTGTAGAGTGGTTCCTGGGAGATAGTGAGTGTATAGGAAGAAAAACAAGTGAAAACGGTGTCCGTACGGTTGAGTTCTAGCCGGGTCGAGGTCGCAGGTCAAATCAACCAGTTTGAAGGAAGACGGTGATGACGTGGTAGTCCACGTCATCTTGTCAGGCAACGTTGTCAACCAGGTGCTAGCACTTGGTGATCTGTCAGAGGGTGTCAGGCTTACGTGGCAAGTCCATGTCAGCATTGTCAGACCATGTGAACCAGTGAGATGGTGCCATGTGGCATGGTTTCAAGAGCTGCCAGATGGCGTGACAACTGACGTGGCAGGTGCACGTCAACATTTTCAGAGCACGTGGACTAGTGAGAAGGTGCCAAGTGGCAGTGTGGTAGAGATTGTCAGAGGTGTTAGAGGTGTCAAATGTTAGAGTTGTCAGGGTGACATCAGCAGGTGACGTCAGTGTTGACTATTGTGGATCAGACTTTAACCAGCGCGTGAGGGCACATGGGCACGAATTTCAAGGTGAAAATTATCTTGTTCGAAAGATTTCGATGATCTGAATCCAATGGTGGTGATTTCAGTTCGATCGAAGGTCGTTTGATATGTCATTTAGAAGTTTTTAGCCTCAAGAAACGTGTTCGAGTCACGTTGAATATTCCAGGAGTTTTGAGGGCTTATGATATGGACTTGTATAGGTCGATAGTGACATTTTAGTTTGATTTGGATAGGCTCGATCGTCCCAAAGATTGCGGATTAGCCTCAGACGGGCTTTTGGTGTGGATTGTGAGCCCACAACATGGACAATCTGTGAGTGGACTTTGTTTTATAAAAAGATCCATGCATAACTATTTTATATGTTTTATGAACATGATTTGAGATGTCAAGACCCGACCATCCTCGGTCAGGACCCGACTTATCTAGCACCATATTGTCCGCTTTAGGCCTCGCCCTCACAGTTTTGTTTTCGGGAGCTCATGGTGCAACTTCCCAGGGGGTCACCCATCATGGAATTGCACTAGTCTCAACTCGCTTAACTTTGGGGTTCCAATCCCCCCCAAAGCCACTTGAGCTCCCAAAAGGCCTAGTGCTAGATAGGTGTGTGCCTACACCTTTAAGGCACACCACCATCCTCTCCCAGACCATTCCCCCTCGCAGGAATGTGGGATTGTTCACCGTTTCCCTCCAGGACACGGGTCTTACAATCCATCCCCCTTAGGGCCTAGCGTTCTCACTAGCACACTTCCCGGTCGGGGTCTGGCTCTGATATCAAATTTCCAGGACCCGACCCTCCTCGGTCAGGACCCGACTCATATAGCACCATATTGTCCGCTTTGGGCCTCGCCCTCACGATTTTGTTTTCGGGAGCTAATGGTGCAACTTCCCAGGGGGTCACCCATCATGGAATTGCACCAGTCTCAACTCGCTTAACTTTGGGGTTCCAATCCCCCCCAAAGCCACTTGAGCTCCCAAAAGGTCTAGTGCTAGATAGGTGTGTGCCTACACCTTTAAGGCACACCACCATCCTCTCCCAGACCATTCCCCCTCGCAGGAATGTGGGATTGTTCACTGTTTCCCTCCAGGACACGGGTCTTACAATCCACCCCCTTTAGAGTTGAGGATGTTTGAGTTGAGGATGTTGGGACTGAACTTCTTTTCGAGGTAAATCCCGTATGGTATGTTACTTAGGCGAGTAGGTGTCCGACGAGGTCGGATTTGGTCAACCTAGATGTGTTGATGTTGGGATTGGCTTCCCTATGAAGTCAATCAAATGTAATGTAGTAATCGTTTGAACATATATCTGATAGGTTCGGATATGGTGCGTCTCGGTAGACGTAAATGAGATTTCAAGTTTTGGAATCGGATTTCAGGATGACGATTCAGGATTCGATTTTGGAACTTGAAAGTGGATTTCTGGATTTGGGTTCGGAATGGTTATTCCAAATGATAGCTTACGGAATAATGATTTCGAATTCGGATTTGGAAATAAATGTTGAGTTGGAGTTTGGGTTTGTCTGATACTGGATTGGACAAATGGACTTAAGAATTGAAACGTAATTTGTTGTTATAGTGGAATAGTTGATGTATAGAATGTATGTACCTTGTCCTTTGTTCGAGGTACGATACCGGGCAGACTTTTCATGCCTGGTGACGGTATATAGGGTATACCAGTAGTACGTTGGTAAACGTGTTGGTAGTCGGTTTAGTTCTGATACCATTGGATTAGTTGAGGACGTGGACTGGACGTTGGAGACTGTGAACTGGGTCATGTTATTCCTGATGGGTCTAGTTACACACAGGTCTAGTGAGGTTTTGGTGATTATATACTGAGGTTGACTGAGTTGGTGGTTAGTATAACCACAAGTATGGTGTTAGTTATCGACTGACGACTGTCAAGTGGTGATAGTTTGTCGAAGGTGTCAACGTGGATCGGCTAGTGAGATTTGGTGACTCCCTGTGGGAGCAGATAGTAGGATAGTTTGGTGATTGAGGAAGGAACCGCCTAGTTGTTCGTGTCAACGAAATGGTATATTTGACAAGTGGTGTCAATTCGTAACGTGCGATTACCATCATTCGACGTGGTCGAACATAATTGATACGACGTAAGTATTAGTGGAATGTCTAGGTACGAATAAGTATGTTTTGGCTATTGGGTGTACTAGTGTACACGTGTGTGAGATCGAATTATTTCCCTGAGGTGGGTGTGGAATTAGGTCAGTTGGAATTTCGAGAACGAAACTAATTAAGGAGAGAAGAACGGTTGCAATTAGGTCGGTTGGAATTTCGAGGACGAAATTAATTAAGGAGGGAAGTTTGTAACGACCCGTCCCGAATTTCAGGATTAGATTAGTGACTAATCACGATTAGTGAGGTTAATCCGTGATTAGTTGGGTGAAATCGGATGAACGATGAAAAATGACCGTTTTGCCCCTAGGCGTGGGTAAAACGTTGTCTTTTCGTTCAGGCGGTCAAATGGACTTGGATCAGTGACCTTGACATAGTTTAGGACATCACGAGTTCATAAACAGGTGGCATGTTCAATTTCGACATTCGAGGAAGAAGTTATGACATTTGAAATTTAAGGGGAATTTTGGTAATTATGGTTAAAAGGGGCAAACTGTTGGTTTTTGGACCGGGAGGTCCAATGGCCGAGGGCCGAGGACCGTTCCGTTGATTGGGACGATACGAATCTGTAGACAGGCGTCACGTCGAATTCTGACGTTCGACGACGAAGATACGTTTCAAGGAAGTTTCGGAGAACTATTGTCCGTTTTACGAAACGACTTAACTTTTGGATTCTAGTGGGCCCAGATATTTCAAGGTGGCCCAATGGATGAGTGACAAGTGTCACCCATCCATTGCCCAGCCCAAACATATTCATGCATCTCACCTACCATTTGCATCGATCATCTTCATTTCCTTTGCTTTCTTCCTACCACCCGATCTCATCCTTTGAGCCCAAACTAAATCAGCACTTCCCATATGATCATGCTTGAGAGACCAGAGAGTGATGAGAGGACTGAGGATGGCTATAGGAGGCTGGAACAGTCGTGGACGGCGTGGAGGAGGCAATTCCGAAAGGTATGGCTCGGTTTTGGTTTTTGGATCCATTATTGGGAGTGGACATGTGATATCTCGGTCTCTGCTATCAGAGTACGCCAGGATCCGGAGGAGGCATGTGATATCTCGGTCTCTGCTATAGTCCACATCCGATGTCAACCTGAAAGGTATTAAAAACAGAAAGACTGTGAGTGGACAAAAATAAAGAGTTTATAAAACATATTTCATAAAAGACCTTTATACCCTTCACTAAAAAGCATGCATTCATAGTAAAACCATTTATCCAATCACATATGTTAAAACATCGATATTTAGGGTCACAGCCCCAAGTTCCGTAAATACAAGTCACACGGGCTCCTGCCCAAAACCATTTACAGAAAACCATAACATAGAACATATGTGGGATCTCAGCCCAAATCCATTTATCATTATAAACACAATTTCCCAAACCAATTGAAATCATGTTTATCCATTATATTCATATCGAGAACCTGTCACGGTAAAATAAAGCTACGCGCGTGCTAACCGGGGTCTCAAACCCAAGTCTCTCCACGGTCCACCCAGGTCAATGTCCGTAGATCATTGACCCTCCCTGGAGGTAACGAACCATGCGCATCCTGAGAGTAAGGAACCCAACTGGGGGGGCGACTCCACTCAGTCAGTGCTCCGTGACTACTCCGGGGTCCACCCAGGCCAACGACCCTCCCCGGAGGAGACAATCATATATAAAGGATGGCATATGAAAAACCTTTTGAAATCATTCTTGAAACCTTTCAAGGATTCATGCCCGGCCCCCATAAGCTGTCATGAACCATAAAATCCTTTTATGGGTTCATGCCGGTTCCCATAAACCGTCATGACCCGTAAATCCATTTTTAACACATAGCTGGGCGCTAGGCCCGAATCCACATAGAAACTGGACCTCCGAACCGAATCGTAAACCAACTGAGCCTCCGGCCCGATTCCGTAAATCAAATGGGTCTCGAACTCGAGTTTACCCTTTTCAAATCCAAAACCATTTCATTAAACTATTTCTAAAACCATAAGAATGGAAAATCGGAGTAAAACCGGAAAACCTCGATTTACATGCAAGCACGTAAATCACCTCGAAATACGTGAAATCATATAAATCACAAGCATCCAAATCAACATCACAAAATCATATTCATAATCCATTTGGAAATCAAAAACCATTTCATCTAGACCAATAAAGACATACAGCCCCGTATAGGGCCGAAACCTCAAAATACGTGCCTATACGTAACCACACATCCAAATGCACTCATGGCATTACAAAAAAGTATTTAAAACATATAATAAATGTTTATGCATGCACCAATTTAGAAAACAAGGTCCACTCACAGACCGTCCGAGCTACCGCCTCGATTTGCGTGCCATAGGCTCTCCCGAGCCGATCACTGTCACCGGGACTCCCAAACCTGTCCAAATTTTAATAAAAGGTTACTAACTACTTAATTAACCTCCTACCAAAGCCCCGTAATTTTCCCGAACTTTTAACTATTTTTAAACCGACCCTAAACCTTCCGATGCCCTGAAATACATCGAGACGGTGTCCGATCGACACGAAACCATTCCCAAAATGTTCGTTACATCGAATAGAAGATTTCAAGTGTTGAAAACTTCTCCAAATTATGGCCCACGCGCCCTCACGCGCTCCTAGGAGGGCCAGATCACTATTTATCGTCATCAACCTCTGGAAAACCGATTTTTTTCTGGTTTCTTGGACCGGTCACTGTGCTGAACCGGCGTGACCGGTTCAGTGCTCTCCCTTCCTCGTTTTCGGTCCCTTTGGTCCCATTTTAATCCCTAAATTCCTATTTCCTCATTTCCTATCAATTTCAATCCTTAAAACTAAGTAAAACGCCCTAAAACTCATGGTTTAATTTTGAACCAAACGGTTCAATATTGCCAAAACTCAGCCACGGCTTCACAGCCGTCCAACCACCATAGAAACCTTCTTAAAACTATCCTAGCAACCTATTTGATTCATTAAAACCATTAAAAATGAACCATAACAAGAAAAATGGAAATTGGATCGAAAATGGACTAACCGGGTACCCGCACAGGTTTCCTCACTTCCAGCCGCCGTTCACGGCGGCCCTGGCCATCCAGGCTGGCCACCTCAACTCCCTCAGCCTCCTGGTCCTCTGTCCTGGTCTTGGGTGGAATTTGGATGGGTTTGGGTTGCACGTGAATGAGAGAAATGGTGAGATCGGGTGGGTGTTTGGGTTTGAAATGAAAATGGAATCGTTTGCACGGTGCATGAATCAATTTGGGTGTCCATTGGATGGGTGACACTTGTCACTCATCCATTGGCCATCAGGACAAATATCTGGGCCCACTAGAGTCCAAAAGTGAACTCGTCTCGTAATTCGTGCAATAGTGCACTTGAACTTCCGTGAACAATAACTTCGTCGTCGAACGTCTGAATTCGACGTGCTGCCTATCTATGCATTCGTATCGTCCTTATCTACGTAACAGTCTTTGGCCCTCGGCCATCAGACCTCTTGGTCAAAAAGTCAACATTTGCCCCTTTTAACCAAAATTACCAAAATGCCCCTAAACTTTCGAACGTCATAACTTCTTCCACAAACGTCGGAATTGAACGTGCCACCTGTCTATGAACTCGTGACGTCACGAACTACGTCACGGTCATTGGTCAATGTCCATTTGACCACCCGAATGAAAAGTCAATGTTTTGCCCACGCTCAAGGGCAAAACGGTCATTTCGCATCGTTCGTCCGATTTCACCTAACTAATCACCAATTAACCTCACTAATCGTGACTAATCACTAATCTAATCTTGGAATTTGAGACGGGCCGTTACATGTGAAGCCGTAGGTGAGTTTTGGAAAACTTGAACCGTGGGGGAAGATTGAACCGGTCGGATTTAAGGGGTTTTAGGTGGATTAGGTTGCATAAACATGTTCCTAGGATCAAGTTAGGAAGGTTAGGTCGAATTGGGTTGAAAACGGACCAAAATGAGGATTGTAGAGGCCTGGACTGGTCACGCCGATCCAGTTGCAGAAGGCAGATCGAACAGGCCAGCCTGAACCGGCTGAAGGTAGGAGCGGTCTACAGTGTACCGGCGCCTGAGCCCACGCGCAGGGCCCTTTGGGCGGCACGTGGCAGTGCGTGGTGAGGTTTTTGGGAATGTTTCCAACACGTGAAATCTTCTATTCGATGTAACGAACATTTTGGGACTTGTTTCGTGTCGATCGGACACCGTCTCGATAATGTTCGGGGCATCGGAAGGTTTAGGATAGGGATTAAAAATAGTTAAAAATTCTGGAAAATTACGGGGCTTTAGTGGGAGGTTAATTAAGTAGTTAGTAACCTTCTATTACGATTCACACAGGTTCGGGAGTCCCGGTGAGGGTGATTGGCTCGGGAGAACCGTATAGCACGCAAATTGAGGCGGCAGCTCGGACGGTCTGTGAGTGGACCTTGTTTTATAAATTGGTGCATGCATAAATGTTTATTATATGTTTTAATACATGTTTTGTGATGCCATGAGTGAATTTGTGTGTGGTTACGCATATGCACATATTTCGAGGTTTTGGCCCTATACGGTGCCTATACGGGGTTTGTATGTCTTATTTGGTCTAAATGAAATGGATTTACATTTCCAAAAGGATAAACTCGGGTAAGAAACCCATTTGGTATTGTCTTGGGCATATGACCCTATTGATGACCTTCAGGTCTAAATCGTGGTCGCGGAGAGTGCTATGTGCACGACGACAGACGATACGACACTCGCCTCTAGATTGAGATGTGTTTCCTTCCGGAGAGGTCACGATGCACGATCTATGGTAGGGCAGTCGATGGAGGATCGAATTCGGAGTGTTGATGGTTCAGGATATCGATCGGTGATGTCAACCTGATCTTGTGGTGGTAGCGTCGGTTGATTCGTTCACGGCGACATACCAGGATTGAGGGCGATCCTAGATGCATGGTTGCACACATCACTACGATCGGAGTCGTGAATGACCCTTAGATATTGGGCACGATGCCCAGCTGATGTCATATGTTCGGGCACGAGACTCAGTTGTTTTATATTGGTGATTTTGGGTCGGGGACCCTAGATGGATTTCCAAGTTCATGGCGGTTTATGGGAACCGGTATGAACCCTGGAAAGGTTATTGTGGTACATGATGGTTTATGGGAACCAGGCATGAACCCTTAAATGGATGTTATAGATCATAACGGTTCAAGGGGACCGGGCATGAATGTTTATGTATGTATATATATGTATTCATATACCTTCCTATACTTCTATTATCTCCTCCAGAGAGGGTCATTGGCCTGGGTGGACTCCGGAGTAGTCACGGAGCACCGAATGAGTGGAGTCGCCCCCAGTTGGGTTCCTTGTTCTCAGGAAGGCATGGATCGTAACCTCAAGACAGGTCATTGGTCTACGGACATTGACCTTGGACTCTGAGAGACTTGGGTTTGAGACCTCGGGTAGCACGCACGTAGCTTTGGAAACCGTGACAGGATTGGTTGTGTGATTATATGTATATATGATATATGATATGTGATGTATACGGGTGTTGGGATGAGTCCCGTATGGATTTGGGCAGTGGCCCGTGTATTCGATTTCATTTACGATTTTGGGCTAAGGCACTAATGAACGGTTTGATAAATGGTTTTCGAATGCATGCAACCTTTTTAGTGAAGGGTACAAATGTATTCGATAAAATATTTTTATAAACTCTTGTTTTGTCCACTCACAGCTTTTAATGTTTTGCCTGCCCTTCAGGTCGCAGCGGATATGGACTGTAGCAGAGACCAAGATATCACATACCTCCTCCGGATCCTACCGTACTCTGATGGCACGAGAGGGCTAAGGTCAGAAATATCCCTTGTCTGACACTTCGTGTCAGACGGGAGCAGGGTCATCCCGCGTTAATCCTGGGGGGATTAGGATGGGTCCTGTCATGAGATGCATTGATTACATATGATTTAAAAATGATTTATGTTGATCATTTCGGATCTACGTAGAAAATGTTAGTATGCACGTATTTCGAGATTTATGTTTTTGTATGATACCTGGTCTTAGTCTGAGTATTCTACGTGCATGTGATTCATGTGATTTGACTGGATTCACAGAGAGGCGCAAAATTGAGGATTTGACTATCAATTTTAAATGATTTCACGAAGATATGTGAAGTCGATATCCGGGCTTAAGTCCCAGTTGGAAATCACCTGTGACTGTTTGTGATTTGAAAAAAGTGATTTGAGTTGTGAAATGGTTTTCGGATTTGGAAATGATATTCGGGCATGTGTCCAGTTGATTTATGGTTTGACATAGAGTATAGTCAAACGTGAGATATATCTGGCTGGTGACCCAGTTCTAATTTATGAGATGATATATTGGGCTTGTGACCCAGCTATGATTTATGATATGAGATTTCAGGTTGTGTCAGTGTTGTGGATTTACGAGATTGGATTTGATAGGATTCGAGGAATCCTGGATTTGATAAATGTTTTGCACACTATTTTTATGATGGTTTTTTGGAAACTAATTTGATGAAACTATTCCGGTCGTAGGCCTCATTGAGACGTTTTGAGATGATTCATGAAATCTTTCCCACAATACCATCCTCTATGATGTGATCATAGATGGACATTTTGTAGACGTGAAGCCAGGGGTTTTGAGCCTGTAGATTCCATCTGTCTGAAGTTGAGCCATGGGTTTCAGAGTCGTGACCGATGATTGGTTGGGATGGATGTGTTGTTGGTAGTAGGCGAGGTCATGGATGACCCTAGTTCGAGATGTGTTGAACAAGTTACCATAAGAATGGTATTTTTGGATCGGATCCCGTGGTGGACCATCAACGGATCTTAAGCTTTTGAGCGGATTGTATGGGTGATGGGTTGCCACCCAAGTGAGTGACCTCGATAATGATGACGAGTCGTTATGAGTATTTGGTACCGATAGCGGAGTTTTTGTAGATTGGTCTACACGAGGTTTGTGGCAAACATCGTATTGACAGACATGAATGAGACTATTGAGATTTGGTCGACGTTCAAGGAACGTTTGTTACGTCATATTCGTCCTAGTCTTATCGAGATACAAGGGAGGTGAAGTACCTCAGGAAGTGAAGTATCTTAGGAGATGGAGTTTATCTTGAGAAGCGGAGTTCCTCCAATATGAGCAGGAGATTTAATGGTAGTTCAGTACGAGTAAGGTCTTGTGACCTTGTCATGGTATTCCATGTTTCAGTGATGATTGAGACGATGAGAATTCATTGGTTTGTGTCGAGATGACAGACCTTCTCAATGGAGATGAGTTGACGGAATCTTAGTAGTGATCAAGATGACTGAGATGAGTTGGATGGAATTCCAAAGGTGATCGAGTGATTTCGAATGACGCTGGGTGCGTCTAGAGGTTACAGATGCCAAGGAGCTAGAAGTAATCCAAGTTTGTCGAGTGGCAAACGGAGAGGATCCCAAGTGGCTCAGTGAGATTTCAGTATCCTCTTAGCTCGGTTGGTTTACTAAAGGCCTGGATTAGCGATAGTTACCCTAGCTAACTTTAGACGGATTACACGAGTTTTGGGTGCAACGAGAGTTTTTTCCATAGAGTTGGAACATGCAAGATAGTACTCTGACCTGTACTATTTTGGATGTGGTTTGGTGAACCTAAATTATTCGGTTTGGACAGATTGGTTTTCCATCCATGTGGTTAATGTCCGAGTGATTGATATACGACTTGGAGGCCAGGACCATCTTATCGTACGGTCGTTAGGGAAGTGGGTCACGTGTTGTGATGTCCCCAGTTAGCTCAGTGAGCTTGGAGAGAGTTGTGTGATGACCCAGAAATTCAAATTTTTTTTTTTGGAAAGTTGGAAGGAAAGGACAATTTTTCCCCTGGTTATAAGGGCCAAAAGTTGACATTTTGATCGGGGCACTGCTTGAACTTTCCGTAAGGACTGTTGGATAGGTCTCGAGATGCTAAATCCGTAGCCAAGTGGCATGCATCAATCAGAGTTCGGATGTAAAAGATACGGGTCTGAGACGGTGAAGGGAAATTTGGTAATTTAGCAAAAGAAGGGAAAATTGGTAAATTGGCGCAGTATTGGATGACTCTGCCGTATTGGTGAGTCATTTGGGTCTTTAGGTGACATCTATCACCTTATAAACACAATTGGTGGCCCTGATAATTAGTAAACTATCACAGCTATCACAGCTAACCTGATAATTAAAATATATGTCACCTGAGATATTTGAATATGACTTGATCGTGCTGGGGGAGAGCAACTGAACGAAAATAGAGTATGATTGTGTGGCTTCCTTCCACAGCTAACCTTGAGAGGAAATTTCAGAGAATAAAGATTATGAGAAGGAATTAGGAGAAATAATATGGAGAGCAAAGATGAGGGAAAACCTCTAAACCCGAAAGCCCAAACCCGTAGGAATTCAAATTCTCCCAAAAACCAAATTTGAATTTGTAGGTCGTGATACTCCAAATTGAGATTGGTTTGAGCTTTCTGGGTCTGTCTCGATCAGGATTACCTCAAAAAAGAAAGGAATTGGTGTCCTTTTGGCTCAGAACGGACATGGCGGAAGTGGAGCAATTCGAGGATTGAGTTGTGTAATTGAAGGATTAGAACGATGAAATTGAGACTTGTAATGTGTTTATCAGACTTCTATGAAGCTCCAGGACGAATCAATTTAGAGGAATTGATGACTAGTGAGAGAATTGAATGATGAACAGACCTTGAACTTTCAAGGCTTGGTCGAATGCCTTCGAGGTAAGGAATCATAAAATTGAATTTACAGACCTTCAAAAACATTAAAACGATATGATTAGCTGAATTAATTGAAGAAAACGAGTGGAAATTGACAGGGATTGAATCGGGTTGTCTCGCAGGTCGTAGGGCCTGAATTGCAGGAAACAGGCTGGGACGATGACACTGTTCTTGGGAGTGTGGGCTTCATGCGCAACCACTCACGGAGGCGCGTGAGACTGAATCTCGAGGTGAGTTCAATAAGAAACTTGCTCTTTTTAATGTAACGAACATTTTGGCGTTGGTTCCGAGTCGATCAGACACCGTTTCAATATAGTTTCGAGGGTCCGAAGTGTTATGTTTTGTTTTAAATTCGTATTTAATCCCTGAAAAAATTATGGGAAGTTAATATGATCTTAATGGAGTCATTAAAGACCCTTAAGAATGATTTTGGACAGGACTTTGGATTCTTGGAAAGAATCAGAAATTACGGAATGCATGCATATATGTTTTAAATGCTTTATTATGTGATTTGACATGATGCATGCATATGGACGGTGTGTGAGTGGACTTTTTTTTTCTAACCAGAATGCATGCATATATGTTTTAAATGCTTTATTATGTGATTTGACATGATGTGGAATGATTGATGTTTCGATATGATGATTTATCGATTTTCTGGATTATTATATTATTTTGGGCACGATTTTCTAGAAACTGTGAAATTGTAGTTGTTAGGACCCGTCCCAAATCCCCCGCGATTAACGTGGGATGCACCAGATCCTGTCCGACACGAAATTTTAGACCAGGGAAAATTCTGTCTCTAGCCCTCACCTGGGCTTCCAGAGTATGCCAGGATCGCAGGAGGAGGAGTATGATGTCTCGTCTCTACTACAGCCCGCATCCGCGATCAACCTGAAGGGCATTCAGAACATTAAAAGTTGTGAGTGGACAAAATAATATTTTAATAAAACATTTTCACAATAAGATATTTATGCCCTTCACTAAAAGCATATGCATGCATTCAAAAACCATTTATCAAAACATTCATAAAACCATTTGTAAACATTCTCAAAACCTTTCAAGGGTTCATGCCCGGTCCCCATAGACCGTCATAACCCATAATAACCTTTCAAGGGTTCATGCCGGTCCCCATAAACCGTCATGAACCATAATTTCATTTATGGGCCCCCGACCTGAAATCACAATAAAACCATAAATCCATACATGTGGGAACTCAGCCCAAATCATTCACAAGTGGGACTCAGCCCAAAACCTTGCTCAGTGAAATACTAAAATATAGAATACGGGCTCTCTGCCCCAAATCATTTCCAAAACATCGAATATGGGGTCTCCGGCCCAAACCACTTCCAAAATATCAAATACGGGGTCCCCGCCCCAAATCACTTTCTAAAACATGGAATACGGGGTCTTCACCCCCAAATCACTTTTCATAAGAATCACATACGTACGCATACGTATAACCCATCTGCGGCACTTCCAAGAAGATGTCAGCTCGAGGCACACAGCCTCCAGGGAGCACATCCCCGATATATGTCACGATTCATCATATCTATACTAGTGTGCACACCCCTCGGGGTCTCACTCCGAGTCTTCCCCTAGGAATTCTCCATCTGGGACGCTTTATCTCTGGATCCAGTTCGAGCTCTATCTCTGGATCTAGTCCAAACATCTCTCCGGAATCTGGTCCGGGACCACATCATAACTTCCACTCCTGGAACGGGATCCCTATGGGGATACCCATTCTGGTCTGTGGATCGTGACTCTCCAGGTCGACGTCTGGAGGAGACCATATAAATCATATGGAGGGTATAATTCATTTTCCAAATACTTTCTTTCTCAAAACCTTTCTCAACTGGGTCCCAAACCCGATTCATCTCAATAGGATTCCTCGAATTCGATTCAAATCAATTTCACAGGCTTCGGCCTAAATCCACAGTTCAACAGGGTCTTATGCCCGAATTCTCATTTCACAAACCGAACTGGGACTCAAACCCGATGCTACAATCAACTGGGCCTCTAGCCCGATATCACGACTAACTGGGCCCTAAACCCGAAACCATAATTCAACGGGGCCTCAAGCCCGATTTCACAACCAATACGGTCTCAAGCCCGATACTACAGTCAAAGGGGCCTCCAGCCCGATATTACAGTCAACTAGGCCTTAAGCCCGAACTCGTAAACCAATGGGACCCTCGGTCTGATCGTATAACTCAAATGGACCCTCGGTCCTCCAAGTTTGAGAGTTTGTAAATCAAATGGGTCTCGCGCCCAATTTCATTTTTCCAATTCCAAAACTCATTCATCAAACCATCATTGAAAACCTAGCACGTACAAGCATCGTATAAAACAGAAAATCTTGAAATACGTGCAAATACGTAAATCCTAGGCTACCACAAACAAATGCACTGATGGCATCACAAAACATGTATTAAAACAATCATAAAACATTTATGCATGCATCGAATTCATAAAACAAGTCCATTCACAGATCGTCCTAATCCGCGCCTCGATACGCGCGCCATAAGCCTCTACCGAGCCAATCGTCGCCTTCTGGATTCCCGAACATGTCCAAATTAATTTAGAGGGTTACTAACTACTTAAATAATCCCTAACTAAAGTCCCATAAATTTCTGGAATTTCTAACTAATTTCAAGTGCGAACCTAAACCTTCGGACAGCCCGAACTATATCGAAACGATGTCCGATTGACACGAAACCAGTCCCAAAATATTCATTACATCGAATAAATGATAGGATATGTTGAACACAACCCCAAAATCCTTACTATGTGCACGTACGCGCCGCATGACTGCCCTGCGCGTGGGCCTCACGCGCCAGGAACAGTTTTCTTCAACCTTGGTCGAACCGACCGGTCCGGTCCAACCATGTACAGCCAGTCTAACTGGACCGGTGTGATTGGTCCAGGGCCCTCCACTCCTAATTTTTCGTCCAATCTCCTCCTTTTCAATCCTAAACTTCCTAATTTGATCCTAGAAACTTGTTTGTGCAACCAAATCCACCTAAAACCCATAAAAACCCATGGTTTCATTTTCCTCCTCACGGTTCGAGCTTACCCAGTTCTTCCCTAGGCTTCCTCAACCGTGAACCGCCACCAAACGCATCCTATTATGTTCCTAACATCTTAACAATCCTTTCCCCATCAACTAAAATCAGCCCTAACGTCCAAATCGCAAAAATACGGAAAAATGGCATAACCGGGTAATCGGGTGGTTACCTGGTTTCCAGGGCCCTCGCCGCCGTGCATGGCGGTCCTCCCTTTACCAGCCATCTCCAGCCTCTCACTCTGATCCTCTCTCTCAGTCCAGCAACAAAGATGAAAATGGTCGATGGGGGGTTTCGGGTGAGATCGTGTTGGATGAAGAAACAAGGAAGATGAACTGATATGCATGAATGAAAAAGGATGGCCAGTGGATGGGTGACACTTGTCACTCATCCATTGGGCCTGGGGAAAAATATATGGGGCCCACTGGAGTCAAAAGTTAATTCGTCTCGTAAAACGTGTAATAGTTCCCTCGAACTTCCCTAAACCGTAGCATCTCCGTCGAACGCCTGAATTCGACGTGCCTCCTATCTACGGATTCATATCGCCTCGATCTACGTAACGGTCTTTAGCGCTCGACCATTAAACTTCCCATGTCAAAAATCAACTATTTTCTTCTATTCAACCAAATTACCAAAATGCCCCCTAACTTCCGAAAATCATAACTTCTTCCTCGAACGTCAGAATCGAGCGTGCCACCTGTCAATGATCTCGTGACCTCCCGAACTATGTCACAGTCATTGGCCAAAGTCCATTTGACCACCTGAACAAAAAGTCAATGATTCGTCCATTCTAGGGGTAAAATTGTCATTTCGCCCTGCTCTTCCGTTAATCCTCTTCTAACCCCCGATTAATCTCGATAATATGTCATTAATTCTTAATTAATCCCGCTAATTCTGGACGGGTCGTTACAATCTTCCCCCTTAAAGAATTTCGTCCTCAAAATTCAAATCGACACGATTCCACAACTAAACTGTGGAATCCAACCATGTCCCTCGACTGGGGTATTGCACCCCACGAGGACACCCGTGTAATAGTACACGTCTGAGATACATACCGAACTCATCGGTACGTACCATCACTGGAGCCTCCAAAGCTCCAACTCACTCTCGAGAACTACAAGTTAGCTCGCACGTCTCACTCGAGACAGATTGTTGACACTCATCGATCTCGCCTGTCACTGACTTTCACAGGTCAGCAATACTAAACTGAGATTCAACAACTTTACAATTTAATTTTAATACGGTCCATCCTACCGTCATTAGGCTGAAATACGTATTCCCACTAAGGGCTATCACATCTAAGCTAGCATCCTGCTCAGCATCCAATCAGACAACAGTCTATAGATCCTGCCATCACAATGGCACGAATCCCATCTCACAGGTCATCCTCAGACCTATGTCCATACTGACTCTCCTTAGAGTCCTATTAATCCATACCAATCCGAACTCGTCGGATACCGATCAATCCGTTACCACAATATGTCACGATTTCGTAACCAGCCGACAACTCCCGGCTCCACTGCGCTTCACTGCTCTACTTTGATCTCGACTTGTCTCGAGTCCCCATATCGTATCTCGCATCACTCAGCGATCTCTGTTGACATCTAGACTCACTTGAGTCCCCAAACTGTCACTATCGGATCTAATCTGATCGCCACTCATGTCCATCTAGGACTCTATCCAATCTATAACATACTCATACTCTCGGGCACTCTCGACCCGACATACTCATACTCTCGGGCACCCATCACTATCTACCAAAGAGTCACACTCAATGACCTCAGAATATCCATTACCAATTCAGAATCAAGCACTCTTCTCATCGTCTCAGTCACAACTTCTCTTGATTCCAAAGTCCCAATCACGCTGGAACAATATTTCTTTTCCAATTACTGTGCGCACTCATTACACGAGCATTTCTTGTGTCCTATAGGCAGACAAGCGCCATGTCCCCCAACTCCGAAGGTATGGTCAACCGTAGTTAACCAACACCAATCCGCAATGGACTCTCAAGTCCTCAGCTCAACTGAACACCATCCACGCGTCTGTGAATATTGTTTATGTAGTTACACTCATTCTGAGTGGAATTCACGCGACTCAAGGTTAAACCTTGTATACTATTTATGGATGTGCATGACGACCTCCAACACTCGTATCTCGAACCTTTAGTCACCCTAATCTAACTCTGACTCACAGAATTGGTCGGAATCCACTGACATCGGTTGGTAGGCTAAACAGATCATAACGTCTGTCGTCGACAGGACCCGTCCCAACTGGACTTTGATAACCGTGCCCGATCCTGCTCCCGTCTGACAAGTCAACTGAAGTCCGAAACTACCCTTCAGTGCCTATCAAACAAGGGATAACTGCATCGATTTTCGATCATGCCTCCTGTCAGGACCCACCCCGAAAACTGAGGTAAACCCTGCTCCCATCTGACAACCCAGAACGAAAGACCAAAATACCCTCACGAAAAACCACAACTTACATTGTCAGACGCAGAAGATTTTAATACAACCCAGAGTCAACAAATATGCAGAGCATAGTACCAAAAGAAAGGAAAACAAAACCGATACACAAAGTACACGCATAACGGAAAAATTGAGACCACTCTGGGAAATTCTCGAGTACTCTATGCCTCTGACGCTGCCTCAACGTCAAAAACAAACCCCCTCGCTAGCTCCACGACCTGCAGGGCATTTAATAACAGAAAAGTGTGAGTGGACCATAAATAAAAACAATAGTTTCCAAAAACCATTTCATAAGCAAAGCAGGGTTTTAGCCCTCCGTTTAGAAAACATACATGCATAACCCAAAAATCACATAAGGATCGTCATAAAAACAATTTCAGAATCATCATAAAACAGTTATAGAAATCACGTCATAAGCATCATAAAACCATATCATAAAGCATAAATACCAAGTAATCATTATCCGATCAAACCTGCTGGACCTATCCGAGTCTTTAAACTCCCGAGTCTTTAAACTCAATCTAGGCCTCAATAATCCGAGTCTTTAAACTCTGAGTCTTTAAACTCAACAGGCATACGGGGGAAATATCAATATATCTGAGTCTTTAAACTCAATTCGGGTCTTTAAACCCAATCCGGGCTCGTCCCCCTTCAATCACAATATCCGGGTCTTTAAACCATCCAACATAGAATATTCAAAAATCATAAAGTCACATGTAAAACCATAAAACAATTATAGAAAAACAGTTATGCATGCTCAAGTATAGAGAAGGGGTCCACTCACAGATACCGGGCACGTCACTCGCGTCCCGTACGTTCCTCGTCCGCCTCGGGGTTCCTCGATCATGTCAACAGTCACCAAACTACGTCACTAACACGTCTACCAAGGTTCTCTTAATTTCCCCAATTTTCCCGAACTTCTAAACGTAACGAACCGAGACCCTAAACCTTCAACCTTGTAGAACTAACCTCAAACGACGTCCGATTAACCCGAAACCTATCCCAAAAGATTCCTTAACATTTAGACCAAATACCTAGTTGGAAGTTTCCCTAGCCAATGCCTCACGCGCCCCCACGCGCCTCCCAAAGTGGCTGCGCGTGGGCCTCACGTGCCTGCACTGTTCATCGTCTTTAACCTTCGTTCAAGCGGTCCAGACCGGTTCAACCAAACCGAACCGGCATGACCGGTTCTCTGTCAACCTGCAACCAACACAGTCCCTCTTTCCACCGTTCTCTTCGTCCTCTACCCAGTAATCCGTTCCCCTACTCAAAAAACTCCAACACGGCCTCTAAACCATCGTCCCCAACTCGAACCCGTGACCAACACAAACCTCTGTTCCACAATCCGACCACCCGTACACTTCCCCCTCACGGCTGCACAACCAGTAGCTTCCTAGGACCCTACTGAGTCCACTAGGCCTCACCAGACACCTCGACTCAGCCCCTACCTTCACAACTATCGATTTGAAATTCACGGAAAAACAGAGCATTGAAAAGGAATGGGAAAATTACCTGCCTGTCGATCGCCGCCGTACTCGCCGCCGCGTTCTGCAGGGTTCACAGGGCCATCCTAGCCTTCCCTCGAGTCCAAATGGATCAACACACGGCAACACCACCACCAAGTTCCCTCAACACTCCTCTGTTTTTCCCGTGAACTCACACCCCGCACACACCATCGTTCTGCCCACTGTTCCACGCCAAACTCACTCACCAAGTCCTACACTCTCTCTGCTCTCACTTCTTCACTCACCAGCACACACACACTCCCTTCACCTGATCGATTTCCCTCTCAAACCTCACTCTATTTTCTCTCTTCGAACAACCACGATGCACACACTCTGCACAATTTTAAAACACACACCCTACACGGCCTAGAACCCACTAAACACATTGCACGTGTCCACCATCCCATGGTCCATCTCAAAATATCCCAATTAGCACTGCACACTTGCCCTCATCCTATTTGCACAAATCCCAACGTGCAAAAAGACCAAATTGCCCCTATGACTCAAAATTACCATTTTGTCCTAAACCATTCTAGACCTGTATCTCACTCGTCCACTGTCAGATGAAGACATGTCGCCTGGCGTTGAATTCAGGACGACGAGATCTACCTAACAGTCCTCGGTCTACATGTCAAAACCTTATCGTACAAAAAGTCAACTCTTCCCACTATTTTAACCAAATTACGGTAATGCCCTCAACCTTCCGAACATCATAACTTCCTCCTCGGATGTCGGAATCGGGCGTGCCACCTGTCTACTTACTCGTGACGTCCCGAACTACGTCATGGTCATCGGTCAATGTCCAAATGACATCCCGAACTAAAAGTCAACATTTTTGCCCGAACTAGGGGCAAAATCGTCATTTTATGCTAATGGGCCAAACGTAACCAACTAAACACCGATTCAACTCACTAATGACTCTGCTAATCCCGGTTCTTGGGACGGGTCGTTACACCTCCGCCTCTCGATCATCTCCGAATGTCGTGCCACGACCTAGAGGGTCATCAAAACAGGAAAGGAGTGAGTGGACAAAAATAATATCATTTAAAACACATTTCAAAATACATCATTTACCCTCCAGTTTATCAAACCATGCATGCATAGGGAAAAACATATGTATAACAATCACCGGCTTTCTAGCCAAATCACATGAACAGTATAAAATCTCGGCTCTCGAGCCAAACATACATAACCACCTGGCCACAAAGACCAAAAACCCGTACTCAATACCAGTACGCAGTCACGATCAACATCAAACAGCCCTACTCACAAGTGCACAATCAATCAATCAATCAATCCGCACTATTCACAAGTGCACAAACCATCACACAGTCACATCCGCACTACGCGTAGGCCAACCTTGGGAACTGCACTCAGGCACCATCCGAGTCATATCAGTCATGTCTGGGAACTACACGCGCACCATCTAGACGTACCATATGCTCGGGAACTGCACTCACCCAACATCCGAGTCACGTCTAGGGACTGCACTAGAACCATCCAGAACATGATTCAGTATCCACAATCACAAACATAATCCATACCACAAACACACGTCAATCATATCCATGACTTGAAACCAAGTCAAAATCTTTCCCGACAGGGTCTCAAGCCCAAAAGTCATTTACACGCGAATCCGTAAAATTACATTGAAAACAATAAAATAATCCAGAAATCATCCTTGACTCACCAATGTAGTCAAAACATCCTTTTTGAAACCATTTTGACTCCGGACCTAGCCCAAAATATCAATTACACTTTCCTCGTAAAACGTGTCTAAAAGACCGATTAAAATAATCATTAAATCACAAATAATCATGCCAATTCATCATGACATCATTACAACTCAAATCATGCAATCAATCATGTAAAACATTTAACTATGCATGCATAATGATTTATAAAACAAATGTCCACTCACACACCGTCCAAACAGGTCGCTTTCCGAGCTGCACGCCTTTCCGTAATTTTCAGAAATCCCGAACCCTGTCAAACAACATCATTGTAGGTCACTAATGAATCCAATAATAGCATATTGAAATCCCCCAAAGTTTTCAGGAATTAAATACAAATTTAAAATGTAATATAATCCTTCAGACCTTCGAAACATTATCGAGACGGTGTCCGATCGACTCGAAATCAACGCCAAAATGTTCGTTACATCGATTACAAGAAAAAGTATGTTGAACACTTCCCTAGAAGGTCAACCATGCGCCCTCACGCGCTAATTACATGGGCTGCGCGTGAACCCATGCGCCGATGAACAGTACCACTACTGTTCATCGTCCCAACCCGAGTGCCTGGTAAAAGGGTCTGCAACCCGCGGTGCAACCCGATCCGTTCTCAGTCAATTTGACCCCAATTTCTTCGTTTCTTTCACTGGTTTTCATCTATTCAATCCTAATTAGGGATCTGTATGCTCAATTTCATGCAATTGGTCCTCAAATCACTCGACTCGAAGTGAATACCCGATGGGTTCTTAATCTGGTTCCACCCAATTTGAAGCCATTTCCTTAAATTAATCACCTAGGAAGTATCATATCTTCATTATAAACATGAATTCGAAACTAATTTCAAGATTTCTTACCTTCGATTACTTGAACTCAACCTCCAAAATTCGAACATGACGCAAGGTGTGTTCTTAGTGTTTGTTCATCAATTTCCTTCGAATTCAATGGTAGTTCAACTCGCCCCTTCCTCCAGAAGGTTAATTGGAGCTTAGTTTGTCAATTTCAATTTCAATTTCAATTTCAATTGTCAATGGTAGTCCCAAACTTAAATTTCAATTCTCAATTTCAAAAACACGTTCTCGGGTTCTTGAGGTATTTTCCAGTTTTCTCTTCTCTTCTTTCTCCTTTCTTTTCTCTCATGAGTTCACCCTCTCAATCCTCTCAGATTCTTATGTTCTCACAATTGGATGCTGGGACAATCGATCAAGCACACACACTTCTTCTCTATTTTGGTTTGAAGGAAAACATGCCCACGGGTTAGTTCCAATTCAAACATAAATAGAATTATCTGAATTTGTACTATCCTGATAACAGATGGCATCAATGCAACTAATTCCATTTACACAGTGACAGGTGTCACTCAAGGAACTAAATGACTCATCCATGTGGCTGCATCAGCGAAATCCAGCCCAACCAAAATTACAATTTTACCCTTACCTTTAAAATGACCAAAATGCCCCTAGCCTTCGCAGACCCGCAACTTTCACATCCGAACTCCGATTGACGCAAGCCGCCTTTATACGGATTCAACGTCCTGAGACCTATCCAACGGTACTTCCAGAAAGTCGAAACTAGGTCCCGATCAAAAAGTAAACTTTCGGTCCTTATAACCAGGGGCAAAATCGTCATTTCCTTCCAATTTTTTTCAAATTTTCCTTTTTTGAATTTTCGGGTCGTCACAGTCGTGATCTGAAGCCAAATCTCTGCGTACTACCATATTTGACCAACCGACCCATACGTCATAAGACGTCACTCACGTCATCGATTTATATCTTCCCATCCGAATGCCACCTAGGCATTTCAACCTTTAACGTTACTACTCCTGGGGAGACACTAGCACCCCAAGTATCGTATCATTAGGGAACTGGTCACCAAACCAAGTACTCCCGATGCCTCACACTGAGCCACTCGGGATCCTCTCTATCCCTCTCAGTGCCCACCGAACGCACAAGCTTGCCACTCTTGGAACATCTACTATCTCGTTAGCACACCGATTCACACGTCCCAACTCTATGGGATCAACTCCAGCAATCACACTCGTGTAGTCCATCCAAGGATATCTAGGGCACCTGTCACTCGTCCAGGTATATCCTACTCGTCACAGTCACCTCACAGAGGTAACGTGGCAAGTGTGCCAACACCCAACATCATCGTCTCATTCTGCGATCAAACTCAGCCGTAACCGAGTCAAATCTAGAATATATGCTTGTACTGCGCGTCACTCACGCACCCCTCATCATCGTCACAATTGACGTATCCCATCGTCACAATAGTCATGGTAACCTGAGCCTATCCAACTCGATAAGACTCAACTACGTCCATTGATAGCTACGTCTGCCACAACCTCATGCAGATCAATCTCAGCACGTCTGCCATCGAGACTCCAAATCCATGCGATAGTCGTCTGCTGGTACCAACCACTCCACATGCAACATCCATCGATCGGTCCACCTCAGGATCCGATCGACAAGTACCACACTTCTGGTAACTTTTCCAATCAATCACCTACTAGGGTAATCACAAACCCAGCTGCCCACTGCAGCCCAACTATCCTGACCGATCCCTCACTCTCGACTCCGAAGAGTCGTCGTACTCCGTTACTGGTATCCAAACGACCAGTAACCACAATGTGAGAATCTCATCCTCTCGTAACTCTACGGCTCTTAGCCGCTGGCCTCCATAAGAACTTGGCCATACTCGTGCCTAACACTGAACAACGGTTACACGTCGCAATCGCATCCTATCACGTCACATGACAACTACTCCGGGCATCTCCTGCCAGTCGACATCCCTCCGGGATTCAACACACTGAAGCATGGCAGCACATGCCATATAGGGTCAAACGTTCCTATTCCCAACAATCTCACTTGGGTCAACCATGACCTCAGATGCTCTCTACAGCACTCTCTCCAATCCGACATGACACGACCTACAACGGTTTCGACTCTCGGGCCGTCATATGCTATCTACGGATCCACTGGGTCTTACTCACCAGTAACACTACGGCGCTAAGCCGTTAGATTCACATGGATACTGATCCTACTCGAGATCCACTTCCTCGAAATACGCGGCAAGTACGGCATTGAATGCCAATCGAACCTCCAACTATCGCACTACTTGCTAAACACCATCTAGCTAAGGTTCGATTCCACTGAATCCTCATACTAATACCTTAACTATCAGGTTGATGACGGGCTGTTACGACTTCAGAGACATCACATCCTCGACCTGCGCGCACTCTGAGAGCAAAACATGCTCTGATACCACTTGGTATCAGAGTACCATGAGTAACAAATGAGCCAACCTGCTCTGATACCACTTTGTCAGGACCGGTCCCAAATCCCCTGGGATTAACGTGGGAGGCTTCTGATCCCGTCTGACACAAAGTGTCAGACCAAGAAAAATTTCGTCTCTAGCCCTCACCGGGGCTTCCAGAGTACGCCAGGATCGTAGGAGGACGAGTGTGATGTCTCGTCTCTGCTACAGCCCGCATCCGCGATCAACCTGAAGGACATTCAAAACATTAAAAGTCATGAGTGGACAAAATAATATTTTAATAAAACGTTTTCACAATAAGATATTTATGCCCTTCACTAAAAGCATATGCATCCATTCAAAAACCATTTATCAAAACATTCATAAAACCATTTGTAAACATTCTCAAAACCTTTCAAGGGTTCATGCTTGGTCCCCATAAGGCGTCATGACCCAAAATAACCTTTCAAGGGTTCATGTCGGTCCCCATCAACCGTCATGAACCATAAATTCATTTATGGGTTCCCGACCCGAAATCACAATAAAACCGTAAATCCATACATGTGGGAACTCACCCCAAATCATTCACAAGTGGGACTCAGCCCAAAACCATTCTCAGTGAAATACTAAAACATAGAATATGGGCTCTCCGGCCCAAATCATTTCCAAAACATCGAATATGGGGTCTCCAGCCCAAACCATTTCCAAAATATCAAATACGGGGTCTCCGCCCCAAATCACTTTCTAAAACATGGAACACAGGGTCTCCGCCTCCAAATCACTTTTCATAAGAATCACATACGTACGCATACGTATAACCCATCCGCGACACTTCCAAGAAGATGCCAACTCGGGGCACACAACCCCTAGGGAAAACATCCCTGATATATGTCACGATTCATCATATCTATACTAGTGTGCACACCACTCGGGGTCTCACTCCGAGTCTTCCCCCAGGGATTCTCCGTCTGGGAGGCTTTATTTCTGGATCTAGTCCGAGCTCTATCTCTGGATCTAGTCCGAGCTCTATCTCTGGATCTAGTCCAAACATCTCTCCGAAATTTGGTCCGGGACCACATCATAACTTCCACTCCTAGAACGGGATCCCTATGGGGATACCCATTGTAGTATGTAGATCGTGACTCTCCAGGTCGACGTTTGGAGGAGACCATATAAATCATATGGAGGGTATAATTCATTTTCCAAATACTTTCTTTCTCAAAACTTTTCTCAACTGGGTCTCATACCCGACACATCTCAACAGGATTCCTCGAATCTGATTCAAATCAATTTCATAGGCTTCGGCCTAAATCCATAGTTCAACAGGGTCTTATGCTTGAATTCTCATTTCACAAACCGAACTGGGACTCAAGCCCAATGTTACAATCAACTGGGCCTCTAGCCTGATATCACGACTAACGGGGCCCTAAGCCTGAAACCATAATTCAGTTGGGCCTCAAGCCCGATTTCACAACCAATAGGGCCTCAAGCCCGATACTACATTCAATGGGGCCTCCAGCCCGATATTACAACCAACCGGGCCTCAAGCCCGATCTCGTAAACCAACGGGACCCTCGTTCCGATCGTATAACTCAAATGGACTCTCGGTCCGATTCCTCGTCAAATCAAATCAACTTCAAGTCCGAGAGTTTGTAAATCAAATAGGTCTCGTGCCCGATTTCATAATTCCAATTCCAAAACTCATTCATCAAACCATCATTGAAAACCTAGCACGTACAAGCATCGTATAAAACAGGAAATCTCAAAATACGTGCAAATACGTAAATCCTAGGCTACCACAAACAAATGCACTCATGGCATCACAAAACATGTATTAAAACAATTATTAAATATTTATGCATGCATCGAATTCATAAAACAAGTCCACTCACAGACCGTCATAAGCCGCGCCTCGATACGCGCGCCATAAGCCTCTACCGGGCCAATCGTCACCTCCAGGATTCCCGAACCTGTCCAAATTAATTTAGAGGGTTCTAACTACTTAAATAACCCCTCACTAAAGTCCAATAATTTTCCGGAATTTTTAACTATTTTTAAAGGTGAACCTAACCTTCAAACATCCCGAACTATATCGAATCGATCTCTGATTGACACGAAACCAGTCCTAAAATGTTCGTTACATCGAATAGATGATTTGACATGTTGAACACATCCCCAAAAGCCTCATCATGTGCCCGTATGAGCCCGAAGACTGCCCTGCGCGTGGGCATCACGCGCCGGGCACAGTTTCTTTCAACCTTGGTCGAACCAACAGGTCCGGTCCAACCCTGTATAGCCAGTCTAACTGTCCGGCGTGATTGGTCTAGGGCTCTCCAATCCTCATTAATCGTCCAATCTCCTCTTTTTCAATCCTAAACTTCCTAATTAGATCCTAGAAAATTGTTTATGCAACCAAATCCACCTAAAACCCATAAAAACCTACGGGTTCATTTTCCTCCTCACGGTTCGAGCTTTCCCAGTTCTTCCCTAGGCTTCCTCAGCCGTGAACCGCAACCAAACTCATCCTATTATCTTCCTAACATCCTAACAATCGTTTCCCCCATCAACTAAAATCAGCCCTAATGTCTAAATCACAAAAATAAGGAAAAATGGCATAACCAGGCAATCGGGTGGTTACCTGGTTTCTAAGGCCCTCACTGCCGTGCACGGCGGTCCTCCCTACATCAGCCACGTCCAGCCTCTCACTCTGATCCTCTCTCTCAGTCCAGCAGCAAAGAAGAAAATGGTCGATGGGTGGTTTCAGGTGAGATCGGGTTGGATGAAGAAACAAGGAAGATGAACTAATATACATGAATGAAAAAGGGTGGCTAGTGGATGGGTGACACTTGTCACTCATCCATTGGGCCTTCGGAAAAATATCTGGGGCCCACTTGAGACAAAAGTCAATCCGTCTCTTAAAACGCGCAATATTTCCTTCGAACTTCCTTGAATAGTAACTTCCCCATCGAACGTCCAAATTTGACGTCCCACTTGTCTATGAATTCGTATCGCCTCGATCTACAGTCCTCAGTCCTCGGCTATCCGACCTCCTGGGTCAAAAGTCATCTATTTGCTCCTATTCAACCAAATTACCAAAATGTCCCCAAACTTCCGAAAATCATAACTTCTTCCTCGAACGTCCGAATCGAGCGTGCCACCTATCTATGAACTCGTGATGTCCCGACCTACGTCAAAATCATTGGCTAAAGTCCATTTGACTGCTTGAACGAAAATTCAAAGATTCGCCCATTCTAAGGGTAAAATTGTCATTTCGCCCTGCTCGTCCGTTAATCCTCGTCGAATCCCCGATTAATCTCGCTAATCTATCATTAATTATTTATTAATCCCTCTAATTCGGGATTGGTCGTTACAGCTATTTTGGGCGAAGGCCCGGGATTTGAGATTGGGTTTGACTCGGATAGTCAGGGATTGATTTGATGGATTTGTAATGCTTTTTGGATATATTTTATGGATTTATGTGAAAATGGCAACTGAGATTGCGATTGCACGGATTTGCGTAAAAATGATATTTTGGGCTTGAGACCCATTGGAGATGTGATTTTGATTGGATTGGTATTTCCATGTGATTGCATAATGATATTGATTGTTTTCGGATTTATGAAATAATCAGGACTCTGGACTTTGGGCTGAAACCCTATGTTGAAAATGGTTTTGATTTCAAATGCACATGTTTTTCACTGGTTTTCATGATGGAGATATGTTGCGGATATTTAGGGATTCCGGTTGGGAATATGTTTTCCCCGGAGTGCACCCTGGAGAGGTCACGTAGCACGGTCTATTGTCGTGCAGCCGAGGGAGGCTCGACTCAGATCAGATGTGCTGGATTATGTGGAGATCGATCAGTGATGTGTTCAAGACGATTTGGAATGTCGGCTGGTGATGTGTTCACAGCGACATGCTCGGATTGATTTGAGCGGTCCTTGAGCCTATTTGATTTGCACGCGTTGTAGGGATAACGTGACTAATGAGATTGGATATGGAAATGAGTCCTGTGGTTTTATTGAGATTTGTGATTAATAAACATTTGTGCCCAGATATATTTTACTCATGATTTATGATATGCATGCATGTTTGTGAAACTGGAGGGTAAAAATGTATTTTGATAAACGTATTTATAAAAGTTTGTTTTGTCCACTCACACCTTTTCTGTTTTATTGACCCTCCAGGTCGCGGGCGACAATTGAGGCTGATCGGGAGGTGGAGGCATGAGTGGGCACAGGTGCGGTTATCCCTTATTTCGCATGTATTGAGGGTAAATTCGGAACTTAAGTTGACTTGTTAGACGGGAGCAGGATCGGGCACAGTTATCTATGTTCTTCGGAGATAGGTACTGTCAAGTTGGTTGTTCCAAGTTCTCCGATGAATCATCAAAGGATTTGTATGGTTACCACCTAGTGATGTTTTTTCGACTAAGTCCAGTAATTGAACTTAGCGGATTTGGGATTTAGTTGACTTGGAACGTCACTGTTGGAAGCCCAGTGTTCCTTGTCGAAATTCGATGGAACTTCGAGAGTTAGATTTGACAAGATAGCTGAACGAGGAAATCGTTCGGAACTAGTACTCCTTATAGTGGAACTTCTTAGTGAACTTCTCATCACTCATGGATGTATAAGCTTGTAAAAGTCGAGCTGATTTAAGGAGTGATGCAGTCGTGGGAGGATTGCTACAGTAGTTATCAACAGATATTATTGGTGGGTAAAAGAGACTTCTCATTTTCCGATGTGGGTCAAACTTGAATGAGTTTAGGAGCGGAAGGGGCTTGGTGTCACCTAACGTTGCTGAGGGTAGTTTGGATTTAGGGGACTCGTGTTGGTATAATTTTACGTCTGCTAAAAGAGCTAATGCAGATCCTCAGAGGATCAAGATGTTGAGGACCGCTTTGGATTATGGATTGAGATGAGTGTGAATTGAGAAAGTCAAGGATCGAGATGTTGATGATCGATTTGGGTTATGGACACAGATGATCGAGTTGGTTGAGGATCGAGAGAGCTTGGGATTGGCATCAGCCAATCATGACGATTGAAATTGGAATCACTCAAACTGCACGAGTGTCATTGATTGTTAGGTGAAGGTTATCCCCATGTCTTTAGCATTGACGTGATTGACTTAGGAAGAAGTCAGATTGATTTTGATTTCAGAGGATTACTAGATGAGAGGTTGACAGTACAACTTAAGGATCCGACCCTTTGTATCGTCAAGATAGGGGTCGAGGTTTGGATTAGTGCGTCTTGATAAACGTGAGTAAAGAGTACGATCTGTCTAGAGCAGAAATCAGACAGACAGGATCTAGTGTTGGGCTGCCATGTGAATCCGATAGATGAGCCAGATAATGATCAGATTGGATCCGCAATTGACGTGGTACGATAAATGGACTATATTCAAGATTGTGGACATTGGTACGTAGCTCGGACGTTGCGTGAGTGTAGTCCTTCAGCAGGCCTATGAGTAGTGCCTTCATGATTAATGTGATGTGTGTGCACTTGTGAGTAATGCACGTTTGACAGTGAGATGGCTGAGTATGGATCAATCTAACTAATGTGGTACGATCGTCAGATTGAGTCTGAGGTGGACATGATATGGTAATCGGACGAGGTCCGATGTTGATTGTACATTGAGAACCAGGACTGGACATCGAATAATGTGCGCTAGTACAGAGTGACTTTGAGAGGGTTTAATGAATGTGCGAGCATGGAGCTCAGGGCCATGATGGGCCAGAGAAACCCTAGTGTTTGTTTGTGATTATCCCTATTAGAGCAAGTATTTGATGGGGTCCATATACATCCTAAATGTATCGAGAGGATGAGTGATATAACAGTTTGGGACTCGAGAGGAGTCGAAATCATAGCGTTAGTCGTTGAGCGAGATGAGGTAGCCTGATAGGACTCTAGTACAAGTCATGTCTTTAGATAGTGATTTGAGCGGAGACAGTGGAGCTGTGAGTACCGGTTAGTCACGACTGCATGTCATAAATGTGATTTATGGTTAGAGACCGTTGAGTGAGATAGAGGACTTATGATGCTCAGAAGGTGCAGGATCGTCAAATTGGCTGCTGGGCGGAATTGTCAACTTGGTAGCAGGATGGTCAAATGGGATGCTGAGCAGGATGTTAGCTTGGTATAGCAGGTTTATGAGCAAGAATTGTCAGCTTGGATTCTGAGTACACCTTCATGAGTGAGAGATTAGATCGACGAGTGTAGATGTCTCGTTGAGACTTGAGATTAAGCATTGGAGTGTTGGGATTTCCGGTGACAGTTGGTAGCACGTTTGTTGGATACAGTCATGGTGGATTGAGCTGAGTTCACCTTTAACCGTCGGATTACAGTTAACTTCGAGTGCCGTTGATATTGGTGCATATTATGGATAGAGGCTCTCACGTGTACCTAAAGTTCGAGGCATGATTGGATTTCGGTAGTTTGGATGTGGATTTGAGTCAATTTGAATTTTGAGGACGAAATTTCTTTAAGTGGGGTACATTGTAACGACCCGTACTGATTTTCGTGATTAGCGAGAATTAATTAAGGGGTCATTGGGACATAATTGTAGATTATTAGACTATCGGTATAAAATGACGATTTTAACCCTAAACAGGGTGAAAATGGTGACTTTTGAACCGGGAAGTCAAATGCACTTGGATCGAGGTCCATTACGTAAATCGAGATATTACAAGTCCGTAGACAGGTGGCACGTCGAAATCGGACATTGTATGGGAAAGTTACGGGTCATGGAAGGTTCGATTGCATTTTACAGTTGCACGGTTTTCAAATTGGTTTGCCTTTAGCGGGCCTAAAAGATCTGCCCTGGACCAATAGATGAGTGACAAGTGTCACTCATCCTTTAGTCCATATGCCACATTCATGCACCCATCTTCATCCTCTCTTTTTTCTCTCCTACTCAAAACCAAAACCCATTCCTTTTTCTTCCTCCCACCTTCACCTGTTGCCTGAGAGAAAGACAGAGTGAAAAAGTGAGACAAAGAGACTGAGGGACAATGATAGAAGCGACGAAGGCCACGACGATTTCTGGAAACCCGTGAACCCAGGTAAAACCCAAAACCCATTTGAATTTGGTTTTTGAGTTTCAAATGCTTGGGACACATTCTGAAGCTTTTGTTGGTGTTCTGTGAGTCCCTACGAGTGTTTGAGGATCAAAAACAAGGGCTGAGGATGGCAGGACCGATCTGGGTTCTAACTTGAAGGTTGGTCGTGGGAGTTTGATCGTGACAGATAATTTCTGGGGCTTTTCTCTTGATTTTGACTTTGTAGAGAGGTTCATGGAATAAAGGCGAGTGTATAGGAAGACAAACGGAGGAAAATGGTGGTCGGACAACTGGTGGTGCCACGTGGTGATCTATCAGAGGGTATCAAGCTTATGTGGCAGCTGGCGTGGCAAGTCCACGTCAGGATTATCAGACCATGTGGACCAGTGAGATAGTGCCACATGTCATGATGTTTGGAGCTATTAGATGATGTGGCAGGTTAACTTTAGAATTGTCAGACTACGTGGACCAATGAGGAGGTTCCACGTGGCAATGTGTCGAAGATTGTCAGAGGTAACAATGATATGCGGTAGGACACGTGGCACCAATCATGGAGTGACACATGTCAAGTTGTCAAATGCGTCACATGTCAGAGTTGTCAGGTTGATGTTAGTAGGCGACGTCAACGTTGACTGCATTGGACCGGACTTTGACTAGCGCGTGAGGTTGCGTGGGCATAAATTTTGAGGTGAAACTAGTCTTGTTCAAAACGTTTCAATGATCTAAATCCAATGGTGGTGGTTTCAGGTCGATCAGAGGTCGTTTGATAGGTCATTTGGAGGTTTTTATCCTCGGGAAGTGTGTTATGGACACGTTGACTATTCCGAGAGTTTTGAGGGTTTATGATTTGGACTTGTATAGGTCAATAGTTACATTTGGGTATGATTTCGACAGACCTGGATGTCCTGAAGATTGTGGATTAGCCTCAGAGGGGCTTATGGTGCGGATTGTGAGTGCACATCATGGACGGTCTGTTAAGGGGTTTTATGAAATGATGCATGCATGAATGTTTTATATGTTTTATGACCATGATTTGAGATGCATTGATTGCATATTATTTAAATATAATTTATGTTGATGATATGGCATTTTAGTAGAAAATGCTAGAATGCATGTATTTCGAGATTTATGCTTTTATATGATACTTGGGCTTATGCCGAGTATTCTACGTGCATTTGATTTATGTGATTTGATTGGTTTCAGGGAGAGGCGTGAAACTGAAGATTTGACTATCGATTTTGAGTGATTTCACAGAGATGCGTGAAATCGATATCAAGGCTTAAGTACCATTTGGAAATCGCCTGTGACAATTTGTGATTTAGAAAAAGTGATTTGAATTGTGAAATGGTTTTCGGATTTGGAAATGATATTCAGGCATGTGCCCCAATTGATTTATGGTTTGACTTAAAGTATAGTCAAACGTGACATATATTGGGCTTGTAACCCAGTTCTGATTTTTGAGATGATATATCGGGCATGTGACTTAGTTATGATTTATGATATGAGATTTCAGGCTGTGTCCGTGTTGTGGATTTACGAGATTGGATTTGATAGGATTCGAGGAATCCTGGATTTGATAAATGTTTTGAACATTGTTTTTATTATGGTTTTGTGGAAACTGATTTGATGAAACTATATTCTGGGGGTAGGCCATATTGAGACGTTTTGAGATGATTTGTGAAATTTTTCCAACAATACCATCCTCTATAATGTGATTGTAGCCTCCAGACGTTCTAGATCCTGAAGCGGTCACGGGGACACTACCTGCAGGAGTGTTGGAGATGGAAATTTTGCAGATGTCAAGCTAGGGGTTCTAAGCCTGTAGATGTCATCGCTCAGACATCGAGCCAGGTGTTCATCAAGCCACGGGCTTCTGAGCTAAGCGTATATTCAGATGTGTAATCTCTAGTCGCATGCGTAGAGCTAATATCGTAACTATTGAGATGATTGTTGGATATTGGATAAAGAGGATTGGTTGATTATGTTTTCTTGAGACTCCGGATGTGGGTCTATGTTTCTAGCAGAGACCCTATTGAGATGCTTTATGAGATTGGTTTGGGCTGAAACCCTACGTGTTTTGGATTTGGGCGGAGGCCCTACGTGATTTGATTTTGGGCTAAGACCTAACTGTTGAAATGGATTTGATTGTTAAATGTTTTCACTGTGTATTGATTTCAAAAGCCATATGATTTGCTTTTAAAAAAGTATATGAGATACTGTTTTCTGATGCATGCATGTTTTTAAGTGAAGGGTATAAATGTCTCTTTAAATGGTTTTTAAACTGCTTATTTTTTTCCACTCATAGCTTTTAATGTTTTTGATACCGTTCAGGTTGGTCGCGGATGCGGGCTGTAGCAAAGACCGAGATATCACATGCCGATGCGGAGTCCACAAGTCATTGCGCACTCTAGTAACCTCGAGCGTGTTACGGTTTTATTCCTGGTCTGGTACGTGGTGTTAAACGGGAGTATGGCACATCCCATGATAATCCATGGGGATTGGGATGGGTCCTGTCAACACAAGTCTCCAAACATGCACAAATTGCCAAAGCCTCGACTTGAAGGGCAAACAAACAGCCTACCAAACTAGCACCACCCGCACCTTCAAAGAACCCTAGCCAGGAGCGTAAAACCCAATCATAGGCTCTTTTATGTGTCCCCTTAGACCAAGCTCCATCACAATAGATTTTGAGTGCACCAAGGCTAAGCCTTTGCCAACCTCTGGATCGTACCTCCTCATAAGTCACCCCCTCATCCCAATCTTAAAATGTAACCTACCTAACCATTTCCCCCACCTTTTTTCCTCTTGAGGACTCAACCAACTATCAAAATAGCAGACCAATTAACAGGACGCCTTCCCGAAAAAGCATTGATAATGGTGCCGAGTCTTATTCCCAGTTGACAATTAAACGGAAGTTCCAAAAATTCCCTTAATAGATGTTAGACAAGGGAAAACGGTGCATATGTCCTAGTTATGCCTCCTCCTCTAAATCAGCCTCAATCTCTCTACAAGGGCCTGAAGGGTCAACAAAACTAATAAAAGTGTGAATGAAAAAAGATAAATTTTTAAAAATACATTTCGAAAATATAAAACTTTACCCTCCAATTATAAAACATACATGTATACAGTTAAACACACTAACCAAATTTTAGGTAAATCACATCGTAAACTGTGGGATCCACATATTATAAAATGCATCAAAATTCTCGTGGTCCATATTTCCTTTAAATCCATTTTATGAAATCCCTAATAACCCTAGACACCACCATCAGTAACCACATAAAATGAATCCTTGAGTACACTAACATTGGCCATCAAAACAACATATACTATGTGTAGATAGTATCCAAGTCATATTCCTGGGATTAGACACATCCAAGCGAACCCTCGGGATCAATCACATTTAGAAAAATCTCATTATTGCTGGGACCAAATGCATCCGACTAGGACCTCCAGGCTTAGTCGGATCTGAGAAGTCAACATATAGTGACATTTATGGGATTAGGCGCATTTGGGTGGTATCCCTAGGCTCAGTTGCATCCGGACAGGACAACTACTATGGAAAACAATTCATAAAACAAAGAATATTTGTTTTTACTTGATCCTTGACTTACAACGAAGTAAAAAAAAAAAAAAATCAGATTGACCATGAGTCCTTCAAACTATTTCCACAACGTAATTGTAAAATCTGTGTCCAAAAACCAATCAATAAATTCAAAAAATCATTAGATAATCATTTCAAATCATTGTAAGTAAACATTTAATTCATTTAAGTACACATGTATCACAGTTTATAAAACAAATGTCTACTCATAGACTGTCCAAGTAACTCAATCCCGGTATGTACGCTCCTCCAAAGTTCCGGGAGTTGTCTATTGCCAAAAATACAACCTGATCCCTTTATTTCGGCCAATCTTTCAAACTTTCAATATCAAGCTTTCCCACACAAAATTTGTAATGACCCGGAAAGTCAAGAGAAGTTAAATTAGGAAAAGTTAAATGGAAATGATGGTTTCACCCTTAAAGTGTCAACAATTGACTTTTGACCTAGATACGTTTTGGAAGATTCATGAGGAATGTTATTTAGATCTCAAAATTCTGATTCTATAGACATGCAATATGCTGAAATCGGGATTTGTATGGGTCCAATATGGGTTAAAATTCGACTATGGGCAATATGGAGATTTTAGCATGAAGGGCATTTTGGTAATTTGGCATATAAGATAAAAGTAAGATGAGGACATATGTTTAGAAGCGTCTGATATTTTTTGTCTATAAGCTTCTCCACCAACCTAGAATCTTATAAAGTGTGTGTGTGTGTGTGTGTGTGTGTGTGTGTGTGTGAGTGTGTGTGTATGTGTTCTGTGGTGTGGAGCGAAAAGAGATGAAAACTTACCAACCCACTAACTCGTGAAGGAAAAGAGAGAAAAATGATAGAGAAGATGATAGGACATGTTCCTAAATTTACCAGACCAACTAGACTGATTCTGCTCTCGTCTGACACTTCTTGTCAGACAAGGTATATTATTTGTTTCACTCCACATATTAATTAACTAACATAATCTTCTTCCCTCAGAGTACCGCCCACATCCGACCCTTTTACCGCGACAAGTAAAGGAGTTAACTATTTCAACCAATTTCATTATTAGATTAACCATATAATATAATTATTAAGATAACTTATGAATTTAAAGTATATAATATACATGTTATCAATAATCTATATTGTACAATATAAATTGTAATCAAACAATAATTTGGACATTAACTTAACGTGTTAATAATTATATAGTTGAACATTTCGTCCATGTTCCCATAAAATTTTTTATTACTATAGTTTTATTAATATTTAGATACATTCACTATTAAGTCCAAATCACCATAATCACATTTAACGACCATATGCAACAACCCCTTAACTATACTATTAAATGTTTCTCCCTTAATTTCATAATTCCTATAATCATTTTACTCCACACAATTTATTATTTTAGGAGATACACATTTCTAATGTCAAGCTTTATAATCAATCATAGCAAATCCACATAAATTCAAAAGCCAACCATCATAGTTTACCAATGGAAATTATAAATAAAAACCATTTAAAATTAATTAGCAATTTTAACCTTTGTTAAATTCCTCTAAAAATATACCTAATGTAACATATCATCATATATCCCAACATAGTCATTATCATTATCATGGTAATGATAATGGTTCACCATGATTATCATCCATATCACCACAACCATTTTGATTGATTAGATGACCAAATTCAAATATCACAATTATCCTCCAATTACTCATATCAACATTCCCATATCCTCTTGTGAACTTCCTTTTCTACCTTTTCTGTTTTTAAGTCATTAACATCTAGTGGAGCCTTAAATTAATTTTCCACAATTTCCTATAATAATTTCATTTTTCAAATATAAGCATTTAACATCAAAATTTAGAAATAAATTCAAATGACGTCATCTCGAGAGGACACCATACACACCCTCACTCGCTACCAATCCTCCCTTCGACTGGGCGTTACGTGCCTGTAGGTGCAGTCGCAGGCTTAGTCGCCTGCAAACTCGAGCGGGTCTGCAATTCCGAATCGACCATATCTTCTTCAGTTTTCATCCTTTCTTCATCCCTTC
This sequence comes from Prinsepia uniflora, assembly GCA_032719365.1. NCBI lineage: Eukaryota > Viridiplantae > Streptophyta > Magnoliopsida > Rosales > Rosaceae > Prinsepia > Prinsepia uniflora. The sequence continues at coordinate 32,214,119 of CM064863.1, forward strand.
CAAGTTCAAATCACTCGTAATATATCTAGAAAATGGCCTGTAATCTCAAAATCACAAGAACTTCCCTTGAGTTCAGGGTAACCGTCCTTGGCATCAAGACTAGTGTCACAAACTCCCTACACTGATAATTTTGCATCCAAACCATCAAAACTTTGCATTTTTGATGTAGCATGATCACGCATGAATGATCAATATGCTTGGTTCAAGCTGTTATCTCAAAAATACCAACTTGGTGTTCAAAAACCATATTTTCTTCCTGGGTGGCTGTCTGGCCAGGGTATTTTTTCCATTCCTCCAACTCACCTCTAATTCTCCTTTATATCAGAGACTTTTCTTGACAGGACCCGTCCCAAATCCCCCGGGATTAACGTGGGACGTGCATACTCCCGTCTAACACGAAGTGTCAGACCAGGGATAATTCGTCCTTAGCTCAACCGGGATTACCAGAGAGTGCCAAGATCTGGATGAGGAGTGTGATGTCTCGGTCTCTGCTACAGCCCGCATCCGCGATCAACCTGAATGCCATTAAACATCAAAGCCGTGAGTGGACAAAACAAAGATTTTATTAAAACATTTTCATAAAAGACTTTTATGCCCTTCACTAAAAACATGCATGCATTCAAAAACCATTTCTTAAACATAGAACACGGGGCCTTGGCCCCAAAACCAAGTCAAGTGGGAACTCGTCCCAAGTCCAATACATGTGGGTCTCAGCCCAAATCCGATACAAGCAGGTCTTAGCCCAAAACCAATACGCGTGGGTCTCAGCCTAACGCCAGCTCCGTGAAAACTCATACATCCACATCTATATAAAACCCATCCTCGACACCTCATGTTTCCAATCAATAACCCGTCATGATATAACTATCAGTGTGCACACTACTCGGGGTCTCACTCCGAGTCTACCCCCAGGATCTATGACGACTGAGAAGAATCGTCCAAAATCCAGGATCTACGACGTCTGGAGGACGGTCTACTGACCCAATTCGAGACTATACCATATCTCATCACTCCTGGAATGTGCTCTCTCTTGGAGTCACTCATTTTAGGCAGTGGATCGTGACACTTCAGGATCAATGACGTCTGGAGGAGACCATATATACGGGAGGGTCTATACATTTTTTGTGAAAACATTCAACTGGGTCTCATACTCAAGTATCTCAACAGGATTCCTCTAATTCGATTCAAATCCAAATTCACAGGCCTCAACCTAAATCCACAGTCAATAGGGTCTCAAACCCGGATTCTCATTTCATAAATCACAACTAGCACTCAAGCCCGATACCACAATAACGGGGCCTCGAGCCCGATTTCACAATTTAACTGGGCCTCAAGCCCGAACTCAGAATCAACTGGGCATTAAGCCCGATATTTCAAGGTCAGTCACGATTCTGATCATAGTGATGCATGTCAGGACACGTCCCATTCCCCCCGGGATTAACGAGGGACGCTTCTGTTCCCGTCCGACACGGAGTGTCACACCAGGGAAAATTAAAACCTTTTGCTCGACCGGCTTCTAGAGTACGCCAGGATCCGGAGGAGGTATGTGATGTCTCGGTCTCTGCTACAGTCCGCACCATATTCAACCTGAAAGGCATTGAAAATAGAAAGACTGTGAGTGGACGAAAAGTAATAGTTTGATAAAACACATTTCATAAAAGACCTTTATTCTTTTCACTAAAAAGCATGCATGCATAGTAAAATCATTTATCAAACCACATATGTTTAAACAACCACATTTAGAGACTCAGCCCCAAGTTCTGTAAATTCAAATCATAATATCCCGTGCCAAAAAACATTTACAGAAATCCAGAACATAATAAACATATGTGGGATCTCAGCCCAAATCCATTTATCATTCATAAAACACAATTTCACAAAACCAAGAAATCATGTTCATCAATATAATATAACCAATCCTGTCACGGTATCAAGAACTACATGCGTGCTACCCGTGGTCTTAAAGCCAAAGTCTCCCCAGGATCCAACCAGGTCAATGTCCGTAGATTAATGACCCCCCCTTGGGGTTATAATCCATAACCTTTCTGAGAGTAAGGAACCCAACGGGGGCGACTCCACTCAATCAGTTCTCCGTGACTCCTCCGAGGTCCACCCAGGCCAACGACCCTCCCCGGAGGAGACAATCCATATATAAAGGATGGTATGCGAAAAACCATTTGAAAACATTCTCATAACCTTTCAAGGGTTCATGCCTGATCCCCATAAACCGTCATGAACCATAAAAACCTTTTAAGGGTTCATGCCCGGTCCCCATAAACCGTCATGAACCATAAATCTATTTATGGGTTCTCGACCCGAAATCACAATCTTAAAACATAACTAGGCCCTAAGCCCGAATCCACATACAAACTGGGCATCCGGCTCGAAATCGTAAACCAGCTGGGCCTCGTGCCCGATTTCATAAACCAAATGGGCCTTGTGCCCGATTTCGTAAACCAAATGGGCCTCGTGCTCGATACGTAAGTTAACTGGGCCTCAAGCCCAATACGCAAACCAATTGGGCCTCCAACCCAATGCCTTGTTAAATCAAATCGACTTCAGGTCCGAGAGTTCATAAATCAAACGGGTCTCGTGCCCAATCCATATTTCCAAATCTGAAATCGATTCAAGAACCAATTGGGCCTCTATCCCGAGAACGTAACTAAATGGACTTCGAGTCCGAGGGTTTCCAAAACAAATATGTCTCGAACCCAAGTTTACCTTTTCAAATCCAAAACCATTTCATGAAATCATTTCCAAAACTATAAGCATGGAAAATCAGTGTAAAACTGTAAACCTCGATTTACGTGCATGCACGTAAATCGGCTAGAAGTGCTTGAAACCATATAAATCACAATCATCCAAATCATCATCATAGAATAATATCTGTAAATCATATAAAACATTTATGCATGCATCACAGTTTAGAAATCAAGGTCCATTCATAGACCGTCCTAAGCTGCCGCCTCGATTTGCGTGCTGTAAGCCTCACTGAGCTAATCACCGTCACCGGGACTCTAAACCTGTTCAAATCAATCTAGATGGTTACTAACTACCTTATTAACCGCTCATTAAAGCCCCATAATGTTTCCGAATTTTTAACTATTTTTAAACTCGATCCTAAACCTTCGGATGTCCTGAACAATATCGAGATGGTGTCTGATCGACAAGAAACTAGTCCCAAATTATTTGTTACATCGAATAGATTAAAAGTCTTGTTGAACACTTCCCCAAACTATGCCCCACGCTCCCTCACGCACCGCTCAAAGGGGTTGTGCGTGAAGTCCACGTGCTTGCACTGTTCATCACCTTCAACCTCTAGCCAACCGGTTCAGACCGGTTCAGACTGGTTCTAATCTTTTCGGTCCAATTGAACTTGCAGTCACCGTTCGACGTTATAAAGCCTCCATGTTTAGTCCATTTTCTAATCTTTCAATCCTAAACTCTTTGTCTCATCCTAATATATCTATTCCTGACTTTAAGGACCTAAAAACAATCCTAAATCGTACCTTAAAGGTCCATGGTTGAACCGGCCACTTGCAACCGATTGCCCCCGTCGACTCCGGCCACGTTCAGCCTTGGTTCTGGTTCCATTTGACTCGTCTAGATCCCTAGGTCACAACCCAGTCCATCAAAAGGGTCGAAGCAATCAAAAACTGACCCTTGGATTTTTGAAATAAAGCTTACCTCATGGGTTTGACTTCGAGCCCTCACCACCGTCCACGACGGTCCTACTCAACGGCCTCATCATCATTGCCTCACATCTCTCACCCATTCCCTTTCACAAACCACGTCCTACTAATGTTGTTTGGAGGAGTTGTAGGGGAGGGGATGGTTGTTCGAATTTTTGAAGGAAAACAAAGAAGGTGATGGTCGATGCTCAGGTGAGATGAGGGAAGGAGGGATGGTGGGGATAAGAGGAAGAATTGGAATAAACGGCTGGGATTAAAAGATGAGAGGAGTGGGAATTATAAAATAATAACAATAATATTATTTTGGTCTCAAACCCACCAATCAAGAATGCAATCCACTTTTTGGGGTTAAAGAACAATGGGTGTAACTCATCCATGGGTCCCACTTCAAAAGTCAATCAATCAGATATTGCCACCTAATCATCGCCTCGTAATGGGGGTATAGTGCAACCAAACTTCTGTGAACCATAACTTTCCCGTTCGACGTTCGATTTCTTCATGCCGCCTGTCTATGGAATCGCATTGACTCGATCTACGTAACGGTCCTCGGCCCTCGGCCATCGAACCTTCTAGGTCAAAAGTCAACATTTTTCCCTCGACGAGTGGTAAAACAATCATTTTACGGCGTTCGTCTGATTTCGCTCAACTAATCACCAATTAACCTCACTAATCCTTGATTAGTCACTAATCAAATCCCAGAATTCAGAACAGGCCGTTACAATGCGTGTAACCAGCAGTCCAGGACCGGTCTCAATCCTTTTATCTCGCCGTGAACATATCACTACCGCGACCAGCTCTAGTACATGGTGCACCCATCGTTGATCGATCTCCTAAACCGTCAGTACCCCGAAGTCGAGCCTCTAGTGGCTGTTCGACAACGAAATGTGCATCGTGACATCTTCGGAGGGAACACATCCCTAGTCCGGAGGCGAGCGTCATGTCATCCGTCGCCGTGCACAGAGCACTCATCTCGACCACGACTAAAACCTGTAAGTCATCAATAGTGCCATTTACCAGAGTCAAAACTAAAACCAAATGGGTCTCATGCCCTAGTTTACCCTTTTTAAATCCAAATCCATTTACTTAAACCAAAACCACAAATACGTATAAGCACCGTATAAAACCGAAAACCTCGAAATATGTGCAAATGCAGAAACACACACAAATACACTCATGTCATCACAAAACATGTATATAAACACATATAAAACATTTGTGCATGTGTCGATTCATAAAATAAAGTCCACTCACAGACCGTCCGAGCTGCCGCCTCGATACGCGCGCTGTACGCCTTCCCACGCCAATCGCCGTCTCCGGGATTCCCAAACCTATCGAAATCACATTAGAGGGTTACTAACTACTTAATTAACCCCTCACAAAATCCCCCTAATTTTTCAGGAATTTTAACTACTTTTAAAAGTGATCCTAAACCTTCAGACACCCCGAACTATATCGAGACGATGTCCAATCGACTTGAAACCAGTCCCAAAATGTTCGTTACATCGAATAGATGATTTCACATGTTGGAAAAATCACCAAAACCCTCCGTATGCGCCATCACGAGCTGCCTGAAGGCCCTTCGCGTGGGCTTCATGCGCATGCACAGGGTTGTCTTCGAACTTCAGCCGACTGGGTCCCACCAGCCGGTTTGGTCCAAGCTCTGCAATCCGGTCCAGCTGAACTGATAGAGCGAGTTTAGGCCTCTAAACCATCCATTCTTTGTCCGTTTTCTTCCAATCCAATCCTAAACTTCCTATTTCGATCCTAGAAACCTAATGGTGTGATCAAAACCACGAAAAACCCATGAAATCCCATTGGTCCAAAACTTCCCTCACGGTTCAAGTTTCCCAATTTCCACCCTTGGTTGTTCAGCCGCTAACCACTACCCAAAACCATCCTAAAACCTTCCTAACAACCTAACAAACCTATCCTAATTAACCAAAACCGTCCACAACGTTCAAAATAAAAATTGGGAAAAACCGAGCTTACCGTGCACGAGGTTCCTCCGCCATCCACTGCAGCTTCGTCCTTTTCCAGCCACCATCCTCACTACCCTGACCTCACTCTTTGGGCTTCACACAAGATCAGATGGGGAAGGGTTTGGATTGGGATGAAGGGTTGCTCGGGTTGGTGGAAATGGGAAATGATCGAACAAAAGGGAAGGGCTGGATATACATGTCTCTGTTTGAGATGGACAATGTATGGGTGACACTTGTCACTCATCCATTGGACCTGTCCAAAATATCTGGGCCCCGCTTAAAGTAAAAAGTCCTTCGCCCCGTAAAACGTGCAATAGTTTGTTCGACTTCTATGAACCGTAACTTTTTCGTTGAACGTTCGAATTCGACGTACCCCCTGTCTACGGATTCATATCAACGCGACCTATGTAACGGTCCTTGGCCCTCGGTCATCGGACCTCCCAAGTCAAAAGTCACTTTTCACCCTTGTTTAGGGGCAAAATCGTAATTTTGCCCCTCAGCGTTCGTTAATCCTCGGTTAATTTCTGATTAGCCTCGCTAATTCGTCATTAAGTCTTAATTAATCCTTAAAATTAGGGATGGGTCGTTACAAACTTCCCCCTTCAGGAATTTCATTCTCGAAATTCAAATCGACCCAACTTCACAACCAAACTGTGGGAATCCAATCGTGTCCCACGACTCGGGTCGTTGCACACACATCACGAGAGTACCCGTGTAAAAGTACACGTCAGACACACCATGCTTCGGCTTAAAAGTCTCACTCGAGATAGAATGTCGACGTTTCGCCGATCTCGCTTATTGCTCACTCTAACAGGTCAGTTGTACTAAGTTGATTTTTGATCCTTTTAGTCTACCATTCTAACACGTTCCAACCTACACCTAGCAGGTTATAATACGTACTCTCACTATGGTTATCCACTCAAAGCTGCCATCAAGTCGACCTTTCAGCCTGATGGTTCTTCTCATTTGACACTTAAAGTCATATTTTCAGTGTGACGACCTCTCTCATCCGACAACCGGAGTTGATATCCTATGTAGCATCCGATCTAACAATCACCTTTGTTGCTCCCACTGAGCGCAAACTCAACCCCTGTCACTAAACGGTCCGCAACCGAAGCCCACTCACTTGGATCCACTACGCTTTCGATGCGCCACTGTGATCTCTGTTCACTCTCGAGTCCTCGTATCGTAGCTCACAACACTCAACGATCTCCACTGATACCTGGACTCACCTCGAGTCTCAACTTCCGTCCTATTCATCCTATCAACACACAATAGACGTCTCACCCATCTGGGGTGTATCTGGACCCCAATCGATGACACACAGTCAATAGGTGTCCTCTGGCCCACACGGCCCTGAGCTCTCGGCTCACCTAATCTACGAACCCTATCCATCAAATCTGCTCGAGTACTCAGCATTCGACGTCCAATCAACTCATCATGTCGGAACACATCCGATCACGGTACTCGTCGAACTGTCACCGTCGGATCTAATCCTATCACCATCCTAGGTCCAACGTGCACAACACACCGGTGCACCCCCATAAAAAAAACCGTCGAAACACTACTCGGCCTACTCCAGGACCACACTCTAGCCCCCTCCAACTCGAGGCATCAAATATTCATCTTTTCCTGATCGATATATACGTATCGTCCTCGTCTTATCTTTATTCCCATATCGAATCTCTGTCTTGTCATCTCACTAACTATGTTAAGGAGTCCTTCGATAGTCTTACACTATGATTCTCCTCTGCTCCTAGCTTAGCATAATCATCAAGGTAATTCACTCCAATGACGACCAGACCTCGGCCTAAACGCCTCACGGTCGTCACAATCACTTCTGTCATCTCGATCATCCTCGCGCTACTTGATCTGACTCACCTTGGGCACTCACTTGTCACATCCAGTGACACCAAGAATCATCTAATCTCCAAGTCAATCAAATTTGACTCACTACCTAGGTGTTCTGTTCTTACACCCTCTTTGAACCCTTAGCTGTCATCTCCTTCATCATCGACCCACATGAGGAAAGTCGAAGACGATGACATCAAAGTTCATCCTATGTCATCCTCTGGCACCTAGCACTGTCTGCCAAAGAGCAGAAAACGAAAAGTCTTTTTCATCTACTTCTAAATCGAGAGTAGTTGTAACCATGTTTGAAGCATACTCAACTTTTACGATGATTGAGCTAGAAGTCCTTCTACTCCGACTAAGAGTATTCTATGATAATTACTGTAATGCTTAATCCTTTTCTTCAGGACTAAACACTTCCATTGATTCTCTTAGGCTTCTTCCATCACTATTCACGTCGGCCTACTGGTCCGCACGTCCCAATCCTTATGGGATCCGATTCCAGCACCTAACACTCGTGTCGTCCGTCCACAATGGATTAGCGTACCTATCCCTAATTGACAGGACCCGTCCCAACTAGACGTCAAAAACCGTACCCGGTCCTGCTCCCGTCTGACAAGTCAACTGAAAGTCCGAAACTACCCTTCAGCACCTGCCAAACAAGGGATATTTGCGCATGTGCCCGCTCATACCTCCACCTCTAGTATAGCCTCGATCAACGCGCCACGACCTGAAGGGTTAATAAAACAGAAAAGGTGTGAGTGGACAAAAATGAACTCTCATAAAAACATTTATCAAAATACATTCTTACCCTCCAGTTTTCACAAACTTGCATGCATATCGTGAAACATGAGTAATAGTATGAAATCCTTCAAGTACCAACAGTGGACCGATAAAATCAAAACATATTTTCCCATGGTCCATAAAAACTCATGTTCATCAAATCAGTTCATGTTATAAAACATCAAATCCCGGCTCTTAGGCCAACATAGGTGAAAACATAAACACTGGCCACAAAGACCAAAAACCCGTACTCAATACCAGCACGTCATCACAACAACATCAATCAGCACTAATCACCAGTGCACAAGAAATATATCAATCCAATCAATCCGCACTACTCACAAGTGCATAAAATATCACAAATCACATCTGCACTACTCACAAGTGCACAATCAATCAAACTGCACTACTCACAAGTGCACAATCAATCAAACTGCACTGCTCACAAGTGCTGCACTACGCGTAGGCCAATATCCAGTCACTTTCTCGGGAACAGACACCTCTGGGCTCAACCCCCTCGGGCTCAGTCACCTCTGGGCGAACACATCCCCAGGTTCAGACACCTCCGAGTGGTACATCCAGGCTCAGTCTCATCCGAGAAGCTGACTACCATAGGATCAACTCATGATCCTACAACCACATCCCCCAAGCTCCGGTCGTCTGGGTAATCCCCCCAAGCACCGACCGTCTGGGAATATCACAATCACAATGAAAACCATCCCGGGAATTACATCCCAAAACATTTCAATCAAATCTTGACTTCATACCAAGTCAAGATCATCCCCGACTGGGTCTCAAAGCCCAAAATACCATTTACACGTATTTTTTTAAAATCACCTTTTAATTCAATAAAATATTCCGGAAATCATCATTGACTCACCAACAAAGTCAAAATATCATTTTAGAAATCATTTAAACTCCGGGCCTAGCCGAAAAACATCATTTGCACGTACCTCGTAAAACGTGCCTAAAAGACTGATTAAAATAATCATAAAATCCCAATAAATCATTAATTTCACAATTTCACAAGTGACTCCAAATCCGAGTCAAAATCACTATTCACTTGGGTTCTCATGCCCAAAATATTATTATCACGCAAATCCATGCGTTGCAACCTCCGTTGCCATTTTCACGTAAATTCACGAAATTGACCATTGACTCATTCCCGAGTCACCACATCATTTTTTAATCCATGACTCAATAATCCGAGTCCAACCATTATTTTCAATCAATTTCAATCCCGGACTCACAAACCAAGTCCAAACATCATTTTTACCAAATTTCGTAATTTCTCAAAAATCGCCCAAAATAATAATATAATAATCATAAAATCGAGAAATTACCGGATTGAAACATAAATCATGCCCAAGAATATATAATCATATAATAAGGCATTTAAATCATATATGCATGCATCACGGTTAGAAAACAAAGTCCACTCACACACACCGTTCAAAACGGTCCGTTTTCGAGCTGCACGTTTTTCCGTAAAATCATTATAGAGGGTTACTAACATCTCAAAATACAACATATAATTTTCCCCAATTTTTAACGTAAAACAAAACTTCGGATACGCGGAACATTATCGAAACAATATCCGATTTCCCTGAAACCAACGTCAAAATGTTCATTACACTGAGAGGATCAAAAGTCATGTTGACCTCACCTTGAGACTAGGCCGGACGCGCCCTCACGCGCCGCCGTGAGTGGTTGCGCGTGAAACCCACGCGCCAGCTACAGTGTTGTCTCCCTCACCCGTTTGTCTGGTAAACGGGTCGTTTAACCCGCGATCAGACCCGGTTCAAATCCTACCAATTCGACATTGTTTCCATCAATTGGACATTCAGTCAGTTTCGAATCAAGTCTAATTAAATATCTGTGGACTCAATTACAAACAATCTTACCTATAACCCCTCGATCACAGTTGATCATTCGAAGGACCTCCGGCCATTGTTCATCATTCGAAGACCTTCACCGTCACACGATTTCCTTAAATGGATTCAACCAGAAGCATCAAGGGACTCAGGTAAGCATTTTACCCATCTCAATTGAATCAATTCATGGCTCAAACTCCACGACTCAAGCTCAAACTCTCTGCGACTATAGTGCTTATGTTCTACCTCAATTGGACCTTAATTGCCTTCGTTCTTTCGATGAAACTGGTCGTGGTAATCCCAGAAGACTAGAACTGAACTCAATTTCGATCAACACGGCTCCAAGTTTCCAATTCGAATTATCCCCCCAAATTTTCTAAAACCAAATTCCAGTTCCTCAGCCTTCCCCAATCCCCCCGTGTTTCCCACACTCAACCAATCTTTCAGTTGCTCACACTTTGGTTCAGTAATGGAAGAGAATTGGAGGACAATTTCAGGCTCTCACAATCTCTGCATCTCAGTTGTGCACGGGTAAGAAACAAAACAGGATTAATGGAAATTAAAGGATTAATTAATTAAAATAATATTAAAACATCATAATTAGGTCTCCCCATAAAACATGGGATCTGGTTTCATGCCTGAATTTAAGGGATGAGTGACACTTGTCACTCATCCAAGTGTGTCCAGTCACCGGGTACTGTTCATATTAAAATATTATTTTATTCCCGGTTCGTTCGGTTAACCGAGCCCGATTCCGTGACCATAACTTCGTCGTCGAATCTCCGATTTCAGCATGCCGCCTGTCGTTGGATTCGCATCGACGAGACCTACGTAACGGTCCTTGGCCCTCGTCCATCGGACCTCCCGATCAAAAAGTCAACATTTGGCCCCTAATATGCCAAATTACCAAAATACCCCTCAGCTTCCGAACATCATAACTTTCTCTACGAATGTCAGAATCGAACGTGCCACCTGTCTATAAACTCGTGACGTCCCGAACTACGTCACAGTCATTGGTCAAAGTCCGTTTGACCGCCTGAACTAAAAGTCAACATTTTGCCCACGCTAGGGGCAAAACGGTCATTTTGCACGTTTCGTTCGATTTCACTCAACTAATCCCCGATTAGTCATTCTAATTCATAATTAATTAATATTCAATCCCGATATTCGGGACGGGTCATTACACTAATCTAGGTATAGAACATATTATTCACTGCCCATTCAGGTATACGCCAACTTTCGTACCGCCAATCTAAGTATAGGGTATACCTTGCACCGCGCCACCAAACTCGCACGGCTACCACTCTAGGGTACGTCTACCTACTCGGTCACAATCTAGGCTTCAACTCACTTGGACATCATCCACATGTCCGTAATCAATCCAACTCACCTATCCGTTTATTATTGTTTATGCACATCCAAAAGGATGTCGATTCATCCTACTCCGATGTACCGCTCGACTCTTCGGTCGCACCTATGTAGCTCACCAATTTTTACCAACTGATCACTAATCTCTATGACAGTACTCGCGTCGTCCATTCTTTCCAGCCAATGACAACTATCGATATATACTATAATGACCCATTTTATTTCTCACTATCAGATTTCTCCTCAAGCAAGCATACACGAAACTCAGGAGGTATGGTCAGCCGCAGTTAACCAAAACCATCTCCATCATGATTCCCAATAGTCTACACTAGCCGACGAATCCTTCTCGTCGTGTAGTGGTAGAAACCAGCCATGTGCACATCACGACTGAGCTTCCCTCAACTCGTGGCTCATCGTCTCTTCTCGTTAACATCATCGTATCGCTACCGCGCGGAGTGCGAATCAAACCACTCCTAACCCTTGCTCAAACCATGTAAACGCCACTCATCTCTACTCGGGTCAGAGGGACTCTACCTCCCTCATACCCCACAAATCCAGGTATGACCATTTCGATAATACATATTGGAAAATGAACGTTTCCTGAACGTCCCCCACATCTCAACTGTAACGACCCGTCCCGAATTCCGGGATTAGTTTGGTGACTAATCTCGTTTAGTGAGGTTGATCGGTGGTTAGTGGGTCGAAATCGGACAAAATGTGTAAAATGACCGTTTTGCCCCTAGTCGTGGGCAAAAGGTTGACTTTTTGATCAGGTGGTCAAACGGACTTTGACCGATGACCGTGACGTAGCGGGACGTCACGAGTTCATAGACAGGTGGCACGTTCGATTCCGACATTCGTAGAGAAAGTTATGGTGTTCGGAAGTTGAGGGGTATTTTGGTAATTTGGCTTATTAGGGGCCAAATGTTGACTTTTTGACCGGGAGGTCCGATGGACGAGGGCCAAGGACCGTTACATAGGTATCGTCGATACGAATCCAACGACAGGTGGCATGCCAAAATCGGAGATTCGACGACGAAGTTATGGTCAAGGACGTAAAACGCGATTAACCGAGACTCGGAATAAAATAATAATATAATAATAAAATCTGATTACTTTAATCCAAACCAATCTGGACCCTTGATGAGTGACACATGTCATCATCCCCTTCATTCCCTAATTCAGGGATCTTTGTTGGCCATTTAAATTAATTAATTATTTCCTCTCCTTAAATCCTCACCATCCATCTCTAACCACAGAATGAATCTGGGCCGTTGATTCATTTTCCTTCTCTTTATCTGAGCAGACCACACATTCCTCTCATTTTCATTCTCTCTCAAAACCGTGAGCACGGTTTCCTTCCAAGAACAAACACATCACCACATCTCAGCCTCAACCCATGCACCAGACACGTCCAGACGAACCCCAGCCACCTTCAGACGCCAGCCACCACCTCACGGACGCCCTGCACGGCCGGAAACCTCCTAGACCCGAGAGGAACCCGATCAGCGCAAAACCATCCAACCGTCCAAACCTTGACATCTGGGCTCGAACAAACCTAGGATAAGGACCACTGGAACCTTAGGACAACTCAGACCACGACTGGACGAGCCACGACGGCGATATGCCCAGAAACCCGAGAAGGTTTGATTTTCTTCCCTGTTTAGAAACACCGGTTTTTGACGTTGGGATTGCTTGCTTACTTCTGAAACATGTCCTAGGAACCTAGACGACCATTTTGGACCATGACCCACGGCCGGAATCCCGACGAGTCGCCGGAGTTGATGACCTGAGTTCTCAGCCGATTTTCCTGTCAGATTTCAGGTAGTTAAATCAACCAAAAAATGATTTTGGATGTCACAGAACCGTAGAGGAGGTTATGACGAGTCCATAGGATCAAACCGCATCAAAAATGGTGGTCTGGAACTCGATCTGTGATCGGGTCAGGCCGTGGGTCGACGGCGACCCGGTTACAGACCCGGTTTCAGAACCCAGTTACTGTAGCATGACGTCATCATTGTTGACCTGAATGTTGACCTGGCGCATGGGGGCGCGTGAAGGGTATTTTAGGGAAACTTCCAACATGACTTTTTATCTATTTAATGTAACGAACATTTTGGAATTGGTTTCGTGTCGATCGGACACCGTCTCGATATTGTTCGGGATGTCCGAAGGTTTTAAATTAAGTTTAAAATTAAGTAAAAATTCGGGAAAATTATGGGACTTTGATAGGATGTTAATGATGAGGTTAGCAACCTTCTAATGTGATTTTGACAGGATTGGGAGTCCCGGTGATAGTGGTGTGGCCCGGGAGGGCCGGTGGCACGCGTATCGAGGCATACCGTTAAAACGGTCTGTGAGTGGACTTTGGTTTTATAAATTCTATGCATGCTTACATGTTTTATATGGATTATGGTTGTGATTTTATGATGTTGATTTGGTTGTTGGTAAATTGTACGGTTTCACGTATTTCGAGGCGATTTACGTGCTTGCACGTAAATCGAGGTTTTCCGGTTTTACATGGATTTTCCATGTTTATGGTCTTGGATATAATATGATGAAATGGTTTTGAAATTGGAAATATAAACTCGGGCTTGAGGCCCAATTATGTTGGAAATTTCGGACTTGGAGTCCATTTGAGAATCGGGCCGGGGGCCCAGTTGGTTAATGAAATCGGGCCAGGGGCCCAGTTGGTATGAAATCGGGCTGAGACCCATTTGAGTTATGTTATCGGGCCAGGGGCCCAGTTGATTTACGAATTCAGGCCATGGGCCCAGTGGGTTTATAAGTCGGGCTGCAGGCCCAGTTGGTTTACAAATCGGGCCGTGGGCCCAGTGGTTCATAAAATCGGGCATGAGGCCCAGTTGGATTATAAGTGTGATTTCGGGTCAGGGACCCTATGTTTAATAAATGTGATTTCGGGTCAGGGACCCTATGTTTAATAATTGTGATTTTGGGTCAGGGACCCTAAATGGAATTACATGGTTTTATGGAAATTTCGGGCAGGGCCCAATGGTAATGATGTGATAAAAGGATTTAATAAAACTGTTTTCGATATACCATCTGGATACAAGGATATATGATGGTCTCCTCCAGATGTCTGGGACACTGGGGAAGTCACGGTGCATTGCCTGCGAGGGGTCATTATACGGAGCAGCCAGACCGTATGATGACTCAGGAGCAGGATTGCTATGATTGACGTCAGGGACGTCAGACATCAGGGATGTCAGAAATATGGACCCGGAGAGACCCCGGGCAGCACTCGTAGCTTATAAAACTGTGAGATATGACGTCAGGGACGTCTAGCATCAGGGATACTAGTGATGGTAATGGTAAAATACGAATTAATGAAATGGCTTTCCGGGTGGATTTGTGATTATATGATTTTAATGGATTGATGTTCATTTATGGTTTTGGGTGGTGACCCACATGGTTGTTTATGTATAGTTGTTGTATTCCACAGTTTTGGGCTGAGTTCCCACACTTGGTTTTGGTTAACGGTTTCTGGGCTAAGGCCCTAATGGCTCGGTTGAGAACATTTTGGTTACTGGTTTTTGTGGCATGCATACGTTTTTATTGGAGGGCATAAATTTCTTATAAATGTGTTTAGTAAACTTATTGGTTTTGTCCACTCACAGCTTTTGGTTTTAATGCCCTTCAGGTTGATCACGGATGTGATTGCAGCGGAGACTGGGACATTGCACACCTCCTCCATCGATCCTTGCGCACTCTGGATGCCCCGTTTGGGCAATGGCTTTTGGTCATCCTTTGTCTGACACCCCTTGTTGGACGGGAGCAGGGCACATTCCATGGTAATCCCGGGGGGATTGGGATGGGTCCTGTCATCAACAACCACCAACAAAACCAGCCTTGATGGTGGTTCTTACCGCGAGTTCGTGCCGAAACACCCTACACATAACACCACCGAGACTCTGAACCCATGCGGTCAACTCACCGCTAGCACTAACCACTTAACACCCAATATTTACCGATCAGTCCACCTTGGAATCTGATCTACAGGTACCGCTCTCCTAGTAACTTGTCCGATCAATTGCCAACTAGTGTTATCGAGAACTCGACTGTTCCCTGCAGCACGTCCATCCTGACCGATCCACTGCACTTGACTCCGAAGAGTCGTCGTACTCCGTTACTGGTGTTCAAACAACCAGTAACCCAATCTGAGGATTTCGTTCCCTCGTACCTATACGGCTCCTATCCGTTGGCCTCCACAAGGACTTGGTCGTACTCCGTGCCTAACACTGCATCACTGCTATAAGTCGTAACCGCATCCTATCCAGTCACACAACAACTAATTCGGGCATGCCCTGCCAGTCAACATTCCTCCGGGATTCTACACATCAAAACAAGGCATTTCATGCCACATAAGATCAACGTTCCTATTCCAACCAGCCTCAACTAGGGTCATCGCGCACCTGACCTTTCCTAACAACAAAATCAATGATCTGCGCTCTTTTTTCGGGGACGATCCTAACATCCGACCTCCACGGATTCCATGTTGCTCTATTCCACGCCCTGTTGTAAATTATGTCCCTTTACTGATCTTGTTTCTTGATAGACTTAGGTGACTATGCAAACAATAGGATGATGCTAAGATAATGCGGAATATAGATGAACAATAAAGTAAACACGCCACACACACGAACACAAGAATTTAGCGAGGTTCGACTAATCATTGCCTACATCCTCGTGTGACCTCCTTGAGAGATCACTAGCACTATGATGATAACAAGATTACAAGAACTTATGTAGAATCTTGTCCTAATCCCCAAACCCTAGCTCACGATCTCTCAAATCACTCTTTTGCTCTTATACCCTTGTATGACTTCTTTGTTTACTGCTGTCTTATTTTTCTGTGTGTATGTAAGGACTCCTAAGAGGCCTATTTATAATGTATAGGACTTAGGTTATACTCCTTAGCATATTACAATTCATATTCCTCTTTGGAGATGGAAAGATAACTTATTTCCTAATCTCTAGAGAGCTATGGAATACTTTTCCTAATTCTATATGGAAACACTAGATTAATTTGGAATCGTAGTCAAACTAGTATTCCTAGTCAAACACCAATTCTTGGAATTTGTCGAGCCAATTCTTCAACAATCTCCACCTTGGTGAGTCAAAACCAAGAAATGACCGTTGAAAACCCAGAATGTCTTCGAACCTTCCTGAAACATCCCTGGAAAAACTTCAAGAACCTTTCACCTTGGCAAAAAAAAAAAAACTCATGTTTGCCCTACTGCACCTCATATGAGGAGGTGCTCCACCCAACCCTTTAGCACGAGATAAGGTTGAGTAAGTTCAAGCAATATTTGAACTTCTCTAGTATAACTGTTTTAGTAAGATAGTCAGAAGCATTTTCCTTTGTATGGACCTTTTCGACTATCACCTCCTTAGAGTCGACCCAATCCGTTATCCTATGATAACAGACATCAATATGTTTTGATCTCCCATGAAACACTTGATTCTTTGCTAAGAAGATAGCACTTTCACTATCACACCTAATCACCACAGATTTCTGAATGATTACAAACTCCCTCGCTAAACCACTTAGCCAAACTGCTTCTTTTCCAGCTTCTTCTTGTGCAATGTACTCTGCCTCAGTTCTAGACAATGCTGAAATAGACTGTAAAGTAGACCTCCAACAAATAGGGCCACCACCACACGTGAACACGTAACCTGTCGTGGACCTTCTTCTGTCTAGATTCCCTGCGTAGTCTGCATCCATATAACCCAACACATATGTTTCTCCTTGCTGTTTTTCAAACAAAATGCCAGATTTTTTTATCCTTTCAAATAACGAAGGATCCACTTAACTACAGACCAATGCTCCTTTCCTGGATTTTCCATATACCTCGAGACAACGCTCATTGCTTGAGCTAAGTCAGGTCTGGTGCAAACCATTGCATACATAAGACACCTTACTGCACTTGCATATGGTACTTTCTTCATCTCCTTCAACTCTTGTTCTGTAGTTGGACTTTGCAGTGCACTCAATTGATAGTGTGTTGCTAATGGAATGGACACTGGCTTTGCTTCATTCATGTTGAAGCGCTCCAAAATACTTTGAATATACTTTGGTTGTGATAGCCAAATCTTTCTCGTTGTTCTATCCCTCCGTATTTGCATTCCAAGGATCTTTTTGTGCTGGTCCTAGATCCTTCATGTCAAATTCCTTACTTAATTGCATCTTCAACTTCCGAATTCTAGACATATCTTGACATGCAATCAACATGTCATCTACATAAAGTAACAATAGTATAATCTTACTATCTTCTAACATATGATAGTAAACGCAACAATCATATAAGCATCTTCGAAACTCAATTTTCAGCATATAGGAATCAAAACGTTTGTACCACTACCGTGGAGATTGCTTTAGCCCGTAAAGTGACTTCTTCAATCTGCAAACCATACTTTGCTTTCCTATTTCGACATACCCCTCTGGTTGAACCATGTAGATGACTTCTTCTAAATCACCATGTAGAAACGCTATCTTCACGTCCATTTGTTTTATCTTCATGTCTTTCTGAGCTGCTATAGATAATAGCAATCTAATTGAAGTATGCTTAACTACTAGTGAGAATATCTCATCATAGTCAACTCCCTCCTTTTGCGAGTATCCCTTAGCCACTAACCTGGCTTTGTATGTCATTGCGTCTCCTTCATGTGTTCCTTCTTTCTTTCTGAACACCCATGTACAGCCAATTGTTTTTCTATCCTTTTATTTAGAAACTAACTCCCAAATAGAGTACTTCTCAAGAGATTCCATCTCTTCTAACATAGCAATCATCCAAATTTCTCGTACATTACTTGCTATAGCTTCTTGATATGTGGTTGGATCTCCTTGACTGATTGTTAAAGCATAATTCACTTCATCGTGTTCAAAACCATACTTTTCTGGTTTCTTACGATTTCGAACAGGTTTGTCCAATACTATGATCCACTGAAACTGTTCTACAGGTGTTGTGCGAACCAGGGAGTCTTGGTTTTGCACATGTGGCTCCACCTGCGTCTGTACGGGTGACTGCTGCTATTGCTCTACTTCTTCCTCATCAAACTCCGCGTCGTAATCCACTTGATCATGCTCCACCTGAGCTGGATTTTCTTCCATGACTGGTTGGGGTTGAGGAACTTCGGTTGTTTCTTCTTCGGCATTATTCCTTTCCATTTTCTTATTCTGGTTCAAGGGCATAATCTTCTCGTTGAATATTACATCCGTACTTAAGACTACCTTCTTGTTTACGAAATCCCAAAGCTTGTAGCCCTTCACTCCTTCACTGAAACCAATGAATATGCACTCGAGTGACATAGGCTTTAACTTGGTTCTCTCATCACTTGGAATATAGGCGTAAGCACTGCAACCGAAAACTCTTAATTTTGAGTAGTTAACGGGTTTTCCAGTCCATATCTCTTCTGCACACTTAGAATTGAGAACCCATGATGGTGATCGATTAACTAAGTAGCAAACATGGTTGACTGCTTTTGCCCAAAACATATCTGGTAATCCAGCATGAATTCTCATGCTTCTCTCTATTTCCATGAGAGTTCTGTTCATCCTCTCGGCAGCACCATTTTGTTCGGGAGTTTTCTTCACCGTAAAATGTCTTGTAATGCCTTGTTCTTTGCAAAACTCTAGGAAGCTAGTGTCCTTATATTCGCCTCCGTTGTCACTCCTTAGGTATTTTTTTTTCGTCCAGTCTAATTTTCTACAGCAGCTTTCCACTCTTTAAACTTAGTGAAAGCCTCAGATTTCACCCTCATGAAATAGACCTAAATCTTCCTCGAAAAATCATCTAAGAATGTGATAAAATACCTGGAACCTACCATGGATCTGGTTGGTGCAGGGCCCCAAACGTCTATGCGAATATACTCCAACAGATTTTTTCTTCTTTCCTCACTATTCGCAAGCTTGAACCACGTCTTTGTTTGTTTCCCAAGGATACAGTATTTGCATAAATCTAGTTTGCAATAATTGACATCTTCTAGCTTATTCTTCTTGTGTAACTCTTGCAAACCGTTCTGACTCATGTGACCGAGCCTAAAGTGCCAAAGCTCAGTCTTGTCGCTAGTATCACCTTTCGTGGATACTGCTGCTCCACCTACTACTGTATTTCCTCGAAGCTTATATAGTTGATTAGGTTGGATTTCTCCTTTCATTACGACAAGAGATCCTTTGACAACCTTGAGTATCCCTCCTTCAGCTGAGTATCTTAGCCCTGCCTTTTCAAAGGTACCGAGAGATATAAGGTTCTTCTTCAATTTTGGAATGTGTCTGACCTTGTCCAATGTCCTAACAACCCCGTCGTGCATTCTAATTTTAATTGATCCAATACCTTGGATCATAAGTGGTGAGTCATCTCCTATTAACACTTCTCCGATGCTGGTTTCCTCATATGTATCAAACCATTCTTTGATAGAACACATGTGGAATGAACATCTCGTATCCAAAATCCAAAATTCGAAAACACTGGAGCTGGATGATACTGCAAGGAGCTCTCCATTGTAATCCTCAGAAGTTACAACACTAGCTGCGTTTGAGTTCCCTGCCATCGCTTTTGCTTTCCTTTCTTTCCATATGTTGCAGTTCTTCTTCCAATGATCCGAATCACCACATACGAAAAACCCTTTTTATCTTTTCCTTCGGATTTTGACCTACCTCTGTTGCCTGGTTTATCCGGTCTTTTCTCTGATCTGCCTCTCTCTGTGCCTTTAACATAAAGGCCTTGTGCTTGAGAGCTTTGAGTGTTCTTGTCCATCTTGACATAGGACTGAATGGCTTTGGTAACCTCATCTAACTTCAGAGTATCCTTACCGAACATCAATGTGGTTCTGAGGTGCTTGAACGAAGACGGTAGAGATCTTAGCATTAAGAGTGCCTTGTCCTCGTCCTCATATTTTACATCCATCTTGGATAAATTCGCAACGCAATTCTGATACTTGCTTAGATGTTCTTGCAAGTCTCCCCCTTCTTCCATCCGAAGGCTGAATAGTTCATCTTTTAAGAAGAGTTTGTTGGATAAATTTTTACCCCTAAAGAGCTTATCCAACTTATCCCATGTTTCCTTACAATTCATGTCCTCGTCGATATGAAGTAATACATTATCCGCTAGGTGCTGCTCTATAAAACTCTTTGCCTTCCTGTCCATCTTCTACCACTTTGCATCTGTTATGCCAGTTGGCCTTTTCTCTGTACCGAGAACGTCCTCCTGCAGATCTTGTTGGATCAGGACTTTTTCACCTTCCTCTACCATAACGTGAAGTTCTCTTTCCCGACAAACGGCTTGATCACAGTCTTCACGTCGTTGCTCGTGTTTGCCTTGACACCCGCCATCTAAAAAAAAAACACTTTCCCGGGACCTCTGATACCAATTGTTGTAAATTATGTCCCTTTACTGATCTTGTTTCTTGATAGACTTAGGTGAATATGCAAAAAATAGGATGATATTAAGATAATGCAGAATATAGATGAACAATAAAGTAAACACGCCACACGCACGAACACAAGAATTTAGCGAGGTTCGGCTAATCTTTCCCTACGTCCTCGAGTGACCTCCTTGAGAGATCACTAGCACTATGAAGATAACAAGATTACAAGAACTTATGTAGAATTCTGACCTAATCCCCAAACCCTAGCTCACGATCTCTCAAATCACCCTTTTGCTCTTATACCCGTGTATGACTTCTTTGTTTACTGCTGTCTTATTTTCTGTGTGTATGTAAGGACTCCTAAGAGGCCTATTTATAATGTATAGGACTTAGGTTACACTCCTTAGCATATTACAATTCCTATTCAAACACCAATTCTTGGTATTTTCCGAGCCAATTCTTCAACACGTCCGGCATGGCTACTCGACGGTCCTGACTCACGGGTTGTCATACTGCACCAACGGTCCGCTAGATCCTATCTCCTGTAACACCACGACCCTAAGACGTTGGATTTGCACGCGCATTGGTCGCACTCGGGATCCAACCTCTCGCAAAGCCCGGCATCCTCCGCCAAACTGACCGCACATGATCGTACCTCATGCCAAACGTACTCGAACTAGGGTCGAGTCTACCGAATCCTCGTACTAGTACCCTAACTATCAGGTTGATGACAGGCTGTTACGACTGTAGAGACATCACATCCTCGGCATGCGTGCACACCATAAGAGCAAAACCCGCTCTTATACCAACTTGACAGGACCCGTCCCAAATCCCCTGGGATTAACGTGGGACGTACCTACTCCCGTCTAACACGAAGTGTCAAACTAGGCATAATTCGTCATTAGCCCAACCGGGACTACTAGAGAGCACCAGGATCCGGAGGAGAAGTGTGATGTCTCGGTCTCTCCTACAGCCCGCATTCACGATCAACTTGAAGGGCATTAAACATCAAAGCCGTGAATGGACAAAACAAAGATTTTATAAAAACATTTTCATAAAAGACTTTTATGTTCTTCACTAAAAACATGCATGCATTCAAAAACCATTTCTCAAACATAGAACACGGGGCCTTGGCCCCAAACCCAAGTCAATTGGGAACTCGTCCCAAGTCCAATACATGTGGGTCTCAGCCCAAATCCTATACACACGGGTCTCAGCCCAAAACAAACACGCATGGGTCTCAACCCAACGCCTGCTCAGTGAAAACTCATACATACACATACATATAAAACCCATCCTCGACATCCATCTGTCCAATCAATAACACGTCACGATATAACTATCAGTGTGCACACTACTCGGGGTCTCAATCCAAGTCTACCCCCAAGATCTACGATGTCTAAGAGGAATCTTCTAAAATCCAAGATCTACGACGTCTGGAGGATAGTCTGCGGACCCAGTCCGAGACTATACTATAACTCATCACTCCTAGAATGTGCTCCCTCTTGGAGTCACTCATTCGAGACAGTGGATCGTTACATTCCAAGATCTACAACGTCTGGAGGAGACCGTACATACGGGAGGGCATATACATTTTCTATGAAAACATTCAACTGGGTCTCATACCTGAGTATCTCAATAGGATTCCTCGAATCCGATTCAAATCTAATTTCACAGTCCTCATCCTAAATCCACAGTCAATAGGGTCTCAAACCTGGATTCTCATTTCATAAATCACAACTGGGACTCGAGCCCGATACCACAATAATGGGGCCTCGAGCCCGAAATCAAAATCAACTAGGCATTAAGCCCAATATTTAAGGGTCAGTCACTATTCCAATCATAGTGATGAGTGCAGCCATAAGTCCAGGACCGCTCTCAATCCTGGTATGTCACTGTGAACATATCACTACCGCGACCACCTCTAGAACATGGTGCACCTATCACTGATCGATCTCCTAAATCGTCAGCACCCCGAAGTCGAGCCTCCAGTAGCTGCTCGACAATGAAATGTGCATCGTAACCTCTCTAGAGGGAACACATCCTTAGTCCGGAGGCGAGCATCATGTCGTCCGTCGCAGTGCACACAGCACCCGTCGCGATCACGACTCAGACCTGTAGATCATCAATAGGGCCATATGCCCGAGTCAAAACCAAAATCAAATGGGTCTCATGCCCGAATTTACCCTTTTCAAATCCAAATCCATTTACTTAAAATAAAACCAAAAATACGTATAAGCACCGTATAAAACCGAATACCTTGAAATATGTTCAAATACGGAAACACACACAAATGCACTCATGTCATCACAAAACATGTTAATAAACACATATAAAACATTTTTGCATGCATCGATTCATAAAAGAAAGTCCACTCACAGGCCGTCTGAGCTACCGTCTAGATACGCGCGTCATACACCTTCTCGGGCCAATCGCCGTCTCCAGGATTCGCAAACCTGTCAAAATTACATTAGAGGTTTACTAACTACTTAATTAACCTCTCACTAAAGACCCTAATTTTTTGGGATTTTTAACTATTTTTAAACGAGATCCTAAACCTTCAGACACCCCCAACTATATCGGGATGATGTCCGATCGACTCGAAACCAGTCCCAAAATGTTAGTTACATCGAATGGATGATTTCACATGTTGGAAGCTTCCCCAAAAACCTCCCCACGTGTCACCACGCGCAGTCTGAAGGCCCTGCACCTGGGCTTCACGCGCCTGCACAGGGTTGTCTTCAACCTCCAGCCGTCCGGGTCCGACAGGCCGGTCCGATCCAGGCTCTACAATCTGGTCCAACCGAACCGACGGAGTCGGTTTAGGCCCCTAAATGTCCATTCTTTGTCCGTTTTCTTCCAATCCAATCCAAAACTTCCTATTTTGATCCTAGAAACCTAATGGTGTGATCAAAACCACTAAAAACCCATGAAATCCCATCGGTCCAAAACTTCCCTCACGGTTCAAGTTTCCCAGTTTCCTCCATGGGGTTTTCACCCACTAACCACCACCTAAAACCATCCTAAAACCTTCCTAACAACCTAACAAACCTATCCTAATCAACCAAAACCGTCCATAACGTTCAAAATCAAAAATAATAAAAATTGGGCAAAACCGAGCTTACCGTGCACGAGGTTTCTCCGCCGTCCACGGCGGCGTCGTCCTTGGCCAGCCACCATCCTCACAGCCCTGACCTCACTCTCTGGGCTTCACACAAGATAAGATGGGGAAGGGTTTGGATTGGGTTGAAGGGTTGCTCGAGTTGGTGGAAATGGGAGATGATCGAACAAAAGGGAAGGGCTGGATATGCATGTGTCTATTTGATATGGGCAATGGATAGGTGACAGTTGTCACTCATCCATTGGACCTGTCCAAAATATCTAGGCCCCACTTAAAGCTAAAAGTCTCTCACCTCGTAAAACGTGCAATAATTCGTTTGAACTTCCGTGAACCATATTGTTTCCATTGAATGTCCGAATTGGACGTGCCTCCTGTCTAAGGATTCGTATCGACGCGGCCTATGTAACGGTCCTCGGCCCTCGGCCATCTAACCCCCGAGTCAAAAGTCACTTTTCACCCTCATTTAGGTGCAAAATCGTAATTTTTCCCTGAACGTTCGTTAATCCTCGGCTAATCCGTCATTAAGTCCTAATTAATCCTTAAAATTAAGGACGTGTCGTTACATTTCTCCCCTTTTCCTATCTCTTCCTCTTAGGCCCTCCT
Organism: Prinsepia uniflora; assembly: GCA_032719365.1. NCBI lineage: Eukaryota > Viridiplantae > Streptophyta > Magnoliopsida > Rosales > Rosaceae > Prinsepia > Prinsepia uniflora. The sequence goes on from CM064863.1 coordinate 32,238,777, forward strand.
TCATCTCTCTGTTTGTTTCCTCCATTTTCATCATGTTTTCTTCTTTTCAGTGCTACTCCACCAAATTCCCTTTGCACCCACAACACACACATATATAGTCATGTAAGTTGGGGGGGGGGGGGGGGGGGGGGGGGGAAATAAATAGGAAGAAAAGTGAAGACCTTTCTAGAACCTTCTAGTCCCTTTGTGCAAAATTACTGAAATACCCATAGTGGTCAAAATGACCAAAATGCCCTTATACTAGCTAGATCCAAAATAAATATATTTGGACTCCATTTTCGACATACTACCTATGTAGTGATTCAGGGTCTCGAGACCTTCGTAATGGTCCTTACAACAAGTCTACGAAGTCTTCTTGTCAAAAAGCCAACCATTAATCCTATAAGGGTAAAATAGTCATTTCCTTTTTAACTTTTGAAATTTATCCTTATCGAGGGTCTGGCCCATTACACAAGTGGGAAAGAATCGGGGAATTAAAAAGAGGAAGAAAGGAAGGATGAAACCAACACGAAACCAGTGGGGGAAAGGGGGAAATAGTGAGAAAAAAACCAAGGAAAAAAAGAGTCCTTATCTCGGGTTTTTGTTATAGGATAGGAAACGTGATAGCATGAATTCAAGTGTCCTTTTGGAGTCCCTAAGGTCGTTTTAAGCATGAAATGATGGAGACTTACACGTAGGAAAAGACGCAAAAGCAAGTCTGAGTTAGGTCGTGAGAAGAAGATCGATCATCAAGAACTCAAGGTAAGATATTTTTGTTTTGAAGTCTTAGAACCTTTTTTGGATGTGCTTCAAATGGATTGAACATGGGAGGGATGAAGAAGGGTGGAAATAGAAGGAGATATTTTCGGGTGAAGTCCTCTGGTCAGGTAACATGGATTGTAGACCCACTCTAGGTTATTGTCGACTGAGCCTGCAATTGCAACTGCAGGTGTATGAGGCCCAGTCACAGGGAAGGAGGGCGATGCATGGGGTGTGTGCCACTATATCTGATTATCCAACCAACATGAAAGTTCATGTTCTAGATGATGTGAGTCTAACAATAGAGTTTTCGAGGCGATTAGACATTGTCTCGGGATTGTCCCAAGGTTTATGTGTTATTTTAAATTCTTTTAAAATCGTAAAAAAAATTAGCGATTAAAATATGAGTTGTTTGGGATGGTTAGTAACCCTTAGAAGTGATTTATGACAGGCGATAGAGGATTCAAAAATTACAAAGAAGTTTGCAAGTCGGATCTTGACTACGTGGATGGTGTGTGGGTGGACTTTTTCTTCTTGTAAACTATTATGCATGCATATTTATGAGTTTTAAATGAGGTTTTATATGATTTGCATGATGATGACCTGATTATGATTTTATATGATTTTTGGAGATTTTACGAAAAGCTTTTTAAATGCACATTTTACGAGGTTTGTGAAAATTGTGTTTTTGGGCTTAGGCCTGGATTCTGAAAACTTGGTTTTGGCTTACCAAATTGATATTTGTTATAAATATGTCATTCCCCGATATCTTTGAACTGTGGTGATTGTGGAAAACCCTCCTCGAGATGCTGATTGGTTGGTTAGTCTCAGAAGTCGGGTTGGGCTCTGTTTTTTGAGACTGTTATTATGATTGGGTTGTGACTCAGACGCCAAGTTGGGTTCGATTTTCTAATTTAGTCCACACTAAGATGTCGAGCTCAACTCTTTTTTCCAAGTGGTTGGCCTACCAATAGTGCTATTTGATTATATGGTTGGTGCACATATGTTGTATCCTTGAGCGGCCTTTTCGCTGTTGTATCCCGGAGTGGTTATGTGATATTGAGCATCGAGGATGGGTTAGTTATGTGTGATTGTTAACGTTATGCATTGGTATTTTCATATATGAGTTGATTTACGGATATTGGTAGATTGACTGGTATTTACTCGTATTTAGAGATCCATGAGTTATATTCTATTTTTTTTTTAAATCGAGATTTGTTCATTTTTCATATGCATGCATAATTTTAGAAAACAAAAGGTAAATCTCTTATGTTTTTTTTCAAAATTTATTTTTTAAATATTTATTTTTATATACTCGCATTTTTAAATCTCTTATCTTTCTTTCCCTTCTCTCTTCCTCTTTTCTTTCGTTTCTTCCCATTGTTTCTCTTTTGCTCCATTCTTTCCTTTCGGGGTTGCTAAGAGTTGTGCTATTTTTGGTCCTTGTTTGCAGTACACCAAATAGTGCACACAAACAATCCATACACTGATTAAATAAAAGGATAAAGTGCCATTAATCCTTTTATGGACGGTGACACCTATCACCATCTCACAGGGCTAGCAAAACCCCCCACGACCTAATTGCAAAAATGCCCCTGAACTCTAATTTACTAAAATACCCTTAGGTAAGTTAGCCCCATAATTCAACCGTCAATCTCTGATTTCAATGCTTTGCTTATCTACATACTCCAGAATCCAAGACCTATGTAAAGGTATTTACCGAAACTCCAACAAGTACATAATGAAATTTTGACTTATAAGGGAAAAATTATCAATTCCGTTTTTAAATTCCCAAATTACCTTTTCAAAATATTCAGGTTGTTACAATCCACCCTCGGTAAAGAATTGTGGCCCCAAAATCTCAACCTAGCCATTAAACAACCTTAAATACCAGACCCGTATAAGTCAATATATACTGGAGTGTAATATCCAATATCTGACCAAAGCAAAAGGTCCATCCCATCCCTAGGTCTATCCTAGGATCCCTATATACTCCTTGTATATCCATCTTATCACCAAGCCATACATAGAGCTCGCATCTTGGAGGCATGACAATAGCAAACACAAATCAACCATAATACTCTAATACCAAATTGACAAGACCTTTCCCAAAAATGCTTCGATAACCGTGCTTGGTCCTACTCCCATCTGACAAATAAACGGAAGTTCCTAAAATACATTAATAGATATAAGATAATGGAAAACAATCTTGATGTGCTAGTCATGTCTTTGTCTCTAGATTAGCCCTGATCTCTCTGCAATGGCTTAGAGCATTACCAAAACCAATAAAAGTTTGAGTGCACATAGACAAACGTTTAAAAATACATTTTGAAAACGTAACCCTCTAGTTATTAAACATGCATACATACAATTAAAGACACTAACCAAATTTTAGTTAAAATCACATTGTAGACTGTGGGATCCACAAATCATAAAATGCATGAAAATTCCCATGACCCACATTTCCCTAAAATCTCTTTCCACAATAACTAATAACCTAGGACACCACCATCAGTAACCCCATAAAATCAATCCTCGAGTACCTTAACATTAGTCATAAGAGCAACCTGTACTACTCGTAGACAATTTCCAAGCCACTTTTGAGGGATAAGACACATACGGGTGGACGCTCATGATCAATCACATCTAACAAGATCTCAAAATTCTAGCGATCAGACGCATCTAGGTAGTACCTCTTAACATAGTCGCATCCTAGAAGATAACATACAGTGACATCTCCAGGATCAGACACATCTGAGTGGCATCCCCGGGCTGAGTTGCATCCGGAAATGAAAACTACTATGAAAAACAACTCATAAAACCAAGGAAATTTTTTTTTACATGATCCTTGACTTAAAACCAAGTCAAAACATTTCCAAACTGAGCTTGAGCCCAAAACACTATTTCCACAAAATAACCGTACAATCTGTTTCCGGAGCCAATCAATAAACTCAAAAAATCATCAGGTAATCATTTCAAATCACTTTTAAAATCAATAGAATAAAAAAAAATTAATCATTTAACTAAACATGCATCACAGTTTATAAAATAAATGCTCATTCACAAGTTGTCCATCCAACTCAATTCCAAGTTCTATGCTTTTCTAGAGTTCTGGGAGTTTTCTACCCTAAAAAGCACAACCTAATTTCCTTGATTTTGGCCAATCTTTCAAACATTCAAGCTCAAGCTTTCCCACGCACAAACTTGCCAATTTCTAGTTCAACATGATCGTAAGGACTCACCTAACATATTAGAGTGCTTAGTTTCAAGCTGGGAAGCCTTGAATTAGTTTAATAATCCATGGGTTTTTGTTCTGGGTTTCTTTCCGTGTCTCTATCTAACTTCTCTTTCCTTCATCTCTTCCTCTCTTTTTTTCCTTCCCTTTGTTTCCCATCTGCTCTATTCTTTACTCTCAAGTTGTTAAGGGTGTGTGGTTTTTGGTCCTTGTTTGCAGCTCACCAAATAGTACACTCAAATAAATAATACATGGGTTAAATAAAAGAAGCAAGTGCCACTAATCCCTCCAGGATTAGTGACACCTGTCACCATCTGATAAGGCGAGTAAACCCAACCCCCCCCCCCCCCCCCCCCCAAAACCTAATTACATAAATGCCCTTGAACTCTAAATTACCAAAATGCTTTTACGCAATTTAGACCTTTAACTCGAGCGTATGATCACTTATTTTGATGTGCCACCTACCTTTGGGCTCAGGACTCCGAGACCTATATAACGTTCTTCATGAATAGTTCAATAAGTACACTGAACAAAAAGTTAACTTTTGACCTATAAGGGCAATATTATCATTTTAATTCTCGAAATTAGTTTTTTTTTCGAATTTCTGGGTCATTACATCAATTACAACTGTTGAAAGTTGTGGAGTATCTTGGAAGCATCGCTCATTTTGAAGTAATGAGCTAAAAGATAAGCCCTGCATCCTCCTTTCGGGTACATACCTTCCAAAGCGTGCCAACAGTCACAAAATGAAAGGCCATGGAACCTAGAAGTCTTTCAATAATAGACCACCAAACCACAAAGTTTTGGTGAACTAACATGTGAAAAGAGGAGGAATTCCGACTACTAGACACCATAGAAAGGGCACACATCCTCCACATGAATATGTGAATTTGGACCAGATTGTGGCGAGTAGCTTATAACCATGGTGACATGTCCAGATAAAATGATTGATTTTGTATGGTATATTCAAACCCAAATATGTTTCCAAATTTGTTCTTGCCCATTTACTGTTGTTCATACCATATCGGCCCAGACCGAGTAAGAAGCCCATACTGGTTGTAGGCCCAATCCATTACCAAATGACGATCAATCCAGATCAACCTTGGAGGCCCATCCCTCTGCTGGCTCAGCATGTCGGCCCCCGACTGACCCAGAGCCCCAGCCCTCTTCTAGTACCATGTCGCTGACCAACTCTAGAGGCCCAGCCTCCGTCGGTCGGTGCGTCAGCCCAGACTGACCTGAAGGCCCAATACTTCAGCCCAACACAACCCCAAGGGGTCTAGGCCTACTCATATGAGCAAACCCTAGTGGGGTCTGGACAGACCCTCCACGTGTCAGTCCCACAAAAATTGACATTTGTCCCATATCAGGTGAATGTAATTATTATATTCACCACACCCATACAAAAGGGGTTCATTTTTCGTATAAAAATAACTAAGCATTTACTGTTCACAACTACTTTTATAGTACAGAATTTACCACTCACCCTATACCTTAGACCAACCACTAACTTGGGTGTCGGAGTACCTTTGGGATGGTACCACACCGGTACTTATACTCTTACCGACCGACCAGTTTCATTCTCTTTCAGGTCTACACAGGGCACGTGGCAGAGCAGCATTCGCTCCCTAAGTTGGCACATTTCGTGCATCAATAGTTTGGCACTGTTTGTGGGAATCGCGAAAAAAATCCATGTCAAATCCTTTTCTCTTCGCTTGCCTTAAGAAACACCTTGAATATTCAGAAACACCAAACTCAAATACCCAGATATTCGACCCAGCTATCCATGCCTTCTCTCTGATCAATACATTAATGAAATAATGGAAAATGAGATCACCAGTATACCTCTTCTCTTTTCTCTCCAAAAAAATTGGCTTTTTGACTTTTCCACTTGATTTTCTCCAAAAACAAAAGTCTTTTCACTCCAAAGAAAGATGATTCATAGGCAACAAACATACGAAGGAGGATTTGTCGGAAAGAAGTTATTTTCTTTCTTTTCACCACTTCCAGTCATGCACCATTTTATACTTATTTCTTCATCCTTGTCCCAAGTATTCATCTTTTTGCTGCACACCACTCATGTGAGATGGAGAGGAGAAGAGCTACAAGGCCAAGGAACCTCTCTGTCACCTCCAGCCCCCACTCGGGGACCTGAACAACCACTCGGGTACGTGGCCAAGGGACTTGAACAACCACTCGGGGATCGTGCAACTCCTTGGACGTACCTACCGCCTTGTTTTCCACGATCAGCAGCATCCACTCTCACACCGAGGCAGGAGTATCCTCCCACCTAGGAACCCCGGTAGTAGGGCCGCCCTGACTTGGTTGCTATTGGGACGACGACTTTGACAAGAGAGCAACCTCTGATTGAGAGGGATGCCCCGAGACCGACCGCGAATGCTAGGGCACCCTCGGACACAACTAATGTTGAACGGATGGGTCTCAGGGCAGGGGCCCAGTCAGCGATGTCTGCGATAGAAATAACACCCCACGAAAGGTGAACGGTGGCTCGGGGAATGCCATCTCGCTCGGCAGTCTTAGAGAGCGAGTTCCAGACCTGCCTCTCCCGCTCGCCCTCATTCTCAGTGACCACGATGCTGATCGGGGTATCAGACTGAAACACGGGCTCAAGATCCTCCCGAGCTCCCTCCAGGTCGATCACTGGAGTAATCACCTATGGCTCGGTACTTGGGGTACTTGGGGCACTTGTAATCGGCGCAGCAGGGATGGCCACTGACATGGATGGAGGTATGGAAGCCTGGCTATTCCTTATTTTCCTCCCCCGTTGATCCACCCCGACCAGTCGACGCAGCCTATCGTCCGTCCACGGATCGAAATTGGACGACCTCTGGGCTCCAAAGCTAACATCCGGGGCCTGCTTCCTTTTCTAGGTGGCGCTAGCGGACCCGACTGTTTTCCTTTACTTCTCTGACCCAAGCATTTTTTGCTCCGCCCTTGCCTCCTCAACCACTCGGTCAATCTGCTTCTTGACGTCTTTGGGGACAACTTGCACCGACCCACATACAATACTCTATATTGAAATTTTTCAGAGACCAACCCTGGCGTCCAAATCCTGGAATGACGACAAGATGCCTCGTCCTCCCTAGTTCCCCCCGACATAAATAAACTTATTCTTGTGCGTTTTTTGGGAGCACCGCAGACTGTAGATGAACTCCCCCCGAGTCATCTTATCCTTGCATCAAGCATGCACCCAGCCCGTGCTCTGCTGTTGCTGTGCGAACTCATAGAGGTGGACGACCTGAGCGTAGGTCGGTGGCTTTTCCCCAGCTCTAGCACAGGCAGCATACAGGTTGACCAGAATGATCAAGACATTCGGGTTCCACTAACCGAGGGCCACGTCTAGCCCTAGGACCATCCTTTTTAACCAAGGATGCAGGGGCAGCCGGACGCCATGGTTATACAACTCGGAGCAGAGCATCGCACATCCTTCAGGGGCTTCACTTGGCAGCTCGATGGGACCGATCACCAGCAGCTCCAAGTCCGAGGGCACATCCACGCCAACCGAAATTTCTTCACCGACGCTTCCGTCTCCCGACTCTCGTATGCGTCTATCGACCACACCACAATGTCGGTGGCCTCCTCGGTCGGAACCTCGACCGTCTGAGCTGTGCTCGCGCTGGCAGACCCTTTCCTACTGGTGTGAGTCTTTTAAACCCTTGACCGACTGGAAGCCGGCACTCCGGTCTAATCACCTCTGGCGGGTTTCTTGGCGTTTTGCCTCGTCAGTGTGTCCTCTACCGAGGTGCCCTCATCTATTGAGGGGCTCTGTTGCTCTCCCTCGTTGTAGTCTCATAATTTGTTTGACTGGTTATCTCTGTCAGACATTGCAACGCTGCAAACAGGGAGTAAAACACACTTATTGGTCACCGACCACTATTTTACCAAGATTGAACCATTGTCCGAACCCCAGTTCATCCATAATTCATACCACCAGAAACAAAAGAAATATGAAAGCCGAATCGAAAGTAGCAAAGGTAGGAGGTCATACCTAGTGATTGACAAACGATTGTTCTCGCTAGAAATTGTACCACCGTGAAGTTTATCGGAAATGCTCGTCGGAAATCGCCTCAACACAAACAAACCCACAAAAAAAAGTGCGTGAAAATGAAAAGGGTTAAAAATGCTTTTCACCTACTATTTAGAGGCGCAGGTTAGCAGTCGAAGCGTCGCCTCATTTCGTGGGACATTTATTACCCTGCCAGCTATCCCCCACGGACCCTGTGTGCCCTTGAATGACTCGTTGACAGCCAACAGTCGTGAATTCCAACAGTCCAACCAACTGAAATGCATCACAGACGACTCCTTGATTCCCCCAATGGTCATGTCCACTGATCCATGGCACCGACGACTCCTCAAGTTCCACACCTTCTGACGTCGACACAGGTGAACTTTATTTTTGCCAGCCACACTGACCGACTCACATCCACTCGGTATACCCTCCACCTTCCGTCACCGACTACTACGCACAGTTCAATCTCTCTCCTGGGGGACTTGGGAGACTAGAAGGGTGTACATCCGGTCTGGGGCACTCTTTTTACAAGTCCCCAACCGAGAAATTCCACCTCGATCACGAACTTGGGGGACTTCTGTTCATACCATATCGGCCCAGACCGAGCAAGAAGCCCAGATTGACTGCAGGCCCGGTACATTAGCAAATGACAATCAATCCAGATCAACTTTGGAGGCCCTGGCCTCTGCCAACTCGGCATGTCGGCCCCGACCGACCTAGAGGCCCATCCCTCTTGTAGCACCATGCCGCTGGCCGACTTTGGAGACCCAGCCTCCGTCGGTCGGTACGTCGGCCCAGACTGTCCTGAAGGCCCAATACTTCAGCTCAACACAATCCTAACGGGTCCAGGCCTACTCATATGAGTAAACCCAAGTGGGGTCTGGACAACCCTTCCACGTGTCAGTCCCACATCAATTGACATTTGTCCCGCATCGGGTGAATGCAAGTATTCTATTCACCACACCCATACAAAATGGGTCCATTTGTTGTATAAAGGTAACTAAGTATTTACTGTTCACAACTACTTTTACAGTACACAATTTACCACTCAACCTATACCTTAGACCGACCGCTGACTTGGCCGTCAGAGTAGCTTTGGTCTAATACCACACCGGTGCTTATACTCTGACCAACCGACCAGTTTGATTCTCTTTCAGGTCTACACAAGGAACGTGGCAGAGCAGCATTTGCTCCCTAATTTGGCACATTTCGTGCATCAACAACTGTATTAGGTACTACTATACCTCTTCCAAACAATTCCCCATTGCGACACATTTCCATAGCCAACAGATAACCTCGAATGAACTTTATAACAACCATCCTTTGAGAAATGCCAAACATAGCAGTCCCGCGTTCCACTAGAAGCGCCTGCGCATGAAGTCTATCAGCCTAGCTACAGTATCATTCCTGTCACTCGATTTCCTGTAAACAGGTCGCCTGACCCAGCGGCTTTGACCCGGTCCGAACTCACTCAAAACTCGTTAGTTTTCTTCTCTTTTTCATCCAATCTATTCTACAGAATCCTAGGAAAATATCTATTTATTCAAAACCAAGAAAACATATCCACAACTCGTCCACCAATCGATAACATCTTGACCAACCTACACCCTTGCTGTTTGGGTGATCCTAGCTCCCAAAACCACATCCCCAAAGGCTTGTTAAGGTCGCAAGAGATCAAGGAGGATGATCGTAGGCTTGATTCAAAGCTACTCGGTCGAAAACGTGATCGTGAAATCTCAAACTTGAAACTGACCCTATCGGGTTCATTGTCTCTCTTTCCCTCTAGATTTGAGTTCAGCTCCAACCTTCCTTTCTTTATTTTTCTTTATCCTCCACTTTCCTCTCACTCTCGTCTCTTCTCTCTTCTCTCTTCTCTCTTGGTCTTCTCCTCATCTGGTTTTATTCTTCTTCTTTTTTTCGCTCGGCCAAACACCCACACATACACTTAAACAATAACACACATATGTGCGCGCGCGCACACACACACACACACACACACACACACACACAAACACACAAACACACACACACCTAAAAGCTAAGGCAAGCACAAATCCCTAAGTGATAGAGGACACTTGTCACCTCCTCAATCAATCAACAAGAAAAAATACTCTTATGAAATTACCAAGATATCCCTACTAGCCAATTTACCAAAATACCCTTACTCGATTTAACCCTAAATAAATTTGTCTAAACTCCAATTTCAACATGTCACCTGCAGACGTACTCAGGAGGCCGAGACTTTTGTAATAGTCTTTTCGACTTATCTACAAGAGGTCCCTGTCAAAATGTCAACTCTTTAACTTCCATAGGAAAAATGGTCATTTTCTACCCTTATCGAAGTTCCTAGCAGTTGCAACCTAGCCTCCCTAAAATCAATTTCGCCTTCAAAATTTACAGTAAGTCAAATACAATCCCTTTACTACCTAAAACTATGCCACCACTACCAAAAGTCCTAGCACTAACACTTTCTCCTCATAGGAGATTCTGGCTTGAAGCGTCCATAAACAGATTCTTATGTTTCCGGCTAGAACTTGCTCCTTGTGGTTGCATTGACATCCTAGGGAATCGTAGTGTCTGATAACTCCCTCAAAGTAGCATATGTACCCACTATTATGGTAGCCCAGATCTTAACTTGTAACCCTAACTCAAACTGTCTGCACTTATCTACCTTGGTTGCAATGAGTGTCGGAGCATACTGCGATAGGCTCAGGAACTTTTGCTCATATTGGGCCACCATCATATTTCCCTGTTCTAGTCGTAGGAATGCTACCTCTTTAGTATCACGAAAAGATCGGGGGTAGAACTGATGTAAAAATCTATCTATAAAAGTTTCCAAAGTCACCTACTAGCCATCTGAGCCCATCATTTGTAGCCCATACAACCACTTTTAAGCATAGTCACTAAATTGAAAGGTAGCTATACACACCTTATCCTCTGGTGGACATCGCATAAGCTCATAAATCCTTTCCAAACGAATGATCCACTATTCTCTATGTTATATGCTTACCTCACCTGAAAAGGTAACAGCCCCTAAACGTTTGACTCTTTCTATATTCGGGCCCTCTCTAACCTGTTCTAACTCATCTTCTGGTCGTGAACGAGCATCTCTTCGTGGAGGCATAGTCGTTTCCTATTCCTGAAACAAACACACTTAGTTCACACCTTGCACTCACAAGTGTAGAAAATTGACAACCTATGCTCTGATACCAACTTGACAAGACCCCTCCCGACACAACAAGACAATCAAGAGGGAACTTTCTCTCGTCTCACAGTTGCTACTCAAAATTTGAAAACAGCCTTAAAATATTTTACAACAACCATAGAAGTAGCCAACTGTTATGTCACGACCCGACCTTCTTCGACATGATATTGTCCGCTTTGGGCCCAGCCCTCACAATTTTGTTCTCGAGAGCTCACGTGCAACTTCCCAGTGGGTCACCTATCATGGGATTGCACCAACCGCTACTCGCTTAACTTTGGAGTTCCCCAGGAATCCAAAACCAGTGAGCTCCTCCTATTGGATAGATGCGCACCCACACATATAAGGCGCATCCCTCATATCCCCCTATGCGATGTGGGATTGCTAACCATACCTTCAAGGCACAGGTCCTCACAATCCACCCCCTTGGGGCCCATCGTCCTCGCTGTCACAATCAATTTTGACCGGGGGTTGGGCTCTAATACCAAATTTTCACGACCAGACCTTCTCCGATAGGATATTGTCCTTTTTGGCCTAGCTTTCATAGTTTTGCTCTCGGGAGCTCACGTGCAACATTCCAGTGGGTCACCCATCATGGGATTGTACCAGCAACTACTCGCTTAAATTTGGAGTTTCCTAGGAATCCAAAGCTAGTGAGCTCCCAAAAGGCCTATTGTTGGATAGATGTGCGCCCACACATATAAGGCACATCCCCCAAATCCCTCGGGCGATGTGGGATTGCTAACCATGCCTTCAAGGCATGGGTCCTCACATGTCAGACTAGAGATACTCATACACTCGTACGTCTTGCTATATACAGAGCATAAGTTTAGAAATACAACTCAAAACACAAAGTGTACCTTAACAGCAACAAGTACATAGTACCTACTTTATGCCTCCACTCCAAGTAGGTCCCCGTCCTCGTGCCACGACCTAGAGGGCAAGAAAAAACATAAAAATATGAGTGGGCGAAAATAACCTTTAGAAAACATAATTTAAAAGCATATGTTTACCCCCCCCCCCCCCCCCCTTCCATTTTATAAAACTACGAATGCATATAAACCACTAAGTCAGGAATAATTCCAAACATAACTCAAGACCTCAAAGTACGTGAAAGCATACACAAAGCAAGCATCGCCAGGAAATCATCACAGCAATCAACAAAACATCATCATAATACTTATACACAATCAATCCACATCCAAACGATCATCGATGCACAATATCAATCATCATATCACATGTGAACTACTGGTAGGCATATCAATCAATCAATCCACGGCGGCCGAGTGAATTTCGAATCGGAATTCGGAGCCCAGTTCGACATCTGAGTCGCCAACATAGTACTAGTCTCAGGATTTGAAGCCCGACTCGACGTCTGAGACTAACAAACCAATCAATAGACATGCACATAGATCACATATACACAACAACACAATGAAAAAAAAAATCGAGGAGTCATATGCACATCAATTCCACAATCAAATCCATATTCTAGACACCCAAGCCTACCCCCAAAAGCACACTTTGTACAAACCTCGTAACATGTGCACAACCATACTTTCCATAAAATCATCAAAAAATCGTATGGAAATCATAAATAGTCCAACATCACAACGTTTCATAGCAAAAACCTTGTTTAGCCCTAATCTATAATTAAAATGAAGTTCGAAAAGGAAAACCTTGAAAAACGTGAAATAACAAAATATTCGTAAATATCGTCAAAACTCATATAAAAATCCCAATCACTCAAACATCATCAAAATCACATGGAAAACCATTTAAAACAATTAAATATGCATAATATTTATATAAAAAAAATGACCTTTCAGAGTGGAAATTCGCCGTTTATGCTTGTTCCAGACATTCCTCGTTGATTCCGAGGGATTTTCCTTCCGTCCAAAAATACAATTCTAAGTTGTTAAAGTCTTGAAAAATCTCAAGTGACCCCTTAGTACAAACCTTAAGTCTCGGGAATTTTATATTATTTTTAAACCTTAACTACGCGCTTCAGACACCCAAACTACCCCGAGACGGTGTTTGATTAACTCCAAACCTATGCCAAAATGTATGTAACTTGAAAGGAGTGAAAACATGTTGGTCGTACCTTGATACTAGCTAGCACGTGCCCCCACGTTCCCCCTGAAGTGGCTGTGTGTGATGCCCATGCTCCCTGCTTATAATGTCATCCCTGTCACTCAATTTCTTGCAAATGGGTCGCCCGACGTGGATAACTGCAGGGGAAAATGGTCATTTTCTACCCTTATCGAAGGTCCGGTCCATTACATACTCTCCCTCAGTGCCCTTCATGGAAAGTGTAAAGAGTGTTTCCTAGCTCTGATCACAATCAACTTGAGGTGAACATTCCTCACTCGCAATCATTACATCTTATGATCATAATCTTTCCTTCAATGTGGACAAGCGCCTAAGCATGGGCTCTCGAACCCGACTAGTGGTACCCATTTAGCAAAGGGGTAACCTATCCAAATTTTCATGTCTTTACATTATGTGTTATTTGGTAAGCACTTTGAAATATATATTTGTTATCTTTTTTATCTTTTTGTGTTCTCTAAGTCGGATTAATGTAGCATGCATACAAGCTCAACCTCGTCTTAAGACTTGAGGACTTATTGTATCAGTTGTCTACCACTGCTACTAACTTAGATGTCCACCCCAGGTACCGCTTTAGTTTTCCACCGCCGATATCTACCACAATTGTCAACCTCGATACTACCACAGCTATCCACCACTTGTACTACCAAAACTGTCAACCTCAGTACCCCTCAGGTATTCGCCACCAGTACGGCCTCAACTATCAACCTCAATACCACCTCAGTAGTCCACCTCAAGCATCGTCTCAACTATCCACCACCTCGGCTACCGCATTTTTTTCCATAGCCACAATTACCAGTATTAGCGTTCCACCACGACAATTGACATGACCCATCCCAATCCTCCCTGGATTAATGCGGGATATGTCATGCTACCGTCTGACATCCGGTGTCAGACCAGGGATACACCTAAACCCTCTCAGGGCTAACAGAGTACGCCAGGATCCGTGACGTCATGTGATGTCTCAATCCCTACTACAGCCCGCATCCGCGATCAACCTGAAGGGTATTAAAATAGTAAAAGCTGTGAGTGGACGAAAAATAAATAATTTATAAAACCATTTCACGAAAAGACATTTATACCATTCACTAAAAAGCATGCATGCATCAGAAAACAAATTATAGAAACCATTTTCTTTAAATCTAGTCATATGGCTTTTTAAATTAATTCACAATGAAATTTTTTTTAATAAAAGTCATTTCCTTAGTAGGGTCTCAACCCAAAACCAAAACGTGAGGTCTCTGCCCAAATCCGTAAAATATAGTATAACCAATCCTCGACATCCTAGATGTAAGACCCGTGTCCTGTAGGAACGGTGAATAATCCCACATTCCTGCGAGGGGGAATGGTCTGGGAGAGGATGGTGGTGTGCCTTAAAGGTGTAGGCACACACCTATCTAGCACTAGGCCTTTTGGGAGCTCAAGTAGCATTGGGGGGATTGGAACCCCAAAGTTAAGCGAGTTGAGGCTAGTGCAATTCCATGATGGGTGACCCCCTCGGAAGTTGCACCATGAGCTCCCGAAAACAAAACCGTGAGGGCGAGGCCCAAAGCGAACAATATGGTGCTAGATGAGTCGGGTCCTGACACCAGATGTTTGACATCCCTGATGTCTAATCAATAATGTCACAGTTCTAAGGCTACGCATGCCACTCGGGGTCTCAAGTTGAAGACCGTGACGTAGTTCGTGACGTCACGAGTTCATAGACAGGTGGCACATTCAATTCCGACATTCGAGGAAGAAGTTATGACGTTCGAAAGTTTAAGGGCATTTTGATAATTTTAGTTAAAAAGTCCTTCCCTCGGACCCTGTCCGGGGTGATATCAATATCTAGCAATCCTGATCCCAAGCTTCTCCTCATCGGAGCGTGCCCTCTCAAGCAGTGCTCGTACTCCTGGTTCTGAGCCTCTCCTCGGAGCGGCCTCTCCCAAGTAGTGCACTGTGACTACTCCAGGATACTGTGAGAGGTCTGGAGGAAACAATCCACTCATAAGGATGGTATAAGTAAAACAGTAATCAAACCAGTGAAAAAAAAAACCATTATAAAACCATTTATACCTCAAATCCAGTCTAAACATTTCAACAGGGTCTCAGCGAGAGGTATAGTTTTCACAAACCATTTCCACAAAATTAGGATTCCCTGCATCCGATCCAATCCAAATCTCATAGGGACTTAGCCCAAAATCATCTCAATAAGGTCTCAAACCCGAAATCTCATTTCATAAACCAGAATTGGGACTCAAGCCTGATATCATAAACCAACTGGGACTCAAGCCCGATATCATAAACCAACTGGGCCTCAAGCCCGATGTCATATTTACAAATCTGAAATCATTTCCTTATTCAAATCATTTGAAAACACAAGCACGTATAAAGCCCGACCCAACCCAAGGTATAACTAAGGATGAAAATATCGATATCGACGGATATATCGCTAGTCAAATTTTCAGATATCTCACCCCAAATATCGATATCGATATCGATATCATTTATAGTCAACAGAAAAGGCGAAAATTTGGTCTAAAAGTTGGAAATTTGGAATGAAACTTTGGGAAAAACTTAAGTACTCAATGATGGTTATATAGGACTAATACAAACTACAAAATGACTTTGATATAATAAATATATGATGAATAATATGATACAATAGGGTTCTCCCAATAACGAATAATATAAAAATTTAAAGATAAACATAAATTGAAGTGAATTACTATAATTGAATGTTAATATAATTAAAAACATAACAATAAGCATTAAAAAATTTGAATGGAAGAAAACTTATAAAATGAGTAAATATATTTAAAATTGGAAAAAAGGACAAATATAGTTGAAAATAAGGGAAAACCGAAAAAAAGGAAAAAAAAAACTTTAGTAGCTTGCCTGGGGTCGAACCCACGCCTTCAAATTTAAAGGTAAAGGCAAAAACCCCCCACAAACAACTCAAATAAACAAGCCCAATTGAAAACATATGCAATCCAATAATATATAAAGTATACATACTAACTTAAAACAGTCATCTTCTACCTCGCGCAGGTCTGGGATTCGGGTTTTTTGACCCGCGGGGCATGACCCAACTGAAACACAATGGTTTTACGTCTGATTTTCATGAAATTTGGTCTTATCTCGATCGTTTTAATGAAATAAGGTGATCAATGGGCTTTAAAAAAAGGAAAAATGTCGATATTTCGCTCAATTTCTTCTCCCCCCTCCTACGTGCATATCGACCGATATATCGGCGATATTGTCGATATTTTCATCACTGGGTATGACATAAAATATAATTCTCGAAACTCAAAGGTCACTACCAACCTAGAAAAGTCCTAATCAAAATCCCTCAAAACTCCTGAAGAAGTCAAAGTGTCCCAAACACGCATCCCTAAGCTAAAAACCTCAATTTGACCAACCAAACGATCTCTGATCGACCTGAAACTACCACCATTGGATTCAAAACGTCGACACCTTTCGAATGAGAATAATCTCACCTCGAAATTCGTGTCCACACGTCAGTCAAACTTCCCAGTCAACTCTGGCCAAAAGTTAACGATGATGTCACAATCAACGGTCAAAGTCAACGGCTGACGTCAACCTGACAAGTCTGACACCTGTGAGCCCCTGATTTGTCCACGTGTCTGACATCTTAGTGCTGAATATGCCTGAAAGTGTGCCACGTGGCTTGACAACCGTGAGTGATGATGACATCACCTGCTGAGGTCATCATCGTCTACCTCCAGCAGGGTTGACCTGGTTATCTACAACAGATCAACCGGACTCGTAACCTGACCCGGCCGTATCTCAGCCGTCCAGCCACCAAAACTTCCCATTTTGAAACCCTAGACTCGTAACCTACCCACGAAGAGTCCTATGACCTCAAACTCAGAATAAATAGGCTACAAGTTACCTGTCTAAGCTCAATGTTTTTGTTGAACTTTCATACCTTCCCCAGGTCGATTCCGGCAGCCTCAATCCACGAAATTGATCCCCACAAGTTCGTATAGTAGCTAAGAATCAGGTTTGAATATTAGAAACATTCAATAATACCTAAATCTCAACTTTCGAAATTTGAACCTTAAAACTCACCGTCTCGGGTTTTCGGCCACCGTGCATGGTTGTCCAAGCCGTTGCCATCGCCGTGATCATCTCAATCCACTCTCTCACTTTCCTGTTCACTCCAGTTGCAAAGGATGACGATTGGTGATTGTGTGTGTGGGTTTTTGGGTGTGAGGAACAAAGAAGATGAAAATATTGGATCCCAAAACATGGGTATATGGGCTAATCAGATGAGTGACACTTGTCACTTATCAATTGGTCCACCCAGATTTTTACCCAATCCAAATCTGCCATTTGTACAATTTCCTCGTAAAATGTGAATAGTCCCTCATTCCTTTCGTGAACCATAACTTTTTCGTCCGAATTCAACGTGTAGCTTGTTTACGGACTCATAGCTTCTCGATCTACGTAACAGTCCTCGGTCCTCATGCATTTGACCTCTCGAGTCAAAAGACAACATTTTTCCTATTCTAGGGGCAAAATCGTCATTTTACACCGACTGTCCGCAAAATCCTCGATTAATTCACGATTAGTCTCAATAATTCTCAATTAGTCCTTAATTAATCAGTAAATTTGGGACGGGTTGTTACACTATTGTTCCAACTGTTCATCACCTTGACTACATGCTGCAGTTGTCAAACAACTCGCAACTAGATTATGATCACACATTTATAATGGTTCAACTCCCTACTCACAATGAAGCCCTCGACTAGAGAGTTGGGGACTCATGTTAATGGTCATAGTAGGCCAAGCCGAGTCTGGCGGACTCGAGACTCACTAAAGGCAAACTCTAAGGCCCACTAGGGTGACCTACCTTTAGCCCAAGCTCACAAGGTCCACCCTAGGCCAAAGTCTAAGAATGTTAGACATGACCCAAGGTGTTTCTAGGTAGTGTTGCCGCTCATTAGGGTACCACTCTCTAGGGCACCACTCAGCCACTCTTTAGGGTACCACTCACCAAGATACAATCAGTTGCCTACCACAGTACCACTCACCTCAGGTACCATTTACGCATGTACTACTCAACCATCCACCCCAACATGGTTTGCCCCCAGTAGACCTTATCTCACACCTCCCCATACACAGCTATAAATGAGGAACACGTGTCTCTCATCCCTTGGTACATAAGGTCTCACCTAGGGAGCTCCCCTCACACTTCCTTTGTGACCTTGGGCAGAGCTATTTGGGATTCCAAGGTGCTAGGGGCTAGCTAGAGCGCTATTTGTTGCTCTCTTGGGTAGAGCAGAACTGGTACTCGAATAGAAAAGATTTCACAATCCCTACAAACAGCAAACAAGAGACAATCAAAGTTAAATTTGAAGCCTCAGGGGGTTGTTGAACCAAGAATTCTTAAGTAAGCTTTGATAAAGGAATAGTAAATACTTATCTGATTTTGGATTCCACACTCATATAATTCAAATACTATAGTGGACCTAGCCTTCTTGTAGGTTGAACCACTACAAATCTTGATGTTTGATAGTTGATTTAAATTAAACGTTTTTAGTTTGTACCTTGATCTATTTCACATCATCAAGAAGGCTTAAAAAACAAACCAAGTACAAATTTGGCTCCCACCTTAAGTTACTAATAAGTTCAAGCATTTCATGAGTTCATTTTGTACAACCTTCCACTAAAAGCAAAGCTTGTTCGCCAGCCAAATTCATCCATTCTCAATTACTTACTTAAGACAGCGGGTGGATCAACCAACAATCTGTACACGTGATAATATGTAATTGGAGCCGTCTTGCTACTAAAGTACCCAATCAAAACAGTAATGCCCGAGAAATTTGATCACTCAACTCGAAAAACAAAATTATTGAAAGTTTGGTCTTCCTTAATTTAATTTTTTCATTTTAAGTTTGTTATATATATATATATATTACAATTAGAACAGTTTAATTTCTAAATAATCATTTTAAAGTCATTTATATACAAAAAAAAAAATTAACCAAATTGGAAACATCTAACCAATCATATATATATATATATAAACAATATAGACAGTTCATCATAAAGATCTCAATTGTTACAAATAACTAAATGACCTTTAATCTTGTAGATTTTTTTCTTCCAACTATCAATATATATATATATATATGTAGTTTTCTAAATTAAAAAGGTGGAACAAGAAGGTTTCTCCAAGGATATATAAAGATGCAAATATTGTCATATATTATTGGGTATAAGGTGTTGACTTTGGACAATAGACCTATTTTATTTTGAGGATCGTATCTTGTGCCATCATTTTTAATTAGAAAAATTTCATATACATATACATATAATTATTATATGTATCAAACCAATCAAAATTATTTAGTTATCCTGGTTATGATATATGTATTAGGTATTTTGAAATAAATTAAGATGTTATGTCAATAATTATTACGTTATTCATTGATTAGTCTTTAACAACATTACAAGGTATTCAAAACTTCTCTAACTATATTTTATAAATTTTACAATCTCTAGCCACCATAATAATTACTCAAAGGCCCTTTAAAGTTTTTAGTCTCTATTTGGAAGCTTTTTGTTTTCCTTCTATTTTATTAAAATTTTACTCCTACTTGTAAATCTTTTTTGGCCTAAGACTTTCTATACCCCATCGTTAAATATCAAACAATGCGGATTTCTTTTTTGGTTTTAAAAAATATAATATATAAGTTTAATTATAAAAGTGTTCTATGTTTAGTTATAAAATATGGAGTTAGAATCTTAATTACACATTGTATAAAAAGATGACAATAAATTTGCATGACTAATAAATAGTTGAAAGATCTTAAAGTAAAAAAAAAATGTCATATTCAAACTTTTAAATAAAATAAGTACAAGCTTATTAAGAATTAATTAATAATTTACTCATTATTATTTAATAGAAGATGATATTAAAGATATGTTCCCCATGGTTGGAAGTTGGAACTTGGAACTCAAATCATCTCATCTCATCTCATTTCATCTCGTCTCATTACAGTTTTGGCAGGGTGTCTACAAGAATGTTTTTCTCATGGTGAATATAGGAAAGCTCAAACCCCTCCAAATTCCAATTGCGCCATGAGCGGTTTACACTTTTCAACCAAAGCATTCAGATCTAAAGGGAGTTAGTAACCATATCAGTCTTCATATCAACGTGTGAGATATAATGATCTTTAACCATTCCTAATTTTAAGTTAATCTCCTTTTAATTATAATAAATAGAAACTTGTCTTATTAATTTAATACAAAAAAATACTTAATTAATATATATACCAGCAGCATAAAACTTTTGAAACCCTCCTTGTTTAATTTATCCACGAAATTAGCCTATTCACAAACCCAAAAGAAGTAACTCATAAATACAACCAACTAAGAAATATCGGAGGTGGAGTCTGGTGGGTCAAAAGGTGGAAATCAATGATGGAAAATTTAAAGCAATTTGTGGTAAAAAGCATTTGGTGAGGAAGAGGTAGAGACTTGAAGTTTTGTGGATGAAACTTGAGATGGTGATGAGAGCACCGATACGGAGAAATATCAGATTTCACCAACAATGGTGAAGAAAAAACCTCCACAAAGGAGGAGCCGAAATAGACGCCACGAAGGACGGAGTAGCAAGCCAAGAACATGGCTGCCATGTGAAAGAAATCAAATAGAAAAAAAAAGGGAAAAAACTGAACAGAAAAGGGTGTGTGTGAGAAGAGGAGAAAGTAGAAGAGATGAGAAGAAGAGGAACCGAGAAATAAGAGAAAGAGAAAGGGAGGAAAGGCTATAGAGAGAGCCACCGACCCTCGCCAAATGGGAGCACTCATCCCCATTTTCCAAATGTTTCTTCGGTTTCACCTTCTTTATTTTCAGTGGTGGTGGATTTTGCAATGTTCTTGTGGTTATGGTGGTTGATGAAGATGTAGAGTTTTTTCAATTTTCAAATCTAGGGTTTCTATTAGATTTTTTTATTATTTATTATTTTGGATTTATTTTATGTTTATGTGTCATTTTAGTTTTACCATCTACATTTTATTTATCTTCTTAGGCTATTTATGTTGTTGGGACATTAACTCTTTTTATTTGTTTGTTCAATCTATTAATATGTCTAATTTTCTGATTAAAAAAAAAACCAAAATAATTTATACAACCCGAAGACAAAAGTAAAAGCTAGAGAAGATTCAAAAGCAAATAAGATAGAAGAAGGGGTCCATTGCAAAGAAGAAAGGCTTTGGAATTGTCATATTGTTGAAATCGACGAAAAGCAAGACCATCGGCTTTTACTCCACGTTTCCCACAATATTAAAAGTTCACAACGCACCTTGTGGGCAAATTCATCTCATATATTTGGTAAATATTCTATGAAAATTTTCCTAATTATATATCAATAACTAAATAATTTTTAATTTTATTTAATTTTTTCTTTAGATAATTTAAAATGATAAGAGGGTATAAATAATTTCATAAATCATATAAGCACTCCCTGTAGGTTGAGCACTCGAGAAAAGGAGTTTTACCTCAACGTCCGAATTGGGACCAACCCAGGCAAAGGAACTTTACCTCGTCGTCTACAAGTCATCCCTAGTCTCAAGAAAAAGGACCTTTACCTCGACATCTGAAACTACTAATCACAATAACGGTCTCGGGAAAAGGAGCTTTATCTCGACATCGAAGACTAACCAATCAAATTGGCATCCCGGTGAGGGTTATCCACAACACAATCCCATCACATATATGTATATCTAGAATCTCATCTCAAATACCAAGGGAAGTCATTCTTATAACTCACATCAATTCCAAAATCAAGTTCAGTGTCCAAAATAACCAATATGTATCATATTAACCAAATTCCGTAAAACTGTCCAAAAACCACATGTCAAATATCGAAGTATTGTGTTCTTAAAATTAACATCAATTTGAAGACCAATTCCAAAAATCCAAGAAATTACGAATGCAACACATACAAATACCTTGAAAACGTGCGTAAAACAGTTATTGGAAGATCATCCAGAAATCATTATTATCAGGACACACACTTTATAGCACAGATAAAATATTTCCAACCAAAACCATAATTCAAAACCCTAGGTCTAAACCCAATATACAATCAACACAAATATCGTAAAATGTGTTGTTAAAATAATAATTAAATATTCATAAATTCACCATAAATTCCAATCAACCAAATTCCATCATAAGAATGTAAGAAAGTCATATCATCAACTCCAAAATGCAATACCAGACCAGAATACAAATTATGTTGATTTCTCAAATAACGTGCAAACAATTAATAATTAAATATTCTTAAATTCACCAAAATTCATATAAAACTTCAATCACTCAAACATCATTAAAATCACATAGAAAACTATTTAAAACAATTTAATATGCATACATATTAATTTAAAAAATAAAAGGGACCACTCACACGAACCGTATACGCGATCGAATCAACTTTCATGCCTTTCTGTAAAATTTGAGAATATCAATTCCAACGATAAAACACTTCTAAGGGTCACTAACCATCCCAATTGACTCACATAATAATCTCATAAGTTTCCGGCATTTTTAAACAAATTAAAATAATGCCTAAAACTATCGGACAACCAAAACTGGCCCGAGACGATGTCTGATCGCCCCGAAAATTATACCTTTGGATTCGTAAGATCGAGAACTAGAAGTTTTATGTTGACTAAAATTTGAGAAGGACTACCACGTGCCCTCATGCACCAAATCCCTTTTCTGCGCGTTAAACCCACGCGCTCATTGTTCATCACCTTTTACCTCACGATAGACCCAGTTCTCTAAAAATCGGGTCGCCTGAGCAGCGAGTGCAACCCGCTTCAAACCACGCCATTTCTTAACCTTTTCTCACGTTTTAAACGTCTAAAACCATCTAACAATTGCAAGAAAGGGTTCTATGATAAATAAGCAACGAAAATCACCTCGATGCCAAGGTTCAATTAACGAGTTTCGGCCATGACATCACAATTCGTTTCCACCAGGTTTCTGCATCCAAAATCACTGTTGTCGAGCCCTTCTTGATCGCAAAGTCCCCAAAAAGGTCATAGGATACTTAACCTCAAGTTTACAGGCCTTAAAACCCAAACTCGAACCAAGAACCAAAGCAGCGCCTTCGGGTCCACGGCCAAACTCAGTCCTTCTCTTACTCTCACTATCTTCCATGTTGTCCTCTCATTTTTCCTGCTTCACCGTTACTCCCCCCTCCCCCCCCCCCCTGGGTATGTGCTTGACCATGGCCTTTTATGGCCTTCGACCTAAGCCAACCAAATAACACAGTACAACACACACCCAATATGTAGAAGAAAGAGTCGGTGGAAGGGTTAAAATATCAGAACTCTCTAAACTTGACACATGGCAGCATTCAATAGGTTTTTAATGCAAATGACTAAAATGCCCTTCCAACTTAAATTACCAAAATATCCCTAAGAGTTTTTTACCCGAATCGACCTCATACAATCTCCGATTTTGACTTGCTACCCATCTACAGACTTAAAGTTCCGAGACCACCTTAACGGTCTTCTCAGAATTCCCAATAGACATCTCTATCAAAAAGTCAGCATTTTGACTTTCCAAGGGAAAAATTTTCTTTTCGCCTACTTCTTCCCAAATGCATTTTTCATTAAAATCCTGGGTCGTTACAACCAACCCCTTAGACTCGAAAATTTTCGAGCAGAAAATAACTTCTGAGAATCATTAAGTTCTGCATACACTCATCAATAATAGCAATCAAACCCTCAAATCAATATAAGAGCCATCCTACTACATTCTTTTATCCAGGTTCGAAAATCATCCATCATAAACCAGCGGACCCCGAGAATTACGTGGTTCAACACCTAAGTCACAACCATTAGTGTCAATAATCATCAATACCCAACATTAATCATGGATGATCAAACTACACTATTCATTAGTAAACAAATATCAATCACAATATCACAAGTCTTTACGTATAACTATCCAAGAACCAGACTTAGTATCGCTTAGCCATGCCAACAATTACACAGTTCCTTTCGGTACGTCTGCAATTACCCCATTTAAGCTTCTGCCAGTCAAACAAAACAAATGACTAACCCAAGCCTACGTCATAATAAGCAATATCACAAGATGTAAAAATGTACTTCAATCATATTGATCAAACTCTAGACTATTCCACCATTACTCAAAGTGAAAATGAGCAACCACTTATATTTTAAATCTTGTAACTACAAACCATGGTATGAGGAACCATGTCAACCATAAAAGTCCTCACCTTATTCCATATTATGAATACCGAGAACTCACATACTCATATCATATCTTGACATCACAATTCAAATCATGATTGTTCGAGTCACATCAAGCATGAATCACAATGATAATGATAATCCACATGTTACGTCATACCAAGAAACAAATAATACTAAGTTAACACCACCACCACAAATTTTGTACCACCAACATAGTAATTCTATACAGCCTTATGGCTAGACTAAACTCAATCTCACTCAAACCTCAATTCACTCATTAAGTCGAAACATTACTAAACCAAACTTAATACCAAACCTAGTAAGATCAAGCAAAATCTATATAACATCAAGACTGGACTTCATACCAAAATCAAACACAATCAAACCCAGGCTTACCACCATAATTTGAATTCCTTCTAGAATTCCATTATATCAATTCATGACCAATAAGTTTACTTTCTAATTCCCTGCCAAAGTACTCAATTCCATGGTCCTGCCTTATCACTGAATTCTAAATCTATATCCGAACCACCGCACCACTGCCCTTTATCCAACTTAAGTGATGTTGCCTTCATTCGTTCCACAATAAACACAAGGATTTTAAAATAGTAATAGAATGCTTATTTCCTTAACTCCTAGCCAACACTCAGAAGTAAAAGCATACAGCTCCGCCAAGTCCCATTCAATATTTATCCTTTTCCTTTTTATATCAGGTTGGTTAATCAAGCAACACCCTCTTTCCTTCTTTTTTTTTTCTAGATCTTCTTCTTCTCTTCTTTTCTTTGTTTTTTTATTTATCCACTATTCTATCGGGAAAAAACCTATACGAGTAATTTCATAAGTCTCAAGTTCTTTTGATAAACAGCCAATTGCCACTCAACTTCGGGCTTTCATTACATCTAAGATTTATATATCACCACAATCTCCAAGAGGGCTCTGGGGAAAATATCAATTGTATTCATTACCCTATTCTGCCAGTGATTCTATATGGTCCTAGACCAACGAGGATTCTGTATAATACCCTCCTTACGCTTTTCCAAGAACTGCAGAGTCTTGTTAGACTAATCATATCCTTCTCTAAATTCCAACCAAACAAACTCAATGTTACGACTTCATGTAGTTAACTTATCAATTGATCTACAATTCTCAATATCAAATCTTTAATATCCAAACACCAGTCACGATATCGGTACTATGTGTAGGAATTCGGGATTCTCACATCCGAATACGTCCCCAAAATCAATGACATTCGGCGATGTCATAATCTAACACTCTTGAGACTGAGTCTCCAATGGAGCTACTCAGCTCCAGGCAGTGTAATCATGACCTTTTCGGGATCACCAAACATCTAGAGGGAAACAACAACATACTAGATGATGGTACATATGGAAAATAGTCATCAATCCAATAAACTCATTCACATAAACATTTATGTCTCAAATTGAGTTAAACACCTCAACAGGACCTATACTCAAACATGGCTTTCCCAAAAATAGTTTTCACAAAACCATTGTAAAACGGCGTCCAGAAATCATTTCATAAGTCTAATATTCATCAAATCAATCATTACTCAAATCATTTCAATCGAATCATATGCGTATCATAAGTCATAAATAATTGTTTGAAAACAAAGCTATTATATACAGTAGACTAGAAAAAATCATATCACGTTTCAAAATTCTCGTGGCCCATGATTTCCCAAAATCCATATTCATCAACCAAATCATGAAAGAAACATCTGGACACACATATCGATAATCAAAACATAACCATTCCTCAATTCTTACTACACTCATATGACTTTCAGTATGACATCCCTTGCTCACTGAGTATCACGATGTCTATCCCAACTTCGTTACCAAATTACCTTACAACACCTTATCAATAACATTCTTCCAAAAAAAAGGGTGGTACCCCTTAGTACCATCAAATAGTATCACATATTTGAAACACATAAATTCACCCATGTCCTTACTCAATGTATTATCTTCTCCATACCCATTCTCTAAAAACACATGATAGTATAATAACATAAATAACGAGAACTCAAATACTTGTATCAACAACACAAATCCAATCTACAGATTCAAACCATAGATCATGAGACCATAGCAATCATAGCATCATTTTCTAAGCAGACCTCAATGGCCCCTATTACATATGAAAACCAATTTTGGGGATCTTATCCTTCTCTATTCCACTTACACATTATAATTTGATTATCAGAAAATGTCTAGCCTCTCGTAACTACTAAGACATATACTTTTCCAAGGAAGGGGGTATTCTTGTGTACTACCACTTATTAACTACACAAAATCCTTACGCAACTACATCTTATACAATCCAACAATAATTAAATGTTTATCACATAAATTTGATGCGTCCGCCTTCCAACTCTTCTTAATTTTGTTCTAACAACACAACTCACCCTCACCATGACAAGATATTCTAACTCCTAATGAGTGACCAAATTCGATAGTCATGACCAACAAAGTGTTGACACTTATAATTATTAACCAAAATATTACCACACACATCGGATCCGATAAAGAGACTTAGTCTAACTGTAGCACGTATTCAACTGTTCCGCCGAAGCCCAACACACCATCAATTTCTCTAACTTCCACTAGTGATCTTACTTATTATCTGAAGTCGTACATCTATTTCCCCTTATCAGCATGTGACATTTACTATTCACATCGCTAATCTAATTCAACATCACAAACATCGAGAAAAAATACCAGCATACCACACGTATAACTCCTCAACTAAATCTAGGTGAATAGCATAAACAATACTTATCGCATATTACATAAAACCAATTTATGTCCAGTCTCAAAACTACTACCCCCGGGTTCCTATTCTCGTCTCACTACTAGGTTGTGTACGGGGCTCACATCTTGAAGGCATGACAAATTTAAATATATATATCAGAACCCAAGCTCTGATACCAAATTGAGAGGACACGACCGGAAAATTGCATCGTGAACCAAGCCCGGGTTTTTCTCCCATCAGACAGGTAATTAAAATACTAAATTCACCCTCGAAATCATGTCGGACAAAGGATACACATATAGCATGCTAGCTCATGCCTCCGTCTCTCGAGTAGCCTCGATTCTCGTGTATGGAGGGTAAAGATTATATTTTATGATTACGTATTCGAAAATATGTTTTCAAAGATTGTTTTAAAATATTCTTTTTATGACTACTAACACGGTTTTCATGAGTATACTTGAGAGGCAGAGGCAAGAGCTACCAAGCTACTCAAGGTAAAAGTCCGTTAAAAACATAATTTCGAATACATAATCGTAAAATATAATCTTTACCCTCCATTTTGGAAAGCTATGCATGCATAAGGAAAATTCATAAAATCCCAAGCAACATATAATAAAAAACAAACCTCGAAATACGTGTAATAGTATTAAAATCCAGTAATATCATAAATCAAGCCAATCATAAAAACCATACTCAAGTACCATAACCATTACCACACAATCAACCCATCCTCGATGCATGCAAGCCAACTCATCAAATCATATCAAAAATCATATCTGCATTACCGGTAGGCTGAGCACTCGGGAAAAAGGACCTTTACCTCGACGTCTGAGTGGGGACCAACCCAAGAAAAAGAGCATTACCTCGATCTCAAGAAAACGAGCTTTACCTCGACGTATGAGACTACTCATCACAATACCAGTCTCACTAAAAGGAGTTTTACCTCGACGTCCAAGACTAACCAATCAAATCAGCATCTCGAGGAGGTTTATCCACAACACAATCCCATCACATATATGTATATCTAGAATCTCATCTCAAATACAATAAGAAGACATTCTTATAACTCTTATAAATTCCAAAATCAAGTTAAAAGGCGAAATAACCAATATGTGACATATATGAGTGTCTTGTAAAATGTGCATCGGCCAATTTCCGTAAAACCATCCAAAAATCACTTCTCGAATATGAAAGTAATGTGTTCTTAAAATTAACATCAATGTCAAGACCAATTCCAAAATCCATAAAATCACGAATGCAACATGTAATGACCTGGATCTCGAGTAAACGAGAAATTGGAAAAGTTGAGGTAAAAGAACGATTTTACCCTTGGAAAAGTTAAACTGTTGACTTTTTTAGTGGAACATCGTTTGAGGGTTCCAAAAAAACCATTATGATGGACTTGGCATCTTGAGTTCGTAGACAGGCGTCATATCAAAATCGGGGAAAGATCGGACGAAGTTGACCGTTTTGCCCCTAAGTCAAAGAGTTGACTTTTTTTTAGTAAAAGTCAAAGTGTTAACTTTTTGGCCGGGACCTCATTTGGATGAACTGAGAATAGCATTACAAATATTTCGACCTCCCGAGTACGTTGACAGAAGGCATGTCAGAATTGGAGTTCAAATGAGTTCGATTCGGGTCTAGATTACACAGGGGTGATATGATAATTTTTCAAGGAAAGGGTATTATGGTCATTTTGTTGTGAGATATTTGTGGTGGCTGAATAGGAGAAGGAAAAGTGTATTATCTTTTATGTCCTAGTACCACTGTCATTGTGTGTGTTAAATGGGTGAGTTTAAGTGTGTTTGTGTTGTGATTTGTGGGCACTACCGAGAGAAATAGAAGAGGAATTGGAAGGGAGAAAACTAGACGAGTTGAGAGAAGAGAAGGGAGTGAGGGGAGAAGAAATAGAAATAGTAGGGTTCTGGGATCAGTTCGTGAGAACGATAGGTAACGCACGAAGGAATTTCAGGTTTGGAGCTGTCCATCCCGTTTTCAACGTGCAAGCTCGACCCTAAGACCTCAGTTGAAATCTTAGAGTCCCTACCGTCCTAACCAAGCTCTTTGGGTTGAAAGTCTTGACAATGAAACTGTCCAGGGGTGAAGAACAAATCATCGCCGTGAAGGAGAGGTTCGAGCCATGGTTTTAGGTAAGTTTTCCCCTTGCTTCGATCATACAGATCCCTTCTTTATCTCTTGTAGAGTATGTTAGTTGAATTAGATTTGAAAAAGGACAAAAAATGGAGGGATGACACTGTAGTAGTGTAGGTAAGTTTTCCCCTTGCAGAGTAGTCAGGTAACAAGGATGACACTGTAGTAGTACATAGGTGCGGGTGAGGGGGAATTTCGAGGTGGTTTCAACATGTGTTTTCATCATTTCGATGTTAAGATTATTTTGGCATAGGTTTCGAGTCGATCAGACAACGTTTCAAGGTAGTTTTAGGTTTCCAATGGTTTTGGGTTCGTTTTAAATACGTTTAAAAATCCCAGAAAATTATGGTATTAAATTAGCAGTTAATTGAGATGATATGTGACCCTTAGATGTGAATTTTTCTAAGAGGTGATTTTCCCAGATTTTATAGAAAAACATGCAACACGGATTTCGGTGGTACTGAGGTGTGTGAGTGGAATTTCTTTCCCTAAACATTTATGCATGCAAACTAATATGATTTAAACGTGTTTCTATTTGATTTTGATGATAGTGAGTGATTGGAAATTTTTTTGGATTTTCGGTGATTTTATGAATATTTAATTAATATTTTATTACACGTTTTACAAGGTTCAGTAAACTATTTTTTGAGCAACATTTCAAATGTGGTTTTAAATTGAATAGGAATAATGGCATGAAATAGCGTGTTCCAGAATATTTATAATTTTCATATGATTTTTTGAATGGTTTTTATGAAAGTATCCTTAATGGCATGTTTTACTAGAATTGGTATTTGAGTTTCATTTGGGGCTTAGGCCCGAGATTCTGATGATGGTTGATGTGTGGTTTTGATTTATGATATGTGGTTTCTCAGCATTCGTGATGTAACATGTTGTGAGAAAATGTGATAGTGAGTTGTGATGTGAACACGTGTTTCTTGATAATGCTTGTTGGATGTAGGTCTCAGACGTCGAGCCTGGGGCTCCAAATTCTGAGACTAGTGACTATGATTATGATACTGATATGGTGGGTATTCTGGTCTTATGTTGTTGTGATGACTCGGACGTCGAGCAGGGCTCCAACTCCTGAGTTAGCGTCACTCGGACGTCGAGCATGTTTTGGAAAATTTCTCAAGTGTATTGCCTACCAGTAATGCATGCGTGATGTGTTGATTAATATGATGATTGATGCGGTACACGTGAGGATTTCTCTTGTGCTTGTGCATCGATGTCGAGTGTTGAAAATTTGTAATGTGTCTTCTAGTGGGGTAGTGGTTTGACGTTTGATAATGTGAGTCGAGGATGGATTGAACATGATGTGTGTGGATTTGTGTTACAGTGACTATGGTTTGGTTACGTGGCATTGAGGCGACTGACAAATAAGTTTTTTACTTGTTTGGATTTCGTGGTTAAACTAATTTGTGGTAGTAAATGGTTATCGGTTATTTGCCTTACGTGTGTTTTCACGTTTAACGAGAATATATCATGTATTTTTGTTTTAATCGAGGTAAAATGGTTTTCGTATGAATGCATGGTTTTGGAAAACGAAGGGTAAAAGATGGATGTTTTTAAAGTACATTTTAAAACTATTTCTTTTGTTCACTCACACGTTTTCTTGTTTTATGACCCTCCAGGACCGCTGCACGGAAATCGACTCAAGGGACGGAGGCATGAATTAGTGGGTTGTGCGCCATCCCTTGTCTGGCAAGGTTTTTGTCAAACGAGAGCAGAACCCGAGTGTACTGTTCTATGTTTTCGGGTTGGGTCCTGTCACAACACATACAAATACCACATAAAACGTGCGTTAAACAGTTATCGTAGAATCATCCAGATATCATTATTATCGGGAAACACATTTTATAATACATATAAAACATTTCCAATCAAAACCATATTTCAAAACCCTGGGCCTACGCCCAATACATAATCGACACAAATATCGTAAAACATGTCGTTAAAATAATAATTAAATATTCGTAAAATCAGCATAAATCCCAACGAACCAAATTACATCATAAACATGTAATAACGTAATATCATCAACACCAAAATGCAATATGAGACCAGAATACGAATTATGTCGATTTCTCAAAAAAAACGTGCAAATAATTAATAATTAAATATACTTAAAGTCACCAAAATTCATATAAAACTTTGTCACTAAAACATCATTAAAATCACATAGAAACATATTTAAAACAATTTAATCTGCATGCATATTGAGTTTAAAAAGGAAATGGTCCACTCACACGTACCGTATACGCGATCGAATCAACTTGCACGCCTTTCTATAAAATTTGGGAATATCAATTCCAGCGATAAAACACTTCTAAGGGTCACTAACCATTCCAATTGACTCAAATAATAATCTCATGATTTTCCGACATTTTAAAACGTATTAAAATAATTCATAAAACCTTTTGATAGCCAAAACTACCCCGAGACGTTGTCCGATTGCCTAAATAATGATATCGTTGGACTCGTAAAATCGAGAACTAGAATTTTTTTGTGAACCAAAATTCGAGAAGGACTACCAAGTGCCCTCACACGCCAAATCCTTTCTCTGCGTGTGAAATCCACACTCACTATTCATCACTTCCTACCTTGTTTAGACCCAGTTCTCTGTAAATCGAGTCGCCCGACCTACGAGTTGAACCTGCTGCAAACCACTCCATTTCTTAAAATTTTCTCACATTTTAAACGTCTAAAACCATTAACAATTACCAAAAAGGGTTCTATGATTAATTAACAACAAAAAATCGCCTCGATGAAAAGGTTCAATTCATGAGTTTCGGCTATGACTTCACAGTCTGTTTCCACCATGTTTCTACATCCAAAACCACTATTTTCGAGCCATTCCTGATAGTCCCCAAAATGTACATAGGATACTTATCCTCAAGTTAAGAGCCCTTAAAACCCAAACTCAAACTAAGAATCCAAAACAGCGCCTTTGAGTCCACGACCAAACTCAGTCCTTCTTTTCCTCTCATTGTTTTCCATGTTCTCCTCTCATTTTTTCTGCTTCACCTTCACTTTCCGCCCCCTTCCCCAGCTCTCTAACTCTCTAGTTTCATCATCTCTCACGGTGCGTTCTTAACCATGATCTTTCACTACATCCGGGGGTGCTCTAGCCTCTTGCTAACTCATTGTAAACACTCGAGCATGTGGTCCTAATGGTCGACCACGTCCTCGTGGTCCACGGTAGCCACTTCTAGCTCCTCCATGACATCAGCCACTAGTAGCATCTGAAGTCATGGTTGTGCTGGGATCTTGTACTACTGCACTCCAACCAACACCACTACCACTCGTCAGTTGTGGGCACTCTCTCTTAAAGTGACAAGGGTCTCCACACATATAACAGGTCGATGGCCTCGGTCTGCCTGTAGACCCCACTGATGTACCGCTCATCTGAGGATGCTGCGGTACTCTGTAGCCAAATCACTAAGTATCAATGTGCCTGCCAAACTGTCATCTGCCAGATGAAGAGGAGGCTTCACTTAAACAGACTCCTTTCGGAACTCTCTGGCCCGAAGCTAGAGCATACAAACGCTCTCGATGTCGTTCATCTCCAGAACACAGCTGCCGAGCTAACCAACTATCCTCCACTTGCACAGCTGCATCGATCAGATCCCTCGGTGTGGCAAAAGACCCTACGTCACCATAGCACAGATCTCTCATCTGAGACCTATCTCGAATTAGAGACACTTTTCGGCCTTAGTACTCATGAAGGTAGAAGCGAAGCAGGACATGCTTTGGAAACTCCGCTCATACTCTGTCACAATCATGCTCCCATGTTGGAGCTGCAAGAACTCTCCCTCTTGGGCTTCACGGAAAGAGCGGGGGTAGTACTACTACAGAAACTGTTATCTGAATACCTCCCATGTCGTCACCCAAATACCCCAACTGGATATATCCTAGGCATACCACCACTCATGGGCATCACCATCTAGCAAGAAGGTGGTCAACATGACTCGGTCCTCTGGAAGACAGTGCATCACCATGAAGATCCGCTCCATCCGAATAATCCACCAATGGGCATCCTCCAGTGTGGACTCACCACTTAACACATTTACCTCCAGGCGCTAGGCTCTCTAAATGCTAGCGCCCTCTAATCCCTAACAACCTCATCATCAGACCGTGGAAAGAGTGCTCATCTCGAAGGCATATTTATTTTTTAAGAGGCATAGATTAGTACGACATATAAGCAAGTCATTGTACAATGTACAGACCACTATCCCAATGCTCTGACACCACTCTGACATGACCTGTCTTGATCCCCTGGGAATCATAAGGGAACGTGTCGTGCTTCTGTTTGACAATCATACTCAAAATACCGAAAATAACCTTTATGTGTTCAAATATAATCAACAGAGTATACTACCACATTGTTAGACAAGGGATACGTATCTATTACACATGA
Source organism: Prinsepia uniflora (assembly GCA_032719365.1). Classification (NCBI taxonomy): domain Eukaryota; kingdom Viridiplantae; phylum Streptophyta; class Magnoliopsida; order Rosales; family Rosaceae; genus Prinsepia; species Prinsepia uniflora. The sequence continues at coordinate 32,272,686 of CM064863.1, forward strand.
TCGAGCATTTATATATATGTCAGAACAAAGCAAGTACGAAAACCTACCCCATATGGTGTCAGGTACGCAGCAGTACTATCTTTGCCTAAGCCTCAGTATCCACCCCTGTCTCTGTATGACGACCTAGAGGGTCAATAAACACTAAAAATGTGAGTGAACCAAAAATCAATAAGTTATAAACTCATTTTGAAAACATATACAATTGAACCCTCCGTTTTATAAACATACATGCATTTAAGATAAATCGTATGAAAAAAGGTCAAATCATACAGATACATATATACATACACATCTGGACACACACACACATACATATTAGTAAAACACACATAATATAACCAATCCTCAGGCATCCGTGATGCCTCGACATCTGCAATGTCTATATCAAAACCAGTCACGATTTCCAATGCTACACGTACAACTCGGAGTCTTATCTCCGAGTACTTCCCCAAGACCCAACTCAACGTCGTTCGGGGTGATATCAACATGGGGTGCATGCCCCGAATCTACCGTGTTCGGAACGATATCATAAACTCATATTTCTGATCCTGAGCCTCTCATCTGACATGACCCATCCCAATCCCCCCGGGATTAGTGCGGGATGACCCTGCTCCCGTCTGACACGAAGTGTCAGACAAGGGATATTTCTGATCTTTGCCCTCCCGGGTTATCAGAGTACGCCAGGATCCGGAGGAGGTATGTGATATCTCGGTCTCTGCTACAGTCCACATCCGATGTCAACCTGAAGGGCAGTCAAAACATTAAAAACTGTGAGTGGACAAAACAAGATTTTATAAAAACATTTCATAAGAGAAGACATTTGTACCCTTCACTAAAAAGCATGCATGCATTCGAAAACCATTTAACCAAAGAAACCATATGTGGGACTAAGCCCAAAACTATAATGAAATAGACCATACGGGCCACTGCCAAAATCATAAAGAAACCAATAAGGGACTCAGCCCAAAACCATAACCATACTGAAATCAAGTACACGAGCTCCTGCTCAAATCTTGTATCCACATAACATATATCATATTTATATCACATACACATATAATTCACACAACCAATCTTGTCACGGTTTCCAAAGCTACGCGCGTGCTACCCGGGTCTCAATCCGAGTCATCTCAAAGTCAAGGTCAATGTCCGCAGACCACTGAACCTACCCGAGGTAATAGTAACCATAGCCTTCCTGAGAGTAAGGAACCCAACTGGGGGGTGACTCCACTCAGTCGGTGCTCTGTGACTACTCCGGGGTCCACCCAGGCCAACGACCCTCCCCAGAGGAGATAGAACATGTAAAGGAAGGTAGATGAACATATATATACATAACATAAATATTCATGCCCGGTTCCCCTGAACCATCATGATCCATAACATCCATTCCATGCCCGGTTCCCATAAACCGTCATGTACCATAATAACATAACAAGGGTTCATGCCAGTTCCCATAAACCATCATGTACCATAATAACATAACAAGGGTTCATGCTAGTTCCCATAAACCGTCATGAACCTGGAAATCCATTTAAGGTTCCCTGACCTGAAATCAAAACCGTAAAGTAATCTGGGTCTCGTGCCCGAACATAGGACATCAGCTGGGCACCGTGCCCGAAATCTGAGGTCATATGCCCGAGACAAAACCAAATGGGTCTCATACCCGAGTTTATCCTTTTGGAAATTCAAAACCATTTCATTTAGACCAATACAGAAATACAGACCCGTATAGGCACCGTAAAGGGCCAAAACCTCGAATTATGTGCCTTTACGTAACCACACATCCAAATGCACTCATGACATCTCAAATAAGTATTTAAAACATATAATAAACATTTATGCATGCACCAATTTAGAAAACAAAGTCCAATCACAGACCGTCCGAGCTGCCGCCTCGATTTGCGTGTCATACGGCTCTTCCGAGCCAATCACCGTCACCGGGACTCCTAAACCTGTCCAAATCATAATAGAAGGTTACTACTAACCTATACAAGTCCATATTAATAACCCTAAACTTTCCCGGAAAAGTCAACGTGTCCCGTACACGTTTCCCGAGGTGAAAAACCTCAATTTGACCAACCTAACGATCTCTGATCGACCCGAAACCACCGCCATTGGATCCAGATCGTCGAAACCTTTAAAATGACACTGGGCCCACTCAAAAAATTGTTTACACGCGCCCCCACACACTGGTCAACGCATTGAAAAGTCAACGCTGACGTCATCACTGACAGCTCTTACAGTGACACGTGTCACGCTCCTATTGGCCCTATGTCTGAAATGTCAGTTGAAATTGTCAGACCTGATAATGCTGACGTCATCCCTAACATGATGACGTCAGTGGGATGATGTCATCAGTCATCCCTGACCTTGGTCGGGTCCTGCGATCCGGGTCGCCGTGACCCGCGGCTTGACCCAGTCGGTTCTCCGCCGTCCGACCACCAAATCACTCCCCGTTTATCCCATTCTACTCGTCTCAACCTAACCTAAAGCTCTATGGGTTTAAAAACTAGGAAATGAGTCGAAAGGGTTACCTGTGATGCCAAAACCGGAAGCCCAGTTTTCGGCCGTCCTCCCTCTCGTCTTAGGCCGTCCTACCTTGAACCCACGTCCATTGAGCTCGTCTTGGTCTAGAGACTCAAACCCAATCGACCAAAACGATCGTTAGACGTTAGATGTTGAAGGTCTAGAAAACGGGTTCTCTGGTTGGTTTTTCTCACCTACGTCGTGCCCTCCGTCGTGGCCGGCCGCAGTGTCCCTCAGTCCTTCATCATCACAGCCTCACATTATCTCTCTGGTCTCAGTCGCAGGTGATGAGGGAGTGTGTGTGTTGTTTGTGTTTTGAAGAAAATGAAGAAAATGGAGTTATGGGGTTTTCGGGTTTATGAGGGAAAATGAAGAATGAAGATGATAGTTGATGGCTGATGAGAGAAGTGAGATGGGTTAGATGGATGGTGCAGATTTAATGATGAAATTGAAATGAATGGCTAGGATGGAGTGCTTATAAAGTTTAATTATAAAATTAATTAAATAACATTATTTAATTAAGTGAGATCCCCTTTTTAGGGATTTTAGCCAATGGGATGAGTGACACATGTCACTCATCCATGGGACCCACTAAAAATATCTGGCCCAATCAGAAATTGCCAAATCATTCCCGTCTCAAAGTACGTGCATAGTAAAATTGAACTTCCGTGACCTATAACTTCCCCGTTCGAAGTCCGATTTCAGCATGCCGCCTGCCAATGGATTTGTATCGTCCCGATCTACGTAATGGTCTTCGGCCCTCGGCCATTGGACCTCCCGGTAAAAAAGTCAACATTTGACCCCTTTTAACCAAAATTACCAAAATGCCCCTAAACTTCCAAACGTCATAACTTCATCCTCGGACGTCGGAATTGAACGTACCACCTGTCTATGAACTCGTGACGTCACGAACTACGTCACGTACTATGTTACAGTCATTGGTCAAAGTCCGTTTGACCGCCCGAATGAAAAGTCAACAACGTTTTGCCACGACTAGGGGTAAAACGGTCATTTTGCATCGTTCGTTCGATTTCGCTCAACTAATCACTGATTAGCCTCACTAATCGTGACTAGTCACTAATCTAATCATGGATTTCGGGACAGGTCGTTACATCATCGGAGTCACATATCTCAGGTAGTACACCGTGACTACTCCAGGATCCTCGACATTTGGAGGGGACTAACCAACTCACCCAGGATGGTATATGTGGAACCGTAACCAAATCTAGTTAAAATCTAGTTAAAATCATATATTTCTCAAATCAAATTAAACACTGTTCAATGGGGCCTATGCCCGAGACTTTATGCTCACAAATCCGTTCCACAAAAACCACCCAAAAATCGTGTCCAGAACTTATGTATAAATCCAGATTTATTGTTATACAAATCCAGTTGAAATGCATTATTTCCTTTCAATTTCACGTTGACTCTAAATTTAAGTTAAATCATCATTCGATCGGGTCTCAAGCCCAAAACCTCGTATTCACGAAAATCCGTAAAATATTTCATAAACCGATGATTACAATCCACATCATCATTCAATAACAATATCAAAACATTTCAACTTAAATCATTTAATAAAGTATTCAAAAAAATTATGCATGCATTTCAATTCTAAAACAAACAGTCCACTCACACTCGATCCAGGATGCATGCTAAACCTTAGCGTTATACAGGTCCACTCACACTCCGGGCCTGTCCAAATCTTGTCTAAGGATCACTAATAGGTTATACAAGTTCATATGCTAAATTCTCTCAAAGTCCGATACCAGAAACACATCCCCGACAAGCTTCATGAGGCTAAAAACCTCTAAATGACCAACCAAACGGTCTTCGATCGACCCGAAACCACCACCATTGGATTCATAAGGTTGAAACCTTTGGAACAAGATTGGTTTGACCTCCAAATTCATGCCCACGTTGCCTCACGCACCGGTCAAACTTCTAATCAACACTGGTCAACGGTCAATGCTGATGTCAACAAAGTCAACGCTGACATCATCGGTCAACGATCAACAGCTGACGTCAGCCTAACAAGTCTTACAGCTGTCAGATCCAACGCTTGACACGTGTCACTCTCTTATTAGTCCATGTGTCCTGCCATGTGTCCCTAACACCTCAGACATTCTGCCACGTAACAATACCTGATTGGTCCATGTGGTGACACGTCAGCTGCTGCCTGTGTCTGACAGCTTGCCATGTGGCTGATAAGGCTTGAATTAAGCATCATTCTATACCTTTTATGTTTATCATTTAATGTTTAAATGCCAAACAATAGGAGAAAATAATATATTTTGTGGGAAATGTGCGGAATTGGATTAAGCTCATAATTATGAGAATTTAGGCGAAAGAATCACCTTAATCGGAGTTCTAATGAAGAAGTTATGATCGAATGAAGGGAAGCCACCAAAAATGGGAAAGGTAATTCACTAGCATGCTACCAAAGCCTTTAAAACAGCCCAGAGACATATTCGGAAAACGCCTTCTGATCATGACCTCTCTTTCGGCGCGTGCCTCCTGAATCACGAAGCCCTATTCGGCACGCGCCTACCAAATTCCCTTCCAAGCTTCCTTGCACTTTTGACTACAGTTGACCACTTATTTCCCTTGCCATGTTTGGTGGCCCTCCACCGAAATTCATCTTGAACCTTTATTTCGTGATTTAGGCATATTTTTAGGATAAATTCAAGTTGCTTTCACACCTATTCTCCATTTTGTATTAGTATTTCAATCCTATTTCCTTGTGTTTTATTATTTCACCCCTTTTACTTATAGGAAAGGTTTTTAATTAGTTTTCTTATATATTTAGGAAACATTTTCCTTTTAGAATTAAATTGTAAACTCCTATTTATTTGAGGATTAATTTCTCTTATAAATAGAGAGGCTTAGGTTAGTTGTAAAAGGGTCGCCCATTTTTGTACTAAAGCTCCGCTTAACCAATTTTTCCTTTTCAATAAATTCAAAATTTCTTGTGCAAAGTTAATTATACCATACTTCATATTTTTTACATTCATCTGTGACTTAGTTGGGGGGTCCCCGGTTGTCTCACCAAAGAGTGCTCATTCACTTCGTATCCATAGGGTGTCCTGAAAAGAAAAAAGTGTAATACGACATCTTTACCTTATAGTTACCTCTTGTTCTTGAATATTGCTTTTATGAATTGATTTCTAATATTATTCTTAGTTTTATGATTTGTATTGATTCAATTTTCTATGTGTTTTATGATATTCTAGTTTTTGTTATGTTTGTATGTTCTGGCTTAATGCTTGACTAGATATAAGGGGTCCCGAGTCTAGATCATTGAAAGTGTCGTCGGGGGTCCCGGGCATATACTTAAGAGAATATGCAAGTAACTCGTAAGGCTAGAATTATTGGATTTCATAGGTCGAAGTTAATAGAATTCATGAATGAGTTAGGTTAAAGATGAGTTGACCATGCAAATATTAGATTAGGTTAGTTTAGATTAGTTTAATTACTTAGGACTTTTAAATCAATTAATCAATCAAACAATAATCATGTTTAGGTACCCTCAATCCCCGGTTAAAAACGATCCATTTTTATCAATACTACAGTATACAAAAAAAGGTTTTTAACTGCATACGTTTCCTTAAGTGTTGAGTGTGACATTGTGTTTACTTTAATGCTTAGTTTTTACATGTCAGTGGCACCATTTGATTGGCCACGTGGATTGACAGCTTCTAACAAATAATGACGTGGACTGCCACGTCATCATCGTCAACCTTGACCCGGTTGACCTATTTCTCTGTAATGGGTCAACTTGACCCGCGACCCTACCCGGTCATATCTCGCTCAACTCTCTACCATTTCTCACCATTTTTGTTCCTAAATGACCGTAATGATCTCAGGAAGGGATCCATAGACTCAAAATGAAGTAAAGAGGTCTAGAAACTACCTTCCAAGCTTGATGCAATTCGGGCAAGCTTCAACCTTGCTTTTTGGGCAGTTACAGCCACCACAATCCACGAAAAATGGCCCCTATGAGTTCGTCTAATCCCTAGGAACATTCTTTGATCATAAAAACAGCCTAAAAAACCCTAGAAAATGAATTCGAATTTTGGGCCAAAATCGGGTTTTGGGTTTTTACCTGGGCCGTGGTTCCTCCGTCGTGCTCAGTCTTGTCTCTGTCGTCTCTCATCCTCCCTTTCACTCTCACTCTCTCAAGCAAACACAGAAGATGATGGATTGATGGTTGGGTTGGGTTTGTGTGAGTTTTGGCTTTCTAGTGGAATGAAACAAAAAGGATGAATGAAGATGATACAATAAACCCAAAATTTGGGGGCTTGGGCCATTTAGATGAGTGATACTTGTCAATCATTAATTGGTCCAATTCAAATATTTAAACCAATTAAATCCTACCAACTGTACACGTCCTCAATATGCTAAATAGTGCCTATTTTCTTTCGTGACCCATAACTTTCCTGTCAAACGTCCAATTTTGATGTGCCGCTTGTCTACTGACTCGTGATATCTCGATCTACGTAATGGGTCTCAGTTAAAGTCCAAATAGTGTCCCGGGTCAATAGTCAATATTTTTCCCTAACTATGGGCAAAATGGTCATTTCACATTAATTTTCCGATTTTTCAATAATGAAAAGTTTGGCGCATTACAATCTACCCACCCTACAAAAATTTTGTCCCCAAAATTCACTCAAATAAATATGGGTACTATTGTTGCATCAGGGCTTCGGGTTCCCAAGTGGCTTCTTCCACATTATGGTTTCTCCACAAAACATTTACCAAGGGAATAGTCTTGTTCTGCAAGACCTTCTGTTTCCAATCCAATATCTGTACTGATTTCTCCTTGAAACTCATATCTGTCCTCAGTTCCAATGGTTGTTCCTCCAGAACATGCGATTCCTCACGCATGTACATATGAAGCATCGAAATATGGAATACATCGTGCACTCTCACAGGCTCTAGGGGTAAGGCCAATCTATATGCAACGACTCCAATCCTCCCTGTAATCTCAATACGGTCCAATGTAACGTAGACTCAGCTTCCCACGTTTTCCAAATTGGACAATGCCTTTCCATGGGGATAACTTCAAGAAAACCTAGTCTCCCACTGCAAATTCTAAGGCTCTAGTCCGATGATCGGCATAATTCTGTTGGCGATCCTGAGCTGCCTTCATCCTTTCCTTGATGATTCTGACCTTCTCTTGGGTCATGTCCATGGGATCTCATGTTAATATAGCCCTCTTACCTTCCTTGATCCAACAGATCAACGTCCTGCACTGTCACCCATACAGTGCCTCAAATGGTGCCATCACGATACTCGCCAGATAACTGTTGTTGTAGGTAAACTCCATCAATGGTAGGAGTGTCTCCTAAGTATCATGGAACTGAAGCACACAGGCTCTCATCATATCCTCTAAAGTCTGAATGGTCCTCTCAGACTGTCTATCTGTCTGAGGATGAAAAACAATGCTAAAATGCAACCTCGTACTAAAGGCTCTCTGCAGACTCCGCCAAATCACGATGTAAACCGCAGATCCCGATCCGACACAATCGATTATGGCGTCCCATGCAATCTGACAATCTTATCAACAAATAGTTGAGCTAACCAATTCGGCTTGAAGGTTTCACGCACTAATTGGACCCGTTTACCAGACATACGGGTTAGATGGTGACACTGTAGCAGGCGCGTGGGTTTCACGCGCAGCCACTCACGGCGGCGCCTGATGGCGCGTGGGCACGAATCTCGAGGTGAGGTCAACATGACTTCTGTCCTATTTAATGTAACAGACATTTTGGAATTGGTTTCGTGTCGATCAGACACCGTCTCGATATTGTTCGGGATGTCCGAAGGTTTTAAATCAAGTTTAAAAATAGTTAAAAATTTGGGAAAATTACGGGACTTTGATAGGATGTTCATGATGAGGTTAGTGACCCTCTAATGTAATTTGGACAGGATTGGGAGTCCCGGTGATAGTGGTGTGGCCCGGAAGGGCCGGTGGCACGCGTATCGAGGCATACCGTTAAAACGGTCTGTGAGTGGACTTTGGTTTTATAAATTCTATGCATGCTTAAATGTTTTATATGGATTATTATTGTGATTGTATGATGTTGATTTGATTATTGGTAAATTGTACGGTTTCACGTATTTCGAGGCAATTTACGTGATTGCACGTAAATCGAGGTTTTCCGATTTTACATGGATTTTTCATATTTATGACTTGGATATAATATGATTAAATGGTTTTGAAATTGGAAATATAAACTCGGGCTTGAGGCCCACTTGTTTTGGAAATTTCGGACTTGGAGTCCAGTTGGTTAATGAAGTTGGGCCAGGGGCCCAGTTGATATGAAATCGGGCTGAGACCCATTTGAGTTATGTTATCGGTGTAACGACCCGTCCCGAATATCGGGATTTAATAATATTTAATTATGATTTACTAATCTGGGATTAGTTGGGTGATTTCGGACGAATTGTGCAAAATGACCGGTTTGCCCCTAGGCGTGGGTAAAACGTTGACTTTTATTTCGGATGGTCAAATGGACTTTGACCGATGACCGTGACGTAGTTCGGGACGTCACGAGTTCATAGACAGGCGGCACGTTCGATTCCGACGTTCGTGGTGAAAGTTATGATGTACGGAAGTGCAAGGGCATTTTCGTAATTTGGACGAACTAAGGGGAAATGTTGACTTTTTGACCGAGTTGTCCGATGGCCGAGGGCCAAGGACCGTTACGTAGGTTTCGTCGATACGAATCCAACGACAGGCGGCATGCCGAAATCGGAGATTCGACGACGAAGTAATGGTCAAGGAAACGAATTTACGAACCGAGGCTCCGATTAAAATAATAATATAATAATGAACAGTACCCGGTGACTGAACACACTTGGATGAGTGACAAGTGTCACTCATCCCTTAATTTCAGGCATAAAACCAGATCCCATGTTTTGGGGAAACATAATTATGATGTTTTATTAATTAATTAAATTAAATTAATCTTTTAATTTCCATTATTCCTCTCTAATTTCCTAACCGTGTACAACCCAAAACCACAATTCATTCCACTCTTAATCTCCTCTCCATCAGCTGATCTTGAGTGTGCAATTTGGAGACATTTCAGAGACGGATTTAGTGAGGGAAACACGAGGGATTGAGGGGGGCCGTAGAACTGGAATTCGGAAATTTGGTTTTTGGGAGGGAAATTCGAATTGGGAGAATTAGGCCGTGAAGATCGCAATTGAGCTCACATTAAGCTTCCTGGGATCACAACGATCATAATTGTCGAAGAAACGAGATGAATTGGTGCCGTTTTGGCTCTGATCGAGCTTGGAGACAGAGGAAGAAAATCGAGGTTGAGTCGTGATCGTGGAGTGTTTAGACGACGGAATTGAGGTGGGGAAACTACTTCTCATGATCCCACGATGCTTCTGGGTTCGTCAATTGAAAGAAAACGGCTGTGGTTGACAGAACTCCATGGTTGAACAGTGACGGTGTTCGTGCTTGAGTCGTGACGATTGAGCGCAGGATTGAAGCAATTGAGTTGGGGGAAATGCTTAACGGAGTCCATGGAAGCTTCTGGTTGAATCAATTTAAGGCAATCAATTGGAATTGAAGGAATTCCATGAACGAACTGTAACCGGAGTGTTCTTGGTGTTCATCATCGAATCGTGGAATTGTAGGTAAGGATTTGTGTAATTGAGTTTACAGAACTTAAATTGAACTTAAAACGAAACTAACCGAATGATCAATTGGAAGATTTAGGGTTGAATTGATGGACATTGAACCGGGTCGTCTCGCGGGCTATTTGGACCCGTTTACCAGACATACGGGTTAGGCTGGTGACACTGTAGCAGGCGCGTGGGTTTCACGCGCAGCCACTCACGGCGGCGCGTGGGTTTCACGCAAAGCCACTCACGGCGGCGCGTGACGGCGCGTGGGCATGAATCTCGAGGTGAGGTCAACATGACTTCTGTCCTATTTAATGTAACGAACATTTTGGAATTGGTTTCGTGTCGATCGGACACCGTTTCGTTATTGTTCGGGATGTCCGAAGGTTTTAAATCCAGTTTAAAAATACTTAAAAATTCGGGAAAATTACGGGACTTAAATAGGATGTTAATGATGAGGTTAGTAATCCTCTAGTGTGATTTGGACAGGATTGGGAGTCCCGGTGATAGTGGTGTGGCCCGGGAAGGCCTATGGCACGCGTATCGAGGTACTCGGTTAAACGGTCTGTGAGTGGACATTGGTTTCATAAATTCGATGCATGCATAACTGTTTTATGATTGTTATAATTATGATTAAATGATTTACTTTGGATATCGGTGAATTTAAATGGTTTCACGCATTTTCGAGGTGATTTACGTATTTTCACGTAAACCGAGGTTTTCTGGATTTGCACCGATTTCCATAAATGTGGTTGGATATGATTTCATGAAACAGTTACGAACTTGAATAATGTAAAATAGGGCCAGTGGCCCAGTTGAACTATGAAATCGGGCCAGGGGCCCAGTTAACATGTGGATCGGGCCAGGGGCCCAATTAACTTATGAAATCGGGTCAGGGGCCTAGTTGATTTCTACATACGATTGCGGGTCGGGGACCCTAAAATGGAATTGAATAAATGTTTTCTGGTTTACATTTTATATATGTTCACATGCTGGAATCAATAAATGGTTTTGATGAAACATAACGATCGGTTCGGATTTTACCTATGTATACCTATATGTTTTGCATGTGGATATCAATAAAATGTATTTAGTACTGCACTGTATAAATCCTTCCATATTATATTGTCTCCTCCGGATGAGGTACCCCGGAGAGGTCACGGACGTCTAGTACGTCCAGCGTCTATGACGCTAAGCATCGGGGATGCTGTACCCGAACGGGGTTCGGGGATTGAACTCGGAAATTGAGACCCGAGTGGCATGCGTAGCCTTGTGATTGTGACCTTATTGACGTCAGGGACGTCAGACATCAGGGAAGTCGGATTGGAGTGTATAGTGCAGTGGCTAAAATTATGGTTATGGTTTATATTATATGCCTTATGGTTCATATTACTGGATTTATGAAATAACTCTTGGATTGACTTTTGGAATTTGAAACTATGCTGTGGTTTCCGGGCTAAGGCCCTAATGGTTATTTCTAAATAAATGTGTGATCATTGGTTTTTGGCGCATGCATATGGTTTTACTGAGGGGCATAAATGTCTTATAAATGTTTTAAACAGACTTGTTTATTTTCGTCCACTCACAGCTTTTGTTTTCAATGCCCTTCAGGTTGATTCCGGATGCGACTGCAGCAGAGACTTGAGCATCGCACACCTCCTCCATCGATCCTTACGCACTCTGGAAGCCTGTTTGGGCAGTGGCAATAGGTTATCCCTTGTCTGACACCTCTTGTCAGACGGGAGCATGGCACATTCCATGGTAATCCTATGGGGATTGGGATGGGTCGTGTCAATCGGGCCAGGGGCCCAGTTGATTTACGAATTCGGGCCGTGGGCCCAGTGGGTTTATAAGTCAGGCTGCGGGCCCAGTTGGTTTACAAATCGGGCCGTGGGCCCAGTGGTTCATAAAATCGGGCATGAGACCCAGTTGGATTATAAATGTGATTTCGGGTCAGGGACCCTATGTTTAATAATTGTGATTTTGGGTCAGGGACCCTAAATGGAATTACGTGGTTTTATGGAAATTTCGGGAAGGGCCCATTGTATTGATATGATAAAAGGATTTAATAAAACTGTTTTCCATATACCATCTGGATACAAGGATATATGATGGTCTCCTCCAGATGTCTGGGACACTGGGGAAGTCACGGTGCATTGCCTGCGAGGGGTCATTGTACGGAGCAGTCGGACCGTATGATGACTCAGGAGCAGGATTGCTATGATTGACGTCAGGGACGTCAGACATCAGGAATGTCAGATATATGGACCCGGAGAGACCCCGGGCAGCACGCGTAGCTTATGAAACCGTGAGATATGACGTCAGGGACGCTAAGCATCTGGGATGCTGGTGATGGTAATGGTAAAATATGGATTAATGAGTCTATGAAATGGCTTTTCGGTTGGATATGTGTTATGTGGTAAAAATGGATTATTGGTTATGAAATGGTATGTCGGGTCGGGGACCCTAAATGGTTTTGGATTTATGGATTTATATTTATGGGTTTGGGCGGTGGCCCACATGGTTTAATATGTCTGGTGGTGGTATTCCACAGTTTTGGGCTAAGTTCCCACACTTGGTTTTTGGTTAACGGTTTTTGGGCTAAGGCCCTAATGGCTCGGTTGAGCAAACGTTTTGGTTACTGGTTTTCGTGGCATGCATACGTTTTTATTGGAGGGCATAAATGTCTTATAAATGTGTTTAATAAACTTATTGGTTTTTGTCCACTCACAGCTTTTGGTTTTAATGCCCTTCAGGTTGATTACGGATGCGATTGCAGCAGAGACTGGGACATTGCACACCTCCTCCATCGATCCTTGCGCACTCTGGATGCCCCGTTTGGGCAGTGGCTCTTGGTTATCCCTTGTTTGACACCCCTTGTTGGACGGGAGCAGGGCACATTCCACGGTAATCCCGGGGGGATTGGGACGGGTCCTGTCATAGCTCCTGGGTCTATCAAAATATGTATGTCATGCTCTAAAATAGTGAGTGTACCTGTCACTACTTCTGGGGCTGCTCTAGCCTCCTGCTGACTCACTGCAAACACTCTAGCATGTGGTCCTGACAGTAGACCACGTCCTCATTATCTATGGTAGCCACCTCTAGCTTCTCCATTACCTCGGCCACCAATAACTTCTGAAGTCATGGTTGTGCTCGGATCATGTCCTGTTGTACTCCGACCAACACCACTTCCACTCGCTAGCTGTGGGCATTCTCTCTTGAAGTGACTAGGGTCTCCAGCTATATAATAGGTTGATGGCCTCGGTCTCCCTGTAGACCCCACTGATGTACCGCTCATCTGAGGATGCTGCAGTGCTCTGTAGCCAAATGACTGAGTAATGCTGTCTCTACCATACCGTCCGACAGGACCCATCCCAATCCCCCCGGGATTAGTGCGGGATGACCCTGCTCCCGTCTGACACGGAGTGTCAGACAAGGGATAATTTCGACCTTTGCCCTCCCGGGTTATCAGAGTACGCCAGGATCCGGATGAGGTATGTGATATCTCGGTCTCTGCTACAGTCCACATCCGATGTCAACCTGAAGGGCAGTCAAAACATTAAAAACTGTGAGCGGACAAAACAAGAGTTTATAAAAACATTTCATAAGAAGACATTTGTACCCTTCACTAAAAAGCATGCATGCATTCGAAAACCATTTAACCAAATGAAATCATATGTGGGACTAAGCCCAAAACCAAGATTGAAAGAATCATAAAAACTCAACGGTACGGGTCACTGCCCAAAACCTGTGTAAACACACATCATATATCATATCATATATAGCATACATCACATATACATATAATTCACACAACCAATCCTGTCACGGTTTCCAAAGCTACGCGCGTGCTACCCAGGTCTCAATCCGAGTCTTCTCAAAGTCAAGATCAATGTCCGTAGACCACTGACCCTACCCGAGGTAATAGTAATCATAGCCTTCCTGAGAGTAAGGAACCCAACTGGGGGGTGACTCCACTCAGTCGGTGCTCCGTGACTACTCCGGGGTCCACCCAGGCCAACGACCCTCCCCAGAGGAGATAATAGAAGTAAAGGAAGGTATATGAATACATATATATACATAACATAAACATTCATGCCCGGTTCCCTTGAACCGTCATGATCTATAAAATCCATAACAAGGGTTCATGCTGGTTCCCATAAACCGTCATGAACCAGAATGACCTGACAAAGGTTCATGCCGGTTCCCATAAACCGTCATGAACCACAATGACCTTTCCAGAGTTCATGCCGGTTCCCATAAACCGCTATGAACTTGGAAATCCACCTAGGGTCCCTGACCCGAAATCATAAACCGTAAAGTAACTGGGTCTCGTGCCCGAACATATGACTCAACTGGGCACCGTGCCCGATATCTAAGGGTCAGTCACGACTCCGATCATAGTGATGCGTGCAACCATGCATCCAGGACCGCTCTCAATCCTGGTATGTCGCCGTGAACGAATCAACCGACGCGACCACCACAAGATCATGGTGCACTCATTACCGATCGATATCCTGAACCGTCAGCACTCCGAAGTCGAGCCTCCCCAGGCTGCCCGACCACGAATCGTGCATCGTGACCTCTCCGGAAGGAACACATTCCAAACCGGAGGCGAGCGTCGTATCATTGATCGACGTGCACATAGCACCCGTCGCGACCACGATTTAGACCCGAAGGTCGTAAATAGCGTCATATGCCCGAGACAAAACCAAATGGGTCTCATACCCGAGCTTATCCTTTTAGAAATCCAAAACCTTTTCATTTAAACCAATAAAGAAATACAGACCCGTATAAGCACCGTATAAGGCCGAAACCTCGAAATACGTGCTTATACGTAACCACATACAAATGCACCCATGGCATCATCAAACAAGTAATAAAACATATAATAAACATTTATGCATGCACCAATTTAGAAAACAAGGTCCATACACAGACCGTCTGAGCTGCCGCCTCGATTTCCATGCCAAACGGCTCCCCGAGCCGATCACCGTCACCGGGACTTCCAAACCTGTCCAAATTAATTTAGAGGGTTACTAACTACTTATATAACCCCTCACTAAAGCCCCGTAATTTTCTGGAATTTCTAACTATTTTTAAAACCGAACCTAAACCTTCCGATGCCCCGAAACATATCGAGACGGTGTCCGATCGACTCGAAACCAGTCCCAAAATGTTCGTTACATCGAATAGATGATTTCGTGTGTTGGAACCTTCCTCAAATTGTGTGTCACGCGCCCTCACGCGCCCCAAGAAGCCACTGCACTTGGGCCTCAAGCGCCCTGCATAGTGTCACCAGCTCCAGCGATCGAACCGGTCCGGGCCGGCCGGTCCGGTCCAACCGCTGCAACTGGACCGGCGTAACCGGTCCAGGCCTCCTTCTCCCTCATTTTGGTCCGATTTCCTTCCTAATCAATCCATAAATTCCTATTTTGATCCTAGGAACATGTTTGGATGGTTAAAACAAGGAAAAACACCACGAATTCGAGGTTTAATTCTTGAACCTTACGGCCCAAAGTTTCCCGGCCGCCCTCACGGCCTCCTCCGCCGTGAACCACCCTCCAAACCATCCCTATACTCCCTAAACAACCTATTTAAGCCAACCAAATCATCCAAAACAACCCAAAAAGCAAGGATCAAAAATAAGAGGAAAAATGGGTTTATCGGCTTACCGTGCATTCCTCCCCCGCCGTCCACGGCGGCGCCGTTCCTGGCTGGCCACCAGCGTCCACCGGTCCATCCTCACTCTCTGGTCTCTCTTATATGATCATTGGAAAGGGTTGAATGGGTTTGGGTGAGAAATAGGATCGGGTTTGGTTGGAGGAAAAATGGAAAATGGATGCACGGTTATATGGATGGATGCATGTATATGGAATGGTAGCCAGTGGATGGGTGACACTTGTCACTCATCCATTGGTTGCTGAAAAGTAACTGGCCCCACTAAAGACAAACGGTCCTCGTAAAACGTGTCATCATGAATAGTACCTCGAAACTTCCGTGAACCGTTACTTCGCCGTCGAACGTCCGAATTCGACGTGCCGCCTGTCTATGGATTTGTATCGTCCTTATCTACGTAACGGTCTTTGGCCCTCGGCCATTGGACCTCCCGGTCAAAAAGTCAACATTTGACCTCCTATTCACCCAAATTACCAAAATGCCCTTGGGCTTCCGAACGTCATAACTTCCTCCTCGAACGTCGGAATTGAACGTGCCACCTGTCTATGAACTCATGACGTCACGAACTACGTCACGGTCATTGGTCAAAGTTTATTTGACCGACCGATTAAAAAGTCAACGTTTTGCCACCACTAGGGGCAAAACGGTCATTTTGCACCGTTCGTCCGATTACGCTCTACTAATCACCATTTAACCTCATTAATCGTGATTAGTCACTAATCTAATCTAGGAATTTGGGACGGGTCGTTACAACCTTCCCTCCTTAATTAATTTCATCCTCGAAATTCCAACCGATCTAATTCTAGCCGTTCTTCCCTCCTTAATTAGTTCCGTTCTCGAAACTCCAACTATCCTGATTCCACATCCACCTCGTGGAAAGTAGGATCGACCTACGTCGCAACACGTGTACGCTAGTACACCCACTAACCGGAACAATACTTACTCGTCTGCAGCTAGACGTGCCACTAACGCTCTCGTCGTATCGACTACATTCGACCACGTCGAATGACAGAAGTCGTACGCTCCGAATTGACACCACTTGTCAAATCTACCCTTTCGCTGATATAAACAACTAGACGGTTCCCTTCTCAATCACTAATCTATTTTGACGTCCTCCCACTGGGAGTCATCAGACCTCACTAACCGATTCACGTTGACACTTCCGACAAACTGTCAGCACTTGACAGTCGTCAGTCAAAAACTAACACTATACTCACTCGTGATTACAATAACCACCAACTCACTCAACCTGAGTATACGTATACCAACAAAGTACTCAGCTTGTGTGTAACTGGACCCACCAGAAATACTATGACCCACTGCACAGTATCCAATGTCCAGTCCACGTCCCCGACAAATCCAATGGTATCGGAATCAAGCCGACTACCAATACGCTCACCAACATACCCACGGTATAACCTATATACCGTCACTAGACATGACAAGTTTGCCCAATATCGTACCTCGAACAACGTACAAGGTACGTACATCTATCCATCAATCAGACTACTACCCTGTACAGGTCATTGCCAATCACGTTTCTATAATGGAGTCCATCTGTCCAATCCAGTACCAGACAGATCAAAACTCCGACCCATCATCTATTTCCAAATCCGAATCTGAATTCACAATTTCATAAGAAATGCCGAATCCAAACCCAGAACTCACATCCATAATCTTGTCCAAATTCGAATCCGAAATCATTATTCCGTAAGCTAGCATTTGGAATAACCATTCCAAACCCAAATCCATAAAAAAAAAAATCCACAGTCAAGCTCTAGAATCAAATCCTGAATCGTCACCTAGAATCGGATTCCAAAACCCAACTCCAGAAATCCTCTTTCAAGTTCCAAAATCAAATCCTAAATCGTCATCTAGAAATCTGATTCCAAAACTCGAAATCTCATTCACATCTACCGAGACATACCAAAACTGAACCTCTCGGTTACCTGCTCAACCGATTACCCTATTACCATCGATTGACTTCATAGGAAAGCCAATCACAATACTCACACATCCAAGGCTGACCAAATCCGACCTCATCGGACACCTACTCACCTGAGTAATATACCATACGGGATTCACTTCGAAAAGAAGTTCAGTCCCAACATCCTCAACTCAAACATCCAGGTAAGAGTGGTAAACTCTCCACCTATCTGGATCATCAAGATTACGATCCAGATCCTGTCATTACATCACCCGACCATGAACGCCACGATCCTCGATCGTCACGACGTCCAAAGTCCTCAACCATTTCCCACATTTAAACAGATTAGTCAATGACGAGACACGCCGAGACTGTGGGTTCTCACTAATTACCTCGTATCGATCCTTGTCATTCCACCGAGGAAAATCGAAGATGATACAAGACTATGACATCAAAACTCATCCTATGTGAATACAACCAAACTCGCTGCATTCACCACGTCACGTAAACCAACATCATCTGCCACCAAGCAGGAAATGAAAAATCTCAATCACCTAACTTCGATATACTCGATTCCTCTTGATGACCCAAAACAAATCTCGGGTTCACCAACCAATACACGATCAGCGTACTGGTGACGCAACCATCCTCTACCGTCATCTACCATCATCTACCACTGTAGAAACTGAGAAGTCACCAAAAATGACTTCGAAATACCCAATGCCAATGCGGAAAACCCGCATTCCTCTCGTCACCTTAATCGCAACCTCTCGCGATTCCGAAGTTCCAACAAGATTGGAAACAACATACTCGGACATCAACCACGTGTCCCCTAACCAATTTAACTCTATCCGTGATCCACTCCCGGATCACAGATACCGAACATATACCTATCTCGACGAAGTCACATCCCAACTCGTGACTCACCGTCATCACGATCACCAGTACTAGCACCAGCACCAGTACCAGTACCAGTATCATCACCAGTATCAGTATCGGCACACAGACATCAGTATCAGCATCGGCACACAGGGTGCAAATCTGACAACTCTGGATCTCCACTCATACCGAGCGACGATCCCGTACCTCTGCTCGAATAGGAGAAACTCCGTCTCCGTCGTACTCAACAACTCTGGGTACAGTCATCCTGACAACCCACACGAGAAAAGGAAACGTCCCCTGAACGTCCCTGATTCCTAACAATCGTAACTACAACCACTCTCGGTAGTAGCGCCTGCCAAAAACTCGTGCAGACCTAACTACCAAACATTACTATCCAGACTCCGCATCCAACGGAATCAACCGCCTGTACCAACTACTCCGTATCCCCACTCCGGGATTCCATCGACAAGTACTAACCCTGATAACTTGTCCAATCGAACTCTAACCAGTCGTCGGAACCGATCCCACGACATCGTGAAAGACGATCCCAACTAACCGTCACACGATCAAAACGCTCAAGTACCGTTTACGTCATCCATTCCTAGGGTCCCACTCTGCCAACCCTGACAGAATTATGGCAACCCCGGCATCTAGTGCCGAACCAAGACATATAACAATTTCATCCTACTGACTATCGTATCGGCACCCCAACTATCAGGTTGATCACGAACTGCATCCCTTTGAGATATCACATCCTCGACCTGCATAATACTCCAAGAGCTACACGGTTGCTCGAATAGAGACAACCCCTCTCTGATAAGCATCCTACGAGCAATCATATGCTCTGATAAGCATCCTATGAGCAATCCTATACTCTGATACCACATTGACAGGACCCATCCCAATCCCCCCGGGATTAGTGCGGGATGACCCTGCTCCCGTCTGACATGGAGTGTCAGACAAGAGATAATTTCGACCTTTGCCCTCCCGGGTTATCAGAGTACGCCAGGATCCGGATGAGGTATGTGATATCTCGGTCTCTGCTACAGTCCACATCCGATGTCAACCTGAAGGGCAGTCAAAACATTAAAAACTGTGAGCGGACAAAACAAGAGTTTATAAAAACATTTCATAAGAAGACATTTGTACCCTTCACTAAAAAGCATGCATGCATTCGAAAACCATTTAACCAAATGAAATCATATGTGGGACTAAGCCCAAAACCAAGATTGAAAGAATCATAAAAACTCAACGGTACGGGTCACTGCCCAAAACCTGTGTAAACACACATCATATATCATATCATATATAGCATACATCACATATACATATAATTCACACAACCAATCCTGTCACGGTTTCCAAAGCTACGCGCGTGCTACCCAGGTCTCAATCCGAGTCTTCTCAAAGTCAAGATCAATGTCCGTAGACCACTGACCCTACCCGAGGTAATAGTAATCATAGCCTTCCTGAGAGTAAGGAACCCAACTGGGGGGTGACTCCACTCAGTCGGTGCTCCGTGACTACTCCGGGGTCCACCCAGGCCAACGACCCTCCCCAGAGGAGATAATAGAAGTAAAGGAAGGTATATGAATACATATATATACATAACATAAACATTCATGCCCGGTTCCCTTGAACCGTCATGATCTATAAAATCCATAACAAGGGTTCATGCTGGTTCCCATAAACCGTCATGAACCAGAATGACCTGACAAAGGTTCATGCCGGTTCCCATAAACCGTCATGAACCACAATGACCTTTCCAGAGTTCATGCCGGTTCCCATAAACCGCTATGAACTTGGAAATCCACGTAGGGTCCCTGACCCGAAATCATAAACCGCAAAGTAACTGGGTCTCGTGCCCGAACATATGACTCAACTGGGAACCGTGCCCGATATCTAAGGGTCATTCACGACTCCGATCATAGTGATGCATGCAACCATCCATCCAGGACCGCTCTCAATCCTGGTATGTCGCCGTGACCGAATCAACCGACGCGACCACCACAAGATCATGGTGCACTCATTACCGATCGACATCCTGAACCGTCAGCACTCCAAAGTTGAGCCTCCCCAGGCTGCCCGACCATGAATCGTGCATCGTGACCTCTCCGGAAGGAACACATCCCAAACCGGAGGCGAGCGTAGTATCGTTGATCGCCGTGCACATAGCACCCGTCGCGACCACGATTTAGACCCGAAGGTCGTAAATAGCGTCATATTCCCGAGATAAAACCAAATGCGTCTCATACCCGAGTTTATACTTTTAGAAATCCAAATCCTTTTCATTTAAACCAATAAAGAAATACAGACCCGTATAAGCACCGTATAAGGCCGAAACCTCGAAATACGTGCTCATACGTAACCACATACAAATGCACCCATGGCATCATCAAACAAGTAATAAAACATATAATAAACATTTATGCATGCACCAATTTAGAAAACAAGGTCCACTCACAGACCGTCCGAGCTGCCGCCTCGATTTGCGTGCCATACGGCTCCCCGAGCCGATCACCGTCACCGGTACTTCCAAACCTGTCCAAATTAATTTAGAGGGTTACTAACTACTTATATAACCCCTCACTAAAGCCCCGTAATTTTCTGGAATTTCTAACTATTTTTAAAACCGAACCTAAACCTTCCGATGCCCCGAAACATATCGAGACGGTGTCCGATCGACTCGAAACCAGTCCCAAAATGTTCGTTACATCGAATAGATGATTTCGTATGTTGGAACTTTCCTCAAATTGTGTGTCACGCGCCCTCACGCGCCCCAAGAAGCCACTGCGCTTAGGCCTCATGCGCCCTGCACATTGTCACCAGCTCCAGCGATCGAACCGGTCCGAGCCGGCCGGTCCGGTCCAACCCTGCAACTGGACCGGCGTAACCGGTCCAGGCCTCCTTCTCCCTCATTTTGGTCCGATTTCCTTCCTAATCAATCCATAAATTCCTATTTTGATCCTAGGAACATGTTTGGATGGTTAAAACAAGGAAAAACACCACGAATTCGAGGTTTAATTCTTGAACCTTACGGCCCAAAGTTTCCCGGCCGCCCTCACGGCCTCCTCCGCCGTGAACCACCCTCCAAACCATCCCTATACTCCCTAAACAACCTATTTAAGCCAACCAAATCATCCAAAACAACCCAAAAAGCAAGGATCAAAAATAAGAGGAAAAATGGGTTTATCGGCTTACCGTGCATTCCTCCCCCGCCGTGCACGGCGGCGCCGTTCCTGGCTGGCTACCAGCGTCCACCGGTCCATCCTCACTCTCTGGTCTCTCTTATATGATCATTGGAAAGGGTTGAATGGGTTTGGGTGAGAAATAGGATCGGGTTTGGTTGGAGGAAAAATGGAAAATGGATGCACGGTTATATGGATGGATGCATGTATATGGAATGGTAGCCAGTGGATGGGTGACACTTGTCACTCATCCATTGGTTGCTGAAAAGTAACTGGCCCCACTAAAGACAAACGGTCCTCGTAAAACGTGTCATCATGAATAGTACCTCGAAACTTCCGTGAACCGTTACTTCGCCGTCGAACGTCCGAATTCGACGTGCCGCCTGTCTATGGATTTGTATCGTCCTTACCTACGTAACGGTCTTCGGCCCTCGGCCATTGGACCTCCCGGTCAAAAAGTCAACATTTGACCTCATATTCACCCAAATTACCAAAATGTCCTTGGGCTTCCGAACGTCATAACTTCCTCCTCGAACTCGTGACGTGCCACCTGTCTATGAACTCGTGACGTCACGAACTATGTCACGGTCAACGGTCAAAGTCCATTTGACCGCCCGATTAAAAAGTCAACGTTTTGCCACCATTAGGGGCAAAACGGTCATTTCGCACCGTGCGTCCGATTACACTCTACTAATCACCATTTAACCTCATTAATCGTGATTAGTCACTAATCTAATCTAGGAATTTGGGACGGGTCGTTACACCGTCTGCTGCGAGATGAAGAGGAGGTTCCACAGAAACGGCCTCTCTTTGGAGTTCTCTAGCTCAAAGGGCTAGCATACGAACGCTATCGACGTCGTCCATCTCTAGAAGGCAGCTGCCGAGACGACCAACTGTCCTCTACTTGTACAGCTACGTCGATCAGATCCCTCAGTGTCGCAAATGACCCTATGTCACCATAGCACGAATCTCTCCTCTCAGACCCATCTCGAATTGGGGACACTTGTCGGCCTCAGTACTCACGAAGGTAGAAACGAAGTAAGACAGCCTCTGGAAACTCTGCTCATACTCTGTCACAGTCATGCCATGTCGGAGCTGCAAGAACTCTGCCTCTCGGGCGTCATGGATAAAACGGGGGTAGTATCGCTCCATGAATCGCTATCTGAATACCTCCAAGGCATACCACCACTCATAGGCATCACCATCCAGCAAGAAAGTGGCTAACATGACTCGGTCCTCTAGAGGACAATGCATCACCATGAAGATCCGCTTCATCCGAATAATCCACCGGTGGGCATCCTCCAGTCCGGACTCACCACTGAACACAGTCACCCCCAGGCACTGGGTTCTCTCAATGCTAGCGCCCTCTAAATCCCTAACAACTTCATCATCAGACCGTGGAGGGCGTGCTCATATCGGAGGCATATTTATTTGTTAAGAGGCATAGATTAGTACGACATATAAGCAAGTCATTGTATAATGTACAAACCGCTATCCTAATGCTCTGATACCACTCTGACAAGACCCGTCCCGATTCCCCGAGAATCATAAAGGAACATGCTCTGCTCCCATTTGACAATCATACTCAAAATACCAAAAATAACCTTTATGGTTTCAAATATAATCAACAGAGTATACTACCACATTGTTAGACAAGGGATAAGAATCTATTACACATGATCTAGCATTTATATATATATCGGTACAAAAGAAGTACTAAAACCTACCCCGTATGGTGTCAGGTATGAAGCAGTACTATCTATGCCTCAGCCTCAGTATTCGCCCCTGTCTCTGTATCATGGTCTGGATGGTCAATCAAACAGTAAAATTGTGAGTGGACCAAAAATCAATAAGTTATAAACTCATTTTGAAAACATATACAATTTAACCCTCCGTTTTATAAACATGCATGCATTTAAGATAAATCGTATGAAAATAGGTCAAATCATACAGATACATATATACATACACATCTGGACACACACACATCAGTAAAACACACACAATATAACCAATCCTCGGGCATCCGTGATGCCTCGATATCTACAATGTCTATATCAAAACCAGTCACGATTTTCAATGCTACGCGTACAACTCGAAGTCTCATCTCCGAGTACTTCCCTAGGACCTAACTCAACGTCGTTCGGGGTGATATCAACATGAGGTGCCTGCCCCGAATCTACTGCGTTCGGAACAATATCACGAACTCATATTCCTGATCCTGAGCCTTTCATCGGAGTCACATATCTCAGGTAGTACCCCGTGACTACTCCAGGATCCTCGACGTTTGGAGGGGACTAACCAACTCACCCAGGATGGTATATGTGGAATCGTAACCAAATCTAGTTAAAATCATATTAAAATCATTTATTTCTCAAATCAAAATAAACACTGTTCAATGGGGCCTATGCCGGAGACATTATGCTCACAAATCCGTTCCACAAAAACCACCCAAAAATCGTGTCCATAACTTGTTTATAAATCCATATTTATTGTTATACAAATCCAGTTGAAATGCATTATTTCCTTTCAATTTCTCGTTGACTCTAAATTTTAGTCAAACCATCATTCCATCGGGTCTCAAGCCCAAAACCTCGTATTCACGAAAATCCGTAAAATATTTCATAAACCGATGATTACAATCCACATAATCGTTCAATAACAATATCAAAACATTTCAACTTAAATCATTTAATAAATCATTCAAAACAGTTATGCATGCATTTTAGTTCAAAAGCAAACAATCCACTCACACTCGGTTCACGCTGCGTGCTAAACCTCAACAATATATCTATCATCGAGCTGGTCCAAAGTTTCCGGGCCTGTCCAGATTATGTCTAAGGGTCACTCATGTGCTATACAAGTTCATATTCTAAACCCTCACAAAGCCCGATACCGGAAACGCGTCCTTGACACGCTTTCTGAGGCTAAAAACCTCTAAATGACCAACCAAACGGTCTTCCATCGACTTGAAACCACCCCCATTGGATTCAGAACGTCGAAACCTTTCAAATAAGATCAGTTTGACCTCGAAATTTGCGCCCACATGCCACCACACGCCAGTCAAACTTCCGGTCAACGCTGATGTCAGCTTGACAGGTCTGACACTTGTCAAATCTGACACCTGACATGTGTCACTCTCTGATTAGTACACTTGTCCTGCCACATGTCCTCTAACACCTCTGCCATCCTGCCACGTGGCAATACCTGATTGGTCCACGTGGTGACATGTCAGTTGCTGACTGTGTCTAACAGCTTACCATATGGCACCATCTGATTGGTCACGTGGACTGATAGCTTCTGACAGATGACGACGTGGACTGCCACTTCATCATCGTCAACCTTAAGTCGAGTTGACGCCTCTCTGTAACGGGCCAACTTGATCCGCGGCCTGACCCGGTCGTATATGCTTGAACATTTATTACTATTCAATGAGGCGATAAAATCACATTCAAGAATTGCTCCATGCCGATAATTTGACAAAAGTAAATTGAACCGAAACACATGGGTTAAGTCTGAATGTGAAGGCTATGGAATTACAAGTGATGAACACCTACGCCACCAAACGATTGTGAATATTTTGGCCATTCGGACCCTTACAAAGACAACTACCTACTTATTCTTATTTTATTTCTATTTTGCACAACAAAAACAATGTGTTTAATTTTCATCTTCTTTTTGTACAGTGTATAAGTTAGACCCAGTCTCTTGTTTTTTGGTTCCTTTTTCTGTTTTCCTTTCTTTTCTATTGATGGGAATGGCAATGGCATTGATAGCAAACGATACACCTCGTGGAAGGCGTGTGCCCATTAAAGTTCAAAGGAATCAAAAACACCTCCTTCTATGTCTCCCTCAACTCTCTCATTAATCTCGTGCCCCTTATAACTCACTCGCCTTCTCATTTAAGTCGCTCATCCAACTTCCCCAACCCCAACATTCCCTCAACTCCAATAATCCAATCCATTTCCCACTCACGCAAATAAACAAACAATTGATGATCATGTCTAAGGCACCCGTCGAGCTCGATTTCCTCGGCATGGATCAACACCGTGACACCACCTCTTCCTCCTCCTCTAAATCCCAGTTCCAAAAATTCCTCAACCGCCAGAGGAGCTTCAGGGACATTCAGAATGCCATGTCCAAGATCAAACCTGAGGTCTTCAAATCTGCCATTCCGTCCATGGCTTCAAGGAAAGCCTTTTCGGTCCCTTCCAGCCCCAAAACAGAGCAAATTCCATTTCCCACTTTGCCTGTGTATGCTCCCCCCGGCACCTCTGTTTCGTCCTTCAGGCCGACTTTTTCAGACGGCCTTCAAGAAACCACGCCTCTCACCATATTCTTCAACGGAGTCGTCTCTGTTTTCAATATCCCTCGCGACAAGGTTGGTTTGTTCTTCTCCTACATCATCAGGGTGAAATTCTAATTTCCCTTAATCTATGTTTTTATGAGTTGGTAAATGTGAAAATAATTAAAATTTGAATTTTGTATAGGCTGAGAGCATATTGAAGCTCGCCTTGGAAGGAAACTCCACCAAAGATGCAGAATCAGCATCAGCCGAGGAACCAAAACTTGCTCTCCACTCAACCGAGCAGCAACAGCTTCTCGATCCTCTCGACGGGGGTTAGTTCCAGTTCATTTCAAATCTCACACACCTGTTTCAATTCTTTTTGTCATTTTCAGCAAATCTTTCAGATAAAGAAAAGATAATATTCACGCATTTTATGAAACCTTTATTTATCGTTTATCTCCAGATCTGCCAATTGCTCGTAGAAAGTCACTGCAGAGGTTCCTAGAGAAACGCAAAGAGAGGTAAAAACCCGCACACGAATTTCTTGCAATTCATACATCATTCATTGCTTAAAGTCTTATTATAATTTAATCTGGTTATTGAGATCATATGACACAAAAATGAGTAAATGATTAAGGTAATTAAGCGGTAATTAGGTGTCGCCATATAAGCGGTAATTAGTAAGGGTGAAAATAATAACACGTTTTGAAAATGATTGCAGGTTGAGTTCGGTGTCGCCCTACGCCTATGGGTGCCGTATCTAATTCGAAGCTTTATGAATCTTATCAGACGCGTTTTGAAAAACCACCAGAAAAAGGCAGACGACTCCAGACTCAGACTCAGACTCAGAATTATTCAACACTACTACTCAGAATTATTCAGTAGAAAAGGAAAGATAAGACCGACAATATGTTCATCTAGGTTTGATGTTTCCTTGTGAAAGGAGCAAACGCTGTTTTCACGTTTTAGTCGTGTGGGCCTTTGACTGTTGGGCCAAATGTAGCAGCTACGGCTACCTATGTCGGCTCTCTTTCCTAGCACTTTCCTCTGGTCTTCTAATCTCCATTTAAGACCATTCTTTTATTTCTATTATTATTATTATTATTATTATTATTGTTATTATTAGTCACTTGTTTTCTCTAGCAAAACCTAATTTCGTGGGGTGGGTGGAATCGTGTCTTTCCGCTTTGCTATTTATTTTGGTTTGCTTGGAATCAATTCTTCTTGTTTGTGTTGAATTTGAAAACGTGCATCGAAAAAGATAGCCCGCCTTAGATGACCTAGTTTTTCACGCTTACTTATATCAATTTAAAACATCAACTTCTTCAATCAATGTTTGCTCGGTACTTCGAGTGAACAATAATATGGTATTTCATACTTCCCAAATAAGCAATCAAATATAAATTTATATATATTTTTTGAGGTGGGGGAGGGGAGGTTGGGTGTAAAATGATAAGTTGGGTATTAAGTTGAAATAAAAGATAAAAATAAATTTCAAAGGTGAATTTTCTAGTGTTTATTCGGCATAAATTTACAATTTGTTAAAAACACTTTATAGTTAGTGGCACTAATTTTTTTTTAAAAAAAAAAACAAAACCCAAACCAAATCTAACATTTTGATAATCGGAATTCAATACAGACCTCCCCATGTGTTATTCATTGTTATTTGTCTCATGTTAGCCTAAGTAAAGTTATTTACCTTAAGTAAAGTTATATTTGCTTACATTGTATCTTTTTGGGAGCATTTTTTTTCTCTCCACATGTCCTCTTAAGTTATGCCATCTGTCAAAATCAAGTGAAAAAAAAAGTAACTATGGTTGACTTTTTAATTTTTATTTTTATATGCAATTATGATGAAAGATAATTTTTATATGCAATCATGGATGTTTTAAATTGATATAAGTCGCCGACCGAGTAGATGGTAGCAAGTCACCTTTTTCCGGTGATCGAGCAGGGACACACGCCTTATTGACTGATCGAACAGGGACATACGCATGATCGACCGACCAGAAGCACGTCATACTCCACCGACTCGGAGCGTTCGACCAAGTCTCATGGTTGTCCTCTTGCAAGGCCAACCGACCAATATCCATGACTATCACGGTCGGTACAATCGATTAGTTACACTTCCCTGTAGTAACAATACAACTGTACTCTTTAGTGAGTCACCATTGCCCATCCAACACCTTAGGACACGTGGCAGCATCTAAGCAATTGCTTGGGGCTTCTTACGCTAGAATTTCGACCCACCACATTCATTACCCCTATAAATACAAGCTACATTTTCCCATAAAGATACATTCACTATTCACTAAACCTTACTCAAACTAAACTTTGTTTGATCTCTATCTTCTTACCGGATTAAGCATAAATTCCACCTAGGTTGACATCCCATCGATTTCTTGTCTTCTCACAGGTAATCCGGGTGAATAGAATAAGGTTTCTAGCGTCCATTCAAGACCATTCCTCATTAGGTCTATTTTCGGATCAAACATTTGGCGCTGTCAATTGGAATACTGAATAAGTACTCCTACCAACTCACATACCACAACCTCCTTCCTACCGATCACAATCAGTGATCAAAACGACGGCTGTCTAGTCCGCTTAGGCACTCGAAGATAAGGAACTACCCCGCATATTGGCTAGATACCTGGGTGAATTTGTTTGTAAATCCTTTTAGTTTGTAAACACAATTTAGAGTCCTTATGCATATATTCAATTATATAAGTTATTTTATTTATTAAATAATTAGTTAATAATATAATTATTAATTGAAACAAAGATAATAAGATAAAGAACACAGAATGTTGTATAATAAAATTAATAAAAATCTTACATTTTCAGTATTTATGATTTACAACTAAATTTATTTATCTAGGAAGTTAATTTTTATTCTATAATGATTTGATAGTATTCATTAGATTATTAATTTGTTGAATTTTGTCATACAAAAAACCACATAGACCCCACCTAACCGCCCAATCGCTAAGTTACTATCGACCGCCCTAGTAGTGCCTAGCGATATTTGTAAATTGATCACAATGTCAGACGAGTAAGGTGAAGGCGAGTCGAGCAACATCCTCTTTTTAGGGAATAGAAACAAGGCCGAGTCCAGCCCTTCTCTAGAGGTCATGCTCAAGCTGATGAATGACCTTCGCTAGGAGGTCATTGAGCTCCAGAAAAGCAGCCTCGCAATCGAGAGCAAAAGCCATGTATTCAGCGAGCAGTACCAAAACACATTTGCTTTACTTCTTTCCACCCAAGATGAGTTGAGATAGCAATGAACGGTAATAGACCGGGCCCTCGCCAGTCCGACCGAGCGAGTCCCTATTAAACTATATCCTTCTGGAAGAATGCTCGTCTGACTAGCCAATGTTACCAGTCCATTCGGAAACCAAATATTTAAGAATGCCTGTGATGTCAGGACCCACCCCCAATCCCCCGGGATTAAGGGCTAAATCCTGCTCCCGTCCAACTTACGCATGAAATGAAGGTTAAACTGACGTCCAACCTCCATGTGACACGTAAGTCGGACAAGGGATTCTCGATCCATCCGTCATAAAGTATCCGGACTTCCCAGAGTGCGCCGAACTACTGTGGGTCGTGGGTGTGATGTCTCCGTATCTCTCAACCAACAGACCGCACCGCAACAACCTAGAGGGTATCAAAAACATGAAAAGATTGTGAGTGGACAAAAACAAAGTATAAGTTCAAAAACAGTTCAATAGAACAATTTCATTATACCCTCCATTTAAAAACCAATGCATGCATATCAAATTCAAGTCATGATACCATTCATATCAAAACCCATTATTTAAACCATGATCGAAAACTGTAAGCAAATCCGTTAATCAAATCCAGGCCTCAGCCTCAAATCACAAATCAATCTCAAATCCGGAAACTCAGTCCCAAAACTTGTCAAATCCAATTCATTTGGGCCACTACCCAAAACATCAGAAAACCGGTGAAAAACATCAATCATACAAGTTAACTGGATCTCAAGTGCGCCTGAGTCTTTAAACTCAAAACCATGCGCAAATAACCAGACCTTCCCGGGATATCAACGAGTCTTTAAACTCAAAACACAATCATAGGCCTCAGGGGGGGGGGGGGTATCTTAGCCGAGTCTTTAAACTCAAAACATATCAATCCAGGACCCTCCCCCCGTCAATCAATCCGAGTCTTTAAACTCAAAACCAGATCCAGTGGGTTTTTCTCTTTTTCTGGGTCTTTAAACCCAAAACCATTTTCATTCAATCAGTGAAAACCACAGAAAATCCACAGTCGAATTCGCAACGATGATTCTGTAAGACGGCATCTGGAACCATCGTCCCGAACCCAAGTCCAGGCTTCCTTTCCAAATCACGAAAACCTCATTCAAAATCTCATTTCCAAAATCCAGTTTCAAAACCGAATCCTCAATCACATGAACAGGGCTCCAAGCACGAAATCACTTTTCTGAAATCCATTTCAAATCATTGAAATCAAATCATGTTTCAAATCCCAAAATCAAACCATTAAAACCATAATCAAATCACAAGATCGTACGAAATCTCGTAAAACGTGAAATTTCGTAAAATAGCTCGAAAAACGTGCAAAATCGTAAACCACCAAGATCATAAAGCAAATAATAGAATCACGTATGAAAACATATTAAAAAATATATGCATGCATTAAGAGTTAGAAAGCAAAGTCCACTCATAGACCATTCCGACGTTGCCTCGATACGTGCGCACTTATACCATTCCTGGCCATTCCGCTATCCTCGGCTTTCCCGAACCTGTCCAAATCCCATACTAAGGTCACTAACTACGTCACAATGGTCATACTAAAGCCTCATATTTTTCCGTATTTTTAACTATTTTTAACCGAGGCCTAAAACCTTCGGACATCCCGAAACTTATCGAGACGATGTCCGATCGACTCGAAACCAGTGCCAAAATGTTCGTTACATCGAATACTTTAAAAGTCGTGTTGGAAAATCCTCAAAATCCATGTCATGCGTCTTCACGTACAGCCTGAAGTGGCTGCGCGTGGGAGCCACGTGCCTAGCACTGTTCATCTTCAACCTTTTCCGAACCGGGTCCAGACCGGTCCAGTCGA
This sequence comes from Prinsepia uniflora, assembly GCA_032719365.1. Lineage (NCBI taxonomy): Eukaryota > Viridiplantae > Streptophyta > Magnoliopsida > Rosales > Rosaceae > Prinsepia > Prinsepia uniflora. The sequence goes on from CM064863.1 coordinate 32,303,923, forward strand.
ACCGGCGCAGGCGGTCCAACGTCTAAAACTGTCCAAATCTGGTCGAATTTTACTCCTAACTAGTCCATTATTTTCGTTTTATCAATCCTAATCAACTAACATAAAAAAAACATGAACTTCCAATCGAAATTGTACCTTCCAGATTCAAGTTCCATTCCTTCAAATTTCTCCTCCATGTTTCCATGGTTCCAGCCATGTCTGTCCCTAGTTCTTTGTCCAATATCTACCTTTTGTCGTCCAGAACCTTACCCAAAACAACAATTTAATCAATGGTTACCAAAACACACTTTACCATTTTCGAATTTAAAGGAAACTTGCACGAGGTTTTTTACTTATTGGGTTTCGAAACCAGTCTTTATCTGCACCTATCAACCTCCTGGACCTTAACGTAGCCACCAGTCTGATCATCGAGCCTCACAAGTTGAGTTACCAGTTTAAAGGAAACAGGGCACCTAATTCTCTCTGTTTTTCCCCAGTCCTTGACCACCGTCCACGATGGATTGTCGTGACAGCACCTTCAAAATCCTCACCTTCTAGCCTTTCTTTTTCATTCAAGTGAGAAATAGAAACAAGGAAGAGTGAAGGAGGTAAGGTGGGTTGGTCTATCGGGTTCTCTGTTTTTCCTCACGAATCTAAGGCTATCATAGTGGCAGCACCACCCTCACCGTCTTGGCTTCCAGCTGCTTCCACACACACACTTAGAAAAAAGAGATAGGTTCACACGTTTTAAGTATACACTCACCTCCGCTCTCTGTTTGTTCTCCTTGATCGGGCCTCCACGGTTTAAAAACAAAGAAGACGACGATGAGGAGGCTTCTACAGCCATCCAGCCCTAGCCATGCCTCACCAATCCTATGGGCACCATTTTCAACAAAAGCCAGGTGTCCATCACTGAGTGGGCACAGATCCCAACGCAAGAATTATCCAAATTGCCCCTTGATGCCCAAATTACCATTTTGCCCCTTGTACGTTTAGACCCGTAACTAATTTGTCTGAAGTCCGATGATGATGTGCTGCATGTTGTTGTACTCAGGGTATCGAGACCTTCCTAACGGTCCTCGAAGTTCATGAAAATTCCATGTCGTATGAAAAGTCAACAAGTTACCCCTTTTTAACGAAATTACCAAATTGCTCTCAAACTTCCGAACATCATAACTTCCTCCTTGGTCATCGGAATCAGACGTGCCACCTGTCTATGAACTCGTGACGTCCCAAACTACGTCACGGTCATTGGTCAAAGTCCTTTTGACCGCCTGATCAAAAAGTCAACATTTTGCCCATTATAGGGGCAAAATCATCATTTCGCACCGTCCGTCCGAACGCCTCCAACTAATCACCGATTAGCTGCACTGATTCGTCATTAACACTAATCTAATCCCGATTTGCAGAGCGGGGCGTTACAATCTACCCCCTTAAAGAATTTCATCTCCGAAATTCCTAATCTCGTACTTCTGTACATAACTGGGGGAAATCGAACTGATCTCTCACCTGGGTCTCCTACCTAGTGTCCAGCACCTGCCAATCCAACGTATCCTGACAATACCCAAACTGTCACCACATCTTACCCCGTGAATCCACTCAACCAACTTTTAGTTCATTGGGATATCGTCCCAATCGTCCTGGGGTCATCACAAATCAACCATGTTTCACCTCGAACCCAACAGTCACTCCAACCTCTAGATTGACCTACTCGTCTTCTGGGAAAGTCCAACTCAAATTCCTTCTAAATCTCCCGGTCTCCCGGTCTCCTTCAAATTCCTTCACAAATCCACGTACCGTTGTCGGTCTAACCCAGTTAGTCACCGCTTTTGTTTTCTGGGGATCCACGCTAATCCCATCCGTCGATATCACGTGTCCCAGAAAACCAATACTGCTCAACCAAAACTGACACTTGCTCAGCTTGGCGTACAACTTTTCCTGTCTCAACTTCTCCAACACTAACCGTAGATGTTCCTCATGTGCTCGGGCACTCCTCGAGTACACCAAGATATCATCGATGAACACAATCACAAATTTATCCAAGTAGGGTCGGAAGACCCGGTTCATCAGATCCATGAATGCTGCTGGAGCATTCGTCAAGCCGAACGCCATCATTAGGAACTCATAGTGTCCGTAACGGATTCGAAAAGTAATTTTCGGAATATCCTCCTCCGAAATCCTCAGTTGGTGATACCCAGATCGCAAATCGATCTTCGAGAAGCACTGTGCTCCCCTCAACTGGTCAAAGAGGTCATCGATCCTGGGTAGAGGATACTGGTTCCTCAGTGTCACCTTGTTGAGTTGCCGATAGTCAATGCACAAACGGAGACTCCCCTCCTTCTTCTTTACAAACAACACCGGTGCTCCCCACGGTGAAGTGCTCGATCGGACCTATCTCAAATCCACCAACTCATGCAATTGAGTTTTGAGTTCTCGTAACTCGGCCGGCGCCATCCGGTATGGTGCCTGAGATATAGGTCGGGTACCGGGGAGTAGTTCAATTGTAAACTCGATCTCCCGTGATGGTGGTAACCCAGGTAAGTCTTCCGGGAACACATCCAGAAACTCACGTACCACCGGTATCTCGTCGATACCCGGAGTATCACCCTTATCCGACACGACATGCGCCAGATAACCCTGGCATCCCTTCCGTAGAAGTTTGGTAGCAGTAAGTGAAGAAATAACTTCAGGAGGCGAACTGTCACGCTCCCCCTGGAAGATAACCTCTGGCAAACCCGGGCTTCGCAGAATCACTTGCTTGCTACAGCAATCGATGAGCGACCCATGCTCCGATAGCCAATCCATTCCCAAAATTACATCGAAGTCGTGGATATCCAAAATAATTAGATCCACTGGTAAATCCACATCCTCAATTCTCACCGGGCACCTCCGAATCACCTGATTCACAAGGTACACGATGCCCATCGGGGTGCCAACACCCATTTCACAATCTAAGGCTGATACCACACAATCAAGCATACCAGCACAACTCTTTGAAATAAAAGAATGTGTAGCCCCCGCATCCATCAATTCACGTACAAGAAGGTTTAAGATATGTAGTGTACCTGTAACCACGCCTGGGGCAGTCTTCGCCTGCTGCTGGGTCATTGCAAACACTTGAGCCCTAGGCCCTCCATTCCGTCCGCGTCCGCGTGCACCACACCCAGCACCACGGTCACCTCCCTGACCGCGACCTCCATTAGTGTGGGAAGCCGTACTCTGCACCACACTAGATCCCTCAGCGTCGTTGCTCTTGGACAACAGCGGCCAATCACAGGCATAGTGGCCCTCCTCTCCGCAAGCAAAACAGGTTACCGGCCTCGGCCTGTCCGAATGCCCACCAGAAGCTCCGCTCCAGGATGAACGCTACCCGGAGTTGTATCCTAATCCTCTGCCCTGAGAGCCTCCGCGTCGACCTGACCAGCCACGACCCTTGAAGGATGAGGGTGCTCCCATGTAGGCCCCTCCCTTGTTGTTCTTCTGGCCTGATGGCCCACGGTGTGGGCGATCCTGACGTCGCCCCTCGCCCGAAGGCTGTCGTGTCTGGTGTGCCGCCAGACTGGCCTCGACACGCACCGCAGCGTCGACCATATCTCTCAGAGAAGCATGAGTAGCAGCAGTCACACTTGCCCGGATCTCCCCTCGGAGTCCAAGCTCAAACCTTTGGCATTTGTCCTCCTCCGTGCTCACGAATGATGCAGCGAACCGGGATACTTTTCCAAAAGTCTGCTCGTAGTCCGCAACGGACATATCCCCCTGCTCCAGCCGCAGGAACTCAGCCTCCCGTGCCGCGCGAAATGATCGCGGGTAGTACTGGTCCAGAAATCGGGAACGGAAAGCTTCCCAAGTAGTGGTATGGACAGACCACCCAGACATTTCAAGGCCGTGCCACCATTGGTAGGCTCCTCCTTCCAGCAAGAAGGCCGCCAAAGTTACCCGTTCGCCCGGAGGGCAGTGCATCACCGTGAAGATCCTTTCCCATTTGGTGATCCAATCATGAGCATCTTCGGGGTTCGATCCCCCGTTGAAAGGAGTGGCTCCCAGACGTTGAGCCCGCTCAATGCTTGCGCATTCCATTTCCCTTTCCAGATCCTCGTCAGTTCGTGTATGAGGAATCCTCCTTGGAGGCATAACCAACTGTCAAGGGGCATAGATCAGTTAACCTTATCCTTAAACTCGAAAAGTAACTAGTACTAATCGCTAGTCTAGCATGCTGACCACAACCTAGTGCTCTGATACCAAGCTGACAGGACCCATCCCGATCCCACAGGGACCACAAGGGGACGTACCCTGCTCCCGTCTGACACCCAAAATTCATACCAATTTTTTCCTCAAATATCAAACGTATAAATAACCCAATTAAAGTTATACATCAAATCCGAATTAAACAGATGTCAGACAAGGGATGAAATCCAAAATTTCAAGTTGCGAGCACGACTCTAAAATAAACCTGCGGGTAAACCACCCAACAGGGGTTCAGGTACGCAGAAGTAGATCTATGCCTCAGCCTCAGGTTCCTCCTCAACCTCAGTAGCACGACCTGGAGGGGTTACCAAAAAAATAAGGGTGAGTGGGCCGAAACTCAAGTTTATAAAATCGTTTAGTAAGTGAAACATATAATTTACCCCTCCGTTTTCCAAACATGCATGCAACATTATTTAAAATCATTAATCATATAGTATGAACCATAAGGCATGTAATAAAACCATAAACATAATTTTAGCCACTGCACTATACACTCCAATCCCGACATCCCCGATGTCTAACGTCCCTGACGTCTAATAAGGTCACAATCACAAGGCTACGCGTGCCACTCGGGTCTCAATTTCGAGTTCAATCCCCGAACCCCGTTCGGGTACAGCATCCCCGATGCTTAGCGTCATAGACGCTGGACGTTCTAGACATCCGTGACCACTCCGGGGTACCTCATCTGGAGGAGACAGTATCATAAGAATAGATCTTTACAGTGCAGTATTAAATACATTTTATTGATATCCACATGCAAAACATATATGTATACATAGGTAAAATCCGAACCGATCGTTACGTTTCATCAGACGGGTCTCATGCCCAAATACCGTGAAACGTGCCATAACCGAAATTTCAATATCATCAAAACCATATCTTGATTCCAGCATGTGAACATATAAGTAAATCAGAAAACATTTAAGCATGCAAGGGTTTAATGAAATCGGGCCCACTCACAGTACAATGCTGCTGAAAACCGAACGTATACCCTAGTTCTGGTACAATGTACAATCCCTGTCAAGTCCAAAGTATACGTAAAGGTCAATTTAAACCCCTAACATTCAACCATGAAATCCTAGGCTAAAACCGGCCGGGAAAAGCCGCCCGAACACGCTTCCTGAGAAAATAAACCTCAATTTGACCAACTTAATGATCTCCGATCGACCCGAAACCACCGCCATTGGATCCGGATCGTCGAAACCTAAAGAATTATGGGGGTCCCACAAAAAACACTGTTCACACGCGCCCCCACGCGCCGGTCAACGCAGGAACAGTCCATGCTGACGTCATCGTTGACGTCATCTGATAGCTGTCAGGTCTGACATGTCAGACTCTGACAGGTGCCACGTGTCAACACCCGATTGGTCCACCTCACTGATCTGTCAGGCCACGTGTCAGATCTGACATGTGCCACGTGTCAGCACGGCACTGGTCCATGTCACTAACATGTTAGTAACACATGGCAGTCCCTGATTGGGCCACGTCACTGACATGTCAGTGCTGACTGTGCACTAACATGTGACACGTGTTGACACGAGAGTGGTCCACGTCACTGACAGGTCTGACATGGTGCCATGTCATCACCCCTGTCCTCAGACGGGTCGACCCGTTTCTCTGCAACTGGGTCGATCAGACCCGCGATCATGACCCGGTCACCATTTCATCATTTCTCAATCATTTTTGTTTAGGTTTGTTCCTAACTACTCGTCTTAATCCCAGAAACAGTTCTAGCTAATTAAAATCAGTAAACGAGGGCTGAATCGAAGACTTACCTCGATGAACAGACCCGGGTTCCCATCGCCGTTTAACCACCGTTCAAGTCACCTCAGACCATGAAATCACGTCCTAAAGTCTCCTACCAGTCCATAGAATCGAATAGGATCAATAGAACTCGACAAAACACGTTGGAAAACAGGCTTCCATTTTCTGAGTTTTTAAGCAGTTTCGGGTTAGGAACCACCTACCTTGCCGCCGTCTGCCGCCGTTCACCGCCGTCTCTCAGCCTCACCAGTGAGTCCCCCACACGCAGACACAGAGAATGGGTGGAGCTGGGGTGTTTGTTCGAAATGGACAGAATGTGCATTTCGGGTAGGAAATATAAAGAATGGAGGGAAAGGAAACAGACGGTCCAGATTTGATCTCAAGGATGAGATCAATGGTTCAGATTATATCTGGGGTACTTCAGATCAATAGCTGAGATCAAAAGTGGATTTTAATGCTATTTAATCCCATAGTGAATCTGATCCAATCTAGCCAATGGGTGAGTGACACTTGTCACTCATCCAGGTGTCCTCCAATCAGCATATCAGAATAAAATATTCGACATGAAAACCGAGACACGAACATCCCGATTTCACGTTTCTGACCATAACTTCCTCGTACGAAGTCTGATTTCGGCGTGCCGCCTGTCTACGGACTCAGGACATCGAGACCTACCTAACGGTCCTTGAGTCATGTGAAAATTAGTTGCCAAACGAAAAGTCAACATTCCCCCCCCCCCCATTCCAAATTACGGTAATGCCCCTGAACTTCCAATAGTCATAACTTTTTCCCTGATCGTCCGAATTAGACGTGCCACCTGTCTATGGACTCGTGACGTCCCGAACTACGTCACGGTCATTGGTCAAAGTCCATTTGACCCACCAATCAAAAAGTCGATAATTTGGCCATACCATTCACAAGGGTAAAAATGTCAATTCATATATTAAATTACACTATAAAAATCCTCGAATTTCCGGGGTGTTACACGTGTTCATCGGACCTAGGGTGAGTAAGATACGGGTCTAGAACGGTAAGGGAAAAACGGTAATTTTTAACTTAGAGGGGTATTTTGGTCTTTTGGCTGCATTGGGATTTGTGCACACCAGATAAGGTCAGGTGTACAGTGGAGATTGGGATATTTGTAGAGGGTTGAGGGGATGGTGACACGTGCAAGTTGTCTAGTGGGTTCTAGGGTGCACGGCTCCAATTATTTGGTTATGTGTTCGTGTGTGTGTTCGAACAAGAGAGAAAACAGAGAGGTGAGGCGGTGAGGATTTTGATCGATTCAGTGAGTGTGTGAGGGTTTTGTGGACTAGTGAGAGTGACAGAGAGAAGAAGGGAGGCTGGTGATTGGAATTGGGAGTGCAACTGTGCACGAATCACGGTGGTCGGAGGGTTCGATTTCTTTGGGAAACAGAGGGTTGTCGCAAGGATTGGTGGTGGTTGTGCCGGGTGTTAGTCCAATCCAAGCTGAGAGGGAGCTAGGATGGGTGAAGGAGACCCAGTGGACACCGTGGTGCATGGCGGTGCGAACGGCGGAGGACGAATCGACGGTAAGCTCAAATCCCCTGTTTTTCCCGATTTACTTAAACCAATAGTCGTGGACTTAGGGGCTGAGTCGAGGCGTTTGGTGAGTGGTGTGAGACTCAAGAGGTTCTTAGGAGTCGTCTAGGGTGGTTTCCATGACGGGGGAGTGTCGGGTTAGCCGGAAACCGAAACAGGGGTATCGGGCTGTTTTATTTCGAGGTTGAAGACGGCGGGTTAGAGGCTGTGTCGAGGTGTGAGAGTGAGGGGAATAGTTTGCTTAGGACTGGATTGTGAGAATGGTGAAGAAAGGGAGGAAAACGGTGAAGGTTTGGCAGAGAACCGTTCTCGCCGGTTCAGACTGGTCGAGCTGAGGAAGACGACGATGAACAGTACTCTGTGTGCAGGCGCATGAGGCCCACGCGCAGTCACTATGGGCAGCGCGTGGGGGCACGTGCGGTGATTTCCGGTGAAGAGTCCAACTGAGTTTTTGGTCTAGAAGTTGTAACGAGTCCAGTGGAATAAGTTTCGGGTTGATCGGACGTCGTTTGAGGTTAGTTCCGCGAGGTTGAAGGTTTAGGGTTCCGGTTCGTTACGTTTAGGACCCGGCGATTTTTGGGTAAAGTTAGGAGAGTCTTGGTAGACGTGTTAGTGACGTTCTTTGGTGACTTGTGACAGGATCGGGACTTCCCGAGGAAGCTGAGGAACGTACGGGACGTACGGGGCACGAGTGACGTGTCGGTGACTGTGAGTGGACCCTTTCTCTAAACTCGAGCATGCATAACTATTTTTCTATCATTGTTTTATGGTTTTATAGGTGATTTCATGATTGTTGAATATGTGGTGCTGGTTTTACAAAATTGCACGTTTTTCGAGAAAGTACAGTTTTTAGCACGTTTTTCGAGAAAGTACGGTTTTTAGCACGTTTTACGAGAAAAGTTTGGATTCTGATTTCGATGCTATGGTTTTGGGATTTCAAACGATAAATGGCTTTCAATGATTATAAAGGAGTTTTGGAACATGATTTTGATAATCGAGGTTTTCAGTTTTGAAATCGGATTTCGAGAATCGGAATTTGGTTTTAAAGTTGAAAAGTGGGATTTCCGGATTTTGGTTTGGAATGACGGTTCTGGACGCCGGAAGGGCTTCAGACCGGTGATTTCGGATTCGGGTTTGGATGAGGATTTAGAAATGGTTTTTCAAATGGTTTTGATTGGATTTGCTGGATCTTGTTATTGGGTTTAAAGACCCGGATATTGTGATTGACGGGGGACGGGTCCGGATTAGGTTTAAAGACTCGGATATTATTGAGGCCTGGATTGAGTTTAAAGACTCGAGAGTTTAAAGACTCGGATAGGTCCAGCAGGTTTGATCGGATAATGATTGTTTGAGACTTATGATTTATGATATGGTTTTATGATGTTTATGACGTGATTTCAGTAACTGCTTTCAATTCTGTTTTTATGACTATCTTTATGTGATTTATAACTGATTTCAGTAAATGGGTTATGCATGTGTGTTTTCAAAACGGAGGGCTAAAACCCTGGTTTTATTATGAAATGGTTTTCGGAAAGTATTTTATTATTTATGGTCCACTCACACCTTCTGTTTTAAATTGCCCTCCAGGTCGTGGAGCTAGCGCGGGGGTTGACATTGAGGCAGCGTCGGAGGCATAGAATACTCGAGAGTGACCCCGGAGTGCTTTAGATTTTCCGTTGTGCGTATACCTTGTTTATCGGTTTTCTTTCCTTTGTATTTTGGTACTATGCTCTGTACCTACGTTTGACTTTGGGATGTTTAACTTTTCTCCTGCGTCTGGCATGTATTTTTGGTGGTGTTTCGTGAGTTTACTTCATTTTAGTGTCGGGGTGTCAGACGGGAGCAGGATTTACCTCGGTTTTCGGGGTGGAACTGGGGTGGGTCCTGACATTCATTTTCCTAATCTTTTATGTTCATGACATTCTACTAGCTAGTTCTGATTTACAGCTACTAGAACACACTAAGTCCATGCTATCTGAAAATTTCGAAATGAAAGATCTTGGCCTGGCACATTTTGTTCTGGGTATAGAAATAGTAAGGGACAGGAAAAGCAAGCTTTTAGGACTTTCCCCGAGGAACTACATTGACAGGATTCTAAAGAGGTTCAACATGGAGAATTGTTCAAATGGGGAAGTTCCAGTGAATAAAGGAGATAAGTTACATAAGGACCAGTGCCCTCAAAATGAATTAGAAAGGTCTAAGATGAGGGACAAGCCATATGCATCATTGGTGGGAAGCATAATGTACGCCCAAGTGTGCACTAGGCCAGATTTAGCTTTTGTTGTCAGCCTGCTAGGTAGATTTCAAGCAAATCTAGGTAAACCTCACTGGACTACAGGAAAGAAGGTTTTGAGATACCTTCAAAGGACCAAGGACTTCATGATGGTCTATGGAAGGACTAATGATCTTGAATTAGTAGCCTATTCAGATTCAAATTTGGCAGGGTCCTCTCTTGATAGAAAATCTACTGGGGGTTATATTTTTATGATGATTGGAGGTGCAGTTTCATGGAAAACTGCAAAGCAGGCCACGATTGCAACATCCACAATGCAGGCAGAGTTTATTACGGTTTATGAAACCACAAAGCAGGATGTGTGGCTTAAAAACTTCATGGAACAGCTTAAGGTAATAGACTCAATTGATCAACCTATTACTCTTTACTATGACAATACTTCTGCAATTTTCTTTTCCAAGAACAACATAATGACCTCTGCTACACGGCTGATAGAAGTAAAGTATCTGCTTGTTCAAAAAAAGGTCAAAGATGGGATCATAGATGTGATACACATCAGCACTAAATCGATGTTGGTTGATCCCTTGACAAAGGCCTTGCCTGTGAATGAGTTCAAATCCCATGTTTCCAACATGGGACTTACGAATTCATTTGACTCACTTCATCAGTGGGAGTAAGATGTGTAAGGCTGTTTTGTTTTAGTTTTCGAATTGTTAACTCTCATATATGTTTTGAATATCGGAATTGCCTAATTTCCTTCAAAGAAATAATTGTGCGTATGAGGGCTTGAATTATGTAGCAGGTTAAAATAAATGTGAATTACTAAAAAAAAACGTTTTTGACACTTCCTGGTTGGAAATTATGGATTTTCTGATATTAGGGTTGTGGATTGATGTTATTCAATAATTCTCCCTTTTGACTAGATGAATTATTAATGAGTTTCATTCCACACTACTGATATGACCAAAAATGTGGGAGCATTGTTGTTAATGATGCTCACTGGTTTCTGAAACCAAGAAAGATGGCAAAGTACTGTTGTCACATGTCCACGGTGATTGCAAGGCAATGATGTAGCGTAGCACCAAAGCTTTTGCAGTTCTGTGAATGTGGGACAACAGTGACAGTCATGATTCAGGTTTTGTTCTGAGTTCATATGAGATTATTTAGTTTTATTATATGATTTAATAATTTTATATTCGAGAATTGTAAATAATAAATAATATAATCTCGTGTAATGCAAGATGGTGCACGGAGAGCGCCAAAAAGCCTTACGCAGGCACAGAGTTGCCTACATTAAGTCTAGGATATTATAATTCGTATTAATTTTTAATCTTCATGGATTTATAATTAATAATATTCGTATTAGAGAAATTTAAATAATAAATAGTGTAATATCGGGTAACGAGCAATGGCGCACAGAGCGTGTTGAAAATCCTCACGCAAGCGCAGGGAAAAAAATTATTTTAAAATTCAAAATTGATGAAAATATAGAGTCTAATTTTGGTAGCTGTAAAAACTGTCTAGTTATTAATAAATTTTTTGTCAATTTAAATTAAATTTGTCCAAAATTTTAGTTAGTTCAATGTGGATATTCTAAAATTCTCTGAATCGAGTCTCTACCCCTCCAAACTAGCCTGAAATAAGCTACATACAAATGGTTCATAGGTTGAGTGACAAAAGCAGCTAGACAAGTGGCTAAAGCTTAGGTGCTACCATTATATAAGAAATTATGATTGATGACCTTGAATAACTGCAGTAAATAACTATTTAACTATTTGGTCATCCTTAATTATGAATAATGATTCTAGAGGCTTTTTTTACATATATATATATATATAAGATATTTTATTTTAATTCTTCATATAAAACTAAGCAACAATATGAGCTAGTAACAAGCTAAGCAATATGCTCGTTTGATGGGGGAGAATTATTTCTGAGCAAACAATCCTAAATCTTCATATGGACTCTATAAGATACATCCCCCCGGATGTTGAATGGTGAAAGTTAAACTGTGACGACCTAAAAATTCGAAAGGGAATTTTGGGAATTTTAGAATGGAAATAACGATTTTACCCTTAGTTTAAGTGGTTAAATGTTGACTTATTGGCCGGGATACCTTTTGGACTCGACGTAAGGACCGTTGTGTAGGTCTCAGAGTCTTGAAACCGTAGACTGGCAGCACGTCAAAATCGGAGTCCAGACAGATTTGTTATGGGTCTAAAATGGTGAGGGGTAATTTCGTAATTCTACCGAGGGTATTTTGGTCTTTTCTTTCCTTGCTGAGTCAGCCATTGGGCGACTCAGACTCACTCTGTTAGTTGAGTGACATTTGTCACTCTAATTAATGGATCGGTGGCCTTGTTGGCCATGTGTGCGTGTGTGTTGTTGAATTAGTGTAGTCATGTGTGTGTAAGTTTAAACACTTGAGTACAATCAAGCAAAAAAAATCCAACAATCCTCAAATTCATTTTCCATATGAGAATCAAGGGAAATATAGAGAGAGAACAGAGTGAAAGAGACGATGAGGAAGGGAAATGAAAGAGAAGGATGGGGAAGATGGAGAACCTAGACCCGAAAGAAAACCTAGAAACCCGAATTTCATGATTGTGGATTCTTGAACTCGGATTCGATTTTGCACGATTAATTGGTGAAGTTGAAATCATTATCGTGTTTAGTGACTCATGGCGACAAAAATCGAGTTGAAACTTGGAAGCATTAGGCTTGGAATCGCCTGGATTGAAGAACTAGAAGTCAGCTGAAAACTATGATTTCGGGTTGGGATATGGAGGTGCAATCCATGTGTTTAGAGGTTAGAGAACTGTTATTGGACTTCAATAGACTCAATTGGATGAAATAATTGAGAGAATTGAACGTGATTTGGAGGTTTTCAAACCGTATTATAGAAACAGGTCGAATCGCCCGTTTTGCAGGAATTCGGGTGTGAGAGATGAACAGTGTAGGGCGTGTGGACTTCACGCACAGCCACTTGCGGCGGTACATGGGCACGATTATTGAGGTATAGTCAACATGAATTTTAGTGTAATTGATGTAACGAACATTTTGGCACAGGTTTTGAGTCGATCAGACACCGTTTTGATTTAGTTTCGAGTGTCCGAAGTGTTATATTTAGTTTTTAAATGAGTATTTGATCCCGAAAAATTAGGCGATTACAATGTGAGGTTACTTGAGGTGTTAGTGACCCTCGATAGTGGTTTTTGACAGGATTGGCAATTGCTGGAATATATGAAGGAGCGTAAGGCTCGGATTTGGACTGCATGGACGGTGTGAGTGGATATTTATTTTATAAATTGTGATGAATGCATAGTAAATGTTTTCCATGATTTATTTCATGATTTGAGTTGCTATTATTTGAATAGTGATTTGATATAAGTACCTGGTGATTTTATGAATATTTAATGATTCCGGGATGTGATTTTACAGATTTGCATGAAAATGGTATTTTGGGCTTAAGACCCTGTTGGAAATGGTTTTTGACTTGGTTTTGGAGTCAAATGTGAATATATGATTGAATTGATGACTTTTGGGTTTAGAAAATGAGTTATGGACACTGTTTTATGATGGTTTTGTGGAAACCGTTTTGGTGGAAACTATGTTTCGGGCATACACCCTGTTAAAATGTTTTGACTCGATTTGAGGCATGAATATTTGTGATATTGAGTTTAAAGACTTGTAGCTGAGGAGGCTTGATATGATATTGAGTTTAAAGACTCGTGAGTTTAAAGACTGGTTAACCCAGAGGCCTGATTCATTATTGAGTTTAAAGACTCGGAGTTTAAAGACTCGTTGCATATATATACATTGTTGAGTTTAAAGACTCGTGCTTATATTGATCTATGATTTGAAATCCAGTTGTTCATGTTTTACTCTATGCATGCATGTTTTAAGCTGGAGGGGAAAGATTTCGTTTTTGAAATGTATTTTCAAGTAATGTTATTTTTATCCACTCATACTTTTTATATTTTGATGACCATTTAAGGCGTGGCACAAAAATCGGGGCCGATCGAGAGGCGGAGGAATGATTGGGAATCAGTACAGTTATCCTTGGTCTGACGAGTGTTGAAGGTGTTTACGGAATTTTGGTGGACTTGTCAGATGGGAGCAGGATTAGACACGGTTATCAAAGTAATATTGGGACGGGTCCTATCATAAACTTTGATGCCTCTCTTAAATCCGTTCAAATTTTGGGGGCTGACTTTGTCATTCGTGGTCATTTGGGTCTTCCTTTGGTGGCGGGTGTGAAGAATGTAAGGCATGCAAAATGCCTTGTGATAGAAATTTTGGCTTTACTTAATGGATTGAAGGCTACTTATGACTTGGGATACCAAAAAGATCTAGTTGAGGGTGACTCCAAAATTGTAATTGATGCTATCAATGGTGCTCATAGCAGCTTGCTAGTGTCTTTGACAAAGCCAACATTTGGAATAGAAGTTTTTTATTCTCGATGTCTCATATGTTCTTCGTGAAGTCAACTTTTTATGTTGTTCTTCCCTTTTCTATGTTTCATTTTTGTATCAGAAAAAATAATGAGCTAGCAACTAAGTATCAAACTTACCATCCATGAGAGTTGAACCTTGAGACCTCTCATATGTTAGTGAAGATGCAATGCCACTAAATCCCAGTGCTAGCTTATGATTCTAGAGACTTTAACATTGCTGACTGTTGGTTGCTACATCATCTTGTGTAAAAAATTCGTATCTATATAGTATCGTATGAGGCATATAATAACAAGGATATTGGTGGATATAAGTCACATAGCCGAAAATACGATGCTGACTGTACATTTCAAGGTGATGGACAGTTAAGGATTCGTGAATTTGTAAGAAATAAACTGTTTCAAATGATCCGAGTTAGAGTCGAATTTAAAAATCACCGTCAATTAAATCGTTTTCCCTTTAGATAAGGGTTGAAATGGAAGTTTTAGTTGAGCACTTGCTAAATGTTGATGCACAAAATGTGCCAACTTAGGAGACGAATGCTGCTCAGCCACGTTATCTTAGACAGACCTTCAAATTAGGGTAACTGGTCGGTCAGTTAGAAGTAAGCACTAGTGTGGTACCAACCTAAGGGTATTCTGACGCCCAAGTTAGTGGAGAGTCCGTGTGTAAGGAGTGAGTGGTGAATATTAATTTTTAAAGTATGTGTCAATAGTAATTTGTATGGGTGTGATGTTTGCAATAAAGTTATTCTTTCGATGTGGGACAAAGAGCATTCATTCTGAGATTGATATGTGGAAGGCTGGGGTCTATGTAACGAGCTGTCCCGAATTTTGGGATTAGTTTAGTGAGTAATTTCGGATTAACGTGACTAATCAGGGATTAGTCTTGAGATTTCGGAAGGACGGTGTAAAATGACGATTGTGCCCCTAGGAATGGGTGAAAAGTTGACTTTTTACCCATGAGATCAAATGGACTTTGACCGATGACCGTGACGTAGATCAGGACGTTACGAGTCCGTAGACAGGTGGCACGTCGAATTCGGAATTCAATGGGAAAGTTACGGGTCTAGAATGGTTTACGGCACTATTCATACAAACCAAGGATTTCGACACGAGGCATGATTTGATTGGGGAAAAATCAAGAAGGACCCACCAGATGAGTGACAAGTGTCACCCATCTGATTAGCCCAGAACCCAATATTTTGGGGTTCTTACCCTCATCAGTCATCTTCATCTCTCATTTTCTCTATTTTTCTCCCAAACCCGTACACGCAAACCCACACCACCACCTCTCAATCATTATTCTTTCCTTGTGACCCGTTAATAGAAAGTTGGAGAGGACAGTGAGACGATCACGACGGTGGCCACGGCGGAGCAACGACAGCAGAGGTGAGGAAATCGAACCCGTAGTCCGTTTTGAGTTCAAAAATGGAATTTTTGGTTTGGGCAAGTATTGACTGATTTGGTGGCTTAGACGAGGTCCTTGGAGGTGAGTCGAGTGTATTAGGCTTGGTATCAAGGATCGCGGTGGCCGGAGTCGACTGTAGAACGAATTTGCAAGTGGCCAGTTACTGTTACTATACGAACAGTTATGATCCCGTCTTGATTTCTTAGTTTCAATCACGTAGATCGATAAGGTAGGCTAGGATGATAACTTAGGAAGAAATCCCATCAAAATCGGTTATGAAATGAAGAAACAGTGGCCAGGTCAGGTATGCGGGTCTGCGCCACCCGGATTGCAGGCCTGGACAGAGGTTGAAGACGATGATGACGTCAGTGGGTGACATCATCATCTAACAACTGTTAGAGGTGGACCAATGGGGCTTGAAACGTGTCACATGTCAGTGCCTAGTCAGCACTGACATGTCAGTGACGTGGTCGAATCACAAGCTGCCACGTGTCATTAACATGTCAGTGACGTGGACCAATGGAAAGCTGACACGTGGCACTGTCAGATCTGACAGGTAACAGCTGTCAGAGTTATTAGTGCTAAGGTCATACTGACGTTAGCGATGACATCAGCCATTGACCATTGACCGCTGATGTTTGCGTTGACTTTACTGACGTCAGCAGCGTTGACTTTTTCCTGCTTTGACCACACGCATGGGGGCACGAGAGCGAGATTTTCAAGGTGGGACTAGTGTCGTTCGAAGGGTTTTGATGATCCGGATACAATGGTAGTGGTTTAGGGTCGTTCAGAGATCGTTAGGTTAGTCAATTGAGGTTATTCACCTCCGGAACATGTCTGGGACACATTGACTTTTCCGAGAGTTTTGGGTTTTTATCCTATAAACTTGTATAGATAGTTAGTGACCTTCGGGTATATTTTGGACAAGATCAGAAATCCCAGAGATGGCAGATTAGCCTCCGAGAGGCTTATGACACGTGTATCGAGGTAGCAGCTAGGATGGTCTGTGAGTGGACTTTTGTTTTCGAAATATGATGCATGCATAACTTTGTTATATGTTTTATATCTATGTTTTGAATTCCTTGAGTACCTATGTTTGTGGTATAAGGTATTTACATATTTGCACGTATTTCAAGGCGTATAGTTTTATGTTGGATTTATATGTGCTTGTGTTTTCAATAATGGTTTGATAGAATGGTTTTGGATTTGGAAATATGGAATCGGGAATGAGACCCATTTGATTTTGAAACTATCGGACTTGGAGTCCATTTGATTTAATGAGATATCGGGCTGGAGGCCCATTTGGTTTACATGATCGGGCTAGAGGCCCAGTTGGTTATGATATCGGGCATGAGTCCCATTTGTGGTTTATAAATATGATTTCAGGTTCGGAGACCCTAAAACGGATTTCTATTTGAGTACTTGGATTTCTGGATTTAAGTTGGTTTTATGGAAATTCCGAGCATGGCCCCTTTCGAAAGTTTTGAAATGATTTTACAAATTGTTGTCCATATACCATCCTTATATGAGGATATGTGGATGGACTCCTTCAGATGTATGGGACATTAGGGAAGTCACGGCGCATTGCCTACGAGGGTTCATTGCACGAAGCGACTTGACCGTATAGTAACTCAGGAGCAGGATTGCTATGATTAGACGTCTAGAACGTTAGACATTTGGGATGTCAGAGATTGACCCGAAGATACCCCGGGTAGCACGCGTTGCTTAGACCGTGATATAACGTCAGGGACGTCAAGCGTTTGGGACATCAAGCGTCTGAGACGCTAAGCATCTGCGATGCCGAGGATAGGTATTTGGTAAACATGATTTATTGGATTTATGAAATGGTGTTACTGTGTTTAATAAATGGATTTAGGTTGTGGCCCACATGGACTTGGATTTACGGATTTCGGTGTTTTACAGTTTTGGGCTAAGGCCCTAATGATCGGAAGAAGAAAATGGCTTTGGGTTTATAAACGTTTTTATTATATTTAATTTAACTGGTTTATGAATGCAGGCATAGTTTTATGTGAAGGGCATAAATGTCTTTTGTTAAATGAGTTTTATTAAATTATTTATTTTCGTCCACACACAGCTTTTTTGGGTTTTTTATGCCCTTCAAGCTGATCGCGGATGCGGGCTGTAATAAAGATCGAGACTTCACACTCCGCCACTGATCCTAGCGCACTCTAAAAGCCCAAATGGGCTATTGGTTCAGGTTATCCATTGTCTGGCCTTGGCATTACACGAGAGTTAGACGGGTGTCTGTCCTTCGTGTCGTACATGGGTTAGACGGGAGCATGGCACATCCCGCATAATCCCGGAGGAATTGGGATGGGTCATGTCAAGGTGGTATCAGAGTGAGGTTTACATGTGGTACTCTAATACCAGAGTGGTATCAGAGTGAGGTTGTCAGTTTGGAACCAAAGCATTGGTGCGCAGGTGTTGTGGATGTGATGTCTATACGAGGATCAGCCCGTCATCAACCTGGACGATGGGGTAAATAGTACGAGATTTAGTTTAAAGGAATCATGGCGCATCTATGGAGTGTATCGACGTCATAGATTTATTGGTGCCATGGTTTAGAGCTGGACCCAAGAAGGGTAGTATATGACGAGATTGCGGAGTTAAGACCATTTATTGGTCATGCTAGGCTGGTTTTGCTGCTCTCAGAAGCCGAAGTCATGACGATCAATTAGGTCAAGTTGGGAGTATGCTGCACCCAGTAGCTAGGTTCATCGAACCCTAGTTGTGACTGTTGGTTTGGAGAATATGAATACAACGGAGTTAGTAGATGGCCTTTTTGGGCGACTCTAGTTAAGTCTAGCTAGAGACTGTAGAGGTTGGTTGGCATGACACTAAGTGAAATGATGAGATCCAATTCCCATGTACCATTGAGATGATGCTTAGGGGTTCAGCCTTGGACCGAATAGTAGTGTTTGGGGACCTAGTGAGTTTAGTGAACCTAGTGGAGTTAGTTGAGGCTAGTGAGAATTGGGTGACGTTGAGGGACATTCCTCATTCTCTTTTTCTAGTATGGTTTGTTAGAGTGGTTGTACCCGGAGTTGTGGGGTACGAGGGAAGCAAGTTCCTCCAACCCGAGTATGGATTAAAGGGTTTAGCTCGGTATGAGTAGAGATTTAAGTTTGGTGGGATGCGAGCACTAGATAGGAGATATTGAGCCACGAGCTGAGGATGTGACTCTGTAGTGATGTGCTCGTGTTCGATGTGGACCGAACAAGGACATCCGATAAAAATAGGGATGTCTCCTTTTCGTTTATTCTTTGTCATGGTGGTTTTATCAGAATAGCGCAGCGGAAGCGTGGTGGACGCATGCTTGATTTTGGGTCATTAATCAAGAGAAATTGGTGAGTTGAGGCAGTACGAAGAATTTATTTGAAGTTATAAGAAGCCGAAGAGAATCAATGGAAGTTTTTAGCTTTGAGAAAAGGATTAAGCATTACAGTAATTATCAGAGGATACTCTTAGTCGGAAGAGGTGACTTCTCTTTTTCCGTTTGGTTGGTTAGAGCTTCTGGCTTGGTTGTCAATAGGATTGGGAGACTTGAGATGCCACAACGGGTTCTTGGATAGATACGGACTAGATGTAATCTAGCGGTGTTTGAGATGTGTTGGGACTCTTCCCAACAGTGATTGAGAGGACAGATGTGATGGAGATGATTAAGTGGTGATTGGACGAAACGGTATAAAGGAAGACGCAACTAGTATCATGGGAATTAGTGGTCGATTTGTCAGATATGGTGGTATGCAGACTTTTAGCTTCATATCACATAGACGCCTGTTGTGACTCCTTAATCGAGTTGTACATCAGGTTAGGTTGGATTGACATCCTTTTGGACGTGCATAAACAGTATAAACCGACAAGCGGGTTGAGTAGTTGGATTAGTTACGGACACGTGGATGAGGTCCAAGTGAGTGTGGACTTGGCAAGTCCAGTGGTTGGAAAAGATAGGTATGCTTTCAACATGGTTGGAACTTCGGAATCAAGAGAAGTTGTGAATGTGATTCCGAATTGGGAAGGAGTGGTGAGTGTGGTGAGCGTGACGTGTGTAGTGGGGATTGTGTTTACGCTCACGTAGGATGATTTTTGATGTCATCGTCTTGGGTCATCCTTGAATTTCCCTATGTAGGTGTCAAAGTTGATCTGACATAGGGAATTGAGACAAGGGAGTCTCGATAGGTAAGCATGACAAGGAGTGACTATAACTGATCGTTATGAGGTAATTGTAGAGAACCCACAGTCTAGACGTGTTCCATCTTTGACTGAGCTGTTCAGGTGTGTAAAAGGTGATGAGTAGTGATGTGACAGCAAGCGATTCAAAGAGCGTGTAAGACCCTAGGAACCAAAATCTAGTTGTTATCTAGGGGAATAGTACTGATGATTATGCTAAGCTAGGAGCAGAGGAGAATCGTATTATAAGACGAAATTATTATCCAACCTTTGTCTTGGATATGTGGGTAAGTATGGGATTAATTCGGAATTGTTCTGTGTTGGATATGTGAGTGAGTATGGACCTTGGATTCATTCACTTAGACTGGTGGTGTTGGTGATGAGAGTGCGTTGATGGGATTGGCTCCCTTTCGGAGTCAATCTAGTGAGATTTGGTAACGGAATGAGTAGGATGTGTTTGGGCTTGGAATGGTGATATGTATGGTACGGGATTGGACAGATGGACTCCAGAATATAACCTTGATTGGTAGATTAGCCTTGTATTGGACGTTAGATGCAAGGATGTTTTGTGTACTTGGGGCATGCGCTAGTAGTGATGGTGGATGTGTTGGTGATCGGCTTAGTTCCGATGTAGTTGGTTTTGGTGAGGACGTGGACTGGACATTGGATACTGTGTGCTTGTCTGGAGTGATCTTGTAGGGTTTAGTGATTGATGTGAGCACCTACTTAGGGTCGTGGATGCTCAGGTGGCTAAGAGCCATGGATGGCCAGTGGAACCCTAGAGAGGAGATGTATTATCACTACTAGGTAGGCATTCGATGCGATCCAGTTACACACAGGTAGAGTGAGACGTGCATGGTGTACCCACAGGTTGAGTGAGTTGGTGGTTAGTGTAACCACAGGTGGGGTGAAAGGTCAGGTTTCTTTACACGAAGTGACTGCCCTATGACTCTGGTGGAGTCAGCATGGATCGACGAGGGAGTTGACTAATGTGAGTACCGAGGAAAATAAATGCCGCCATTTTGAGCTTGGATCAGTTAGGTGAGATTCGTGCCATTGTGACGGCAGAATCTTACGCTACATTGAATGAGTTGTAATGCGAGGTACCCATCGTATGACTCCAGCATGGGTTGAGGTTAGTGTCGTGACTCGAGTAGTAAATTGTCAAGGAGATATCAGTGACTAAATGCCGGTTGGAGCTCTTATACCAAGATGGTATTATCAAGTGGTGACAGTTGGGAGGTGCCCGTATAATAACATAATTGTTAGGTGGCGTACACTGAATGTGAGGCCTAGGTGTGAGGCAGGTTGGATTTCCACGAGTTGGAGTTGGAAATGGGATTAGTTGGAATTTAGAGGACGAAATTATTAAAGGGGGAATCTTGTAATGACCCGTCCCGAATTTCGGGATTAGTTTAGTGAGTAATTTCGGATTAACGTGACTAATCAGGGATTAGTCATGAGATTTCGGAGGGACGGTGTAAAATGACAATTTTGCCCCTAGGAATGGGCTAAAAGTTGACTTTTGACCCGGGCGGTCAAATTAACTTTTATCGATAACCGTGACGTAGATCAGGACATATATTGGGACATTATTAGTCCGTAGATAGGTGGCACGTTGAATTCAGACGTTCAACAGGAAAGTTATGGTTCTAGGAAGGTTTATGGCACTATTCACACAAACCGAGGATTTCGACATGTGGAATGATTTGATTGAGGAAAAATCTGGAAGAACCCACTAGATGAGGGACAAGTGTCACCCATCAGATTGGCTCATAACCCAATATTTTGAGGTCCTTATCCTCATCAGTCATCTTCGTCTCTCATTTTCTCTGTTTTTCTCCCAAACCCCGTGAAACCCATAACTCGTACACCCAAAGCCACACCACTACCTCTCAATCATCATCCTTTTCTTGTGACCCGTGAACGAAAGTTGGAGAGGATGGTGAGACGATTACGACGGTGGCCAAGACGGAGCAACAATGAGAGAGGTGAGGAAATCGAACCCATAGTCTGTTTTGAGTTCAAAAATGGAGTTGTTGGTTTGGGCAAGTATTGACCGATTTGGTGGCTAGGACGAGGTCCTTGGAGGTGAGACGAGTTGATTGGGCATGGAATCGAGGATCGTGGTGGCCGGAATTGACTGCAGAATGAATTTGCAGTTGGCTGATTACTATTCCCAAATGACTGTTATGATCCCGTCATGATTTCTTAGTTTGGATCATCGATAGTTTAGGCTAGGATGATCACATAGGAAGAAATCCCATCGAAATCGGTTAAGAAATGAAGAAACGGTGGCTGGGTCGGGTCTGTGGGTCTGCGCGACCTGGATTGCAAACCCGGACGGAGGTTGGAGACGATGATGACATCAGCAGGTGACGTCATCATCTGACAGCTGTTAGAGGTGGACCAATGGGGGCTTGACATGTGTAATTAGGCACTGACATGTCATTGACGTGGCCCAATCACGAGCTGCCACGTGTCACTGACATGTCACTGACGTGGACCAATGGCAGGCTGACACATGGCACTGTAAGATCTTACAGGTGTTAGAGTTGTCAGTGCTAACGTCAGCCGTTGATCGTTGACCGCTGACGTCAGCGTTGACTTTTCCCAGCGTTGACCATGTGTTGACCACAAGCATGTCGGCGTGTGAGCGTGAGTTTCAAGGTGGGACTAGTGTCATTTGAAAGGTTTCGACAATTCGGATCAAATGGTGGTGGTTTCGGGTTCATCAGAGATAGTTAGGTTGGTCAAATTGAGGTTTTTCACCTCGAAAAATGTGTCCGGGACATGTTGACTTTTCCGTGAGTTTTGGGTTTTATCCTATAGACTTGTATAGATAGTTAGTGACCTTCGAGTATGATTTGGACAGGATCGGAAGTTCGGAGATGGCGGATTAGCCTCGGAGAGGCTTATGTCATGCGTATCGAGGTGATAGCTAGGATGGTCTATGAGTGGACTTTTGTTTTCAAAATATGATGCATGCATAACTGTTTTATATGTTTTATATCTATGTTTTGATACCTTGAGTACCTATGTTTGTGGTATTTGGTATTTACGTCTTTGAACGTATTTTGAGGCATATGATTTTATGTTGGATTTCTATGTGCTTGTGTTTTTAATAATGGTTTGATAAAATGGTTTTGAATTTGGAAATATGGAATCAGGCATAAGACCCATTTGATTGGGAAACTATCCAACTTGGAGTCCATTTGATTTAATGAGATATCGGGCTGGAGGCCCATTTGGTTTACATGATCGGGCCAGAGGCCCAATTAGTTATGATATAGGGCATGAGTCCCATTTGTGGTTTATAAATGTGATTTCGAGTTCGGAGACCCTAAAACGGATTTGGATTTGAGTACTTGGATTTCGGGATTTATAATAGTTTTATGGAAATTCCGAGCATAGCCCCTTTGGAATGTTTTGAAATGATTTTACAAACTGTTTTCCATATAGCATCCTTAATGAGGATATGTGGTTGGTCTCCTCCAGATGTCTGGGACAATGGGGAAGTCACGGCGCATTTCCTGCGAGGGTTCATTGCACAGAGCGACTTGACCGTATAGTGACTCAGGAGCAAGATTTCTATGATTAGACGTCTGGGACGTCAAACATCGGGGATGTCAGAGATTGACTCAAAGAGACCATGGGCAGCACGCGTTGCTTAGACCGTGATATGACGTTTGGGACGCTAGGCATCTGGGATGCCGATGATGGGTATTTGGTAAACATGATTTATTGGATTTATTAAATGGTGTTACTGTGTTTAATAAATGGATTTGGGCAGTGGCCCACATGGACTTGGATTTACGGATTTTGTTGTTTTGTGGTTTTAGGCTAAGACCCTAATGATCAGAGGAAGGACATGGCTTTGGTTTTATAAACGTTTTTATTATATTTAATTTAACTAGTTTATTAATGCATGCAATGTTTTACGTGAACGGCATAAATGTTTTTTGTTAAATGAGTTTTATTAAATTATTTATTTTCGTCCACTCACATCTTTTATGGTTTTTAATGTCCTTCAGGTTGATCGCGGATGCGGGCTGTAGTAGAGACCGAGCCATCACACTCCACCACTGATCCTAGCGTACTCTGACACGACCCGTCCCAAATCCCTCGGGATTAGCGTGGGACGTGTCTGCTCCCGTCTGATACGAAGTGTCAGACCAAGGATATTTTCATCCTTTGCCCAATTGGCGTTATCAGAGTACGCCAGGATCGGAAGGAGGAATGTGATGTCTCGTCTCTGTTACAACCCGCATCCGCGATCAACTTGAAAGGCATTCAAAATACAAAAGCTATGAGTGGAAAAACAAATAATTTATAAAAATATTTTTATAAAAAGACCTTTATGCCCTTCACAAAAAACATATGCATGGATTCAAAAACCATTTCTCAAACATAAAATACGGGGCCTTGCCCCAAAATCATCCCAAAGTACCAGGGACCTCAACCCAAACCAAAACACATGGGAACTCGTCCCAAATCCAGCTCATATGGGTCTCAGCCCAAAACCAATACGCGTGGGTCTCAGCCCAACGCCGTCTCAGTGAAAACTCGTACACATATACATATATACATATATAACCCATCCTAGGCACTTCCGAGAAGATGCCAACTCGGGGCACACAGCCCCTAGGGAGCACATCCCCGATATATGTCACGATTTCTCTATATATATAAGTATGCATACTACTCAGGGTCTCACTCCGAGTCTTCTCCCAGAAATTCTCCATCTGGGAGGCTCTATCTTCGGACCTAGTCCGATCATCTCTCCGGAATCTGGTCTGGGACCACCCATAACTCCCACTCCTAGAACGGGATCCTGATGGGGATACCCAGTCTGGTCTGTTGATCACGACACTCTAGGTCGACGTCTAGAGGAGACCAATCAATACGCTCGTAAGGAGGGTATATACATACTAATATAAGAAAACCATAATACGGGACTCACGCCCGATAACACAAAGCAACTAGGCATCCAGCCCGAACTTAGGACTCAATAGGGCCTTTAGCCCAATATCACAATAATTGGGCATCGAGCCCGAACTCGTAAATCAATGGGGCATCGAGACTGATATCTCAGGGTCAATCACGATTCTGATCATAGCGATGCGTGCAACCATCAATACAGAACTGCTCGCAATCCTGGTATGTCGCCGTAAGCACATCACTGTCACGACCATCTTAAGACCATGGTGCACACGTCTCTGATCGATCCTCTAAATCGTCAGCACTCCGAAGTCGAGCCTCTAGTGGCTTCTCAACAACGAAACTTGCATCGTGACCTCTCAAGAAGGAACGCGTCCCAATCTGGAGGCGAGCATCTCGTCGTCCGTCACCGTGCACACCGCACCAGTCACGACCATGACTCAGACCCATAGGTCATCAATAGGGCCTCATGCCCGAGTCAAACCAAATCCAAATGGTTCTCATGCCTGATTTTACCATTTCAAAACCATTTCATTAAAACTGAAAGCATAAGCGAGTAAAAACACGTATAAAACTTGAAAACCTTGAAATACGTGCCAATACGTAAACACACACAAAAATTCACTCAAGGCATCACCAAACACATATTAAAACAATTATAAAATATTTTTGCATGCATCGATTTCAGAAAGAAAGTCCACTCACAGACCGTCAGCGTTGTTGCCTCGATAAGCGCGACATACGGCTTCTCGGGTCAATTGTCGTCTCTGGGGTTCCCAAACCTGTCCAAATCACTTTAGAGGGTTACTAACTACTTAATTAACCCCTCACTAATGCCCTCTAAATTTTTGGGATTTTTAACTATTTTTAAACGCACTCCGAAACCTTCGGACAGCCCGAACTATATCGAGACGATGTCCGATCGACTCGAAACTAGTCCCAAAATGTTCGTTACATTGAATAGATAATTTCACATGTTGGAACCACCCCTAAAATCTCCCCCCATGCGCCCGCACGCACCGTCTAAAGTGGCTGCGCATGGGAGCCACGTGCCAGAACTGTGAATCTTCTTCTTCCTCGGTCAGGCCGGTAGAACCAAGAGACGTTGCAACCATGTTGGAAGCATACTCAACTTTCCCAATTACCGAGCTAGAAGTCCTCTTTCCCGACCAATAGTATTCTATGGTAATCTTTCCTTCAGGACTAAACACCACCATTGATTCCCTTCGGCTTCTTCCTTTTCCGTTCACGTGGGAAACCGAATTCGTACGTCCCAATCCTTATGGGATCCAAATTCAGCACCTAACACTCTTGTCATCCGTCCGCAACGACCTAGGGACAGGTACCTTGAATCTAGGTACAGCCGATACCTCGCCAAACCAGGTATTAGGTATACCCCTCACTGAGCCATGTGGGATTCTCTCTGTCCCGTTCAGTGCCCACCGAACTCGCACGGCTATTACGCTATGGCACAACTATCAACTCGGTCACATCAACTCACTCGGACATCATCTGCATGTCCGCAAACAATCCAATTCGCCTATCCATTTATGACCATTTATGCACATCCAAAAGGATGTCAATTCATCCTAATCCGATGTGCCAACCGACTACAGAGTCACAACAAGCTCCTGCTGGGATTTGCAGACAACTCTCTGTGTCTACCAATTCCGACCCTCTGGTCACTAATCCTCACGATAGTCCTTTCATTATCCATTCTTTCCAACCAACAACAACTGTCGATAACTATTGTAGTGACCCATTCTACTTCTCACAATCCGATTTCTTCTCAAAACAATGCACACGAAACTCAGGAGGTATGGTCAACCGCAGTCACCCAAACCATCTGCATCACTATTCTCAAGAATCTACGCTAGCCGACGAATCCTACTCATCGTGTAGTAGTAGAATTCAACCATGAGCACATCACGACTGAGCTACTCTCGGCTCGTGGCTCGTCATCTCTTCTCGTTATCGTCATCGCATCACTGCCACATGGAGTGCAAATCAAATCAATCCTATGACCCTGCTCAAACTGAGCAATCACCACTTCTCTCTGTTACCTCACAAAGGTAGTGTGGCACATTGGCCAACGCCCGTAGCTCATCTTCTTCTGTAATCACACTCGGTCGTGACCGAGCCAACTCCCTAAACCACTGCTCGTACTGTGCGTCACCACGCACCCTCATATCCTCGTCACGATAACCTGAGTCTATCCAACTCGATATGACTCGACGATGTCCATCGATAGCGGCGTCTGCCATAACCTCGTGCAGACAGATCTCATAAACACTCTACTATCGAGACTCCAAAACTACGCGGTCAACTCACCGCCAGTACTAACCGCTCAACACCCAACATCCATCAATCGGTCCATCTCCGAATCCGATCGACAAGCATTGTTCTCCTGGTCACTTGTCCAATCAATCGCCAACTAGGGTTACTACAACCCGGCTGCTCACTACAGTACAACCAACTTGACCGATCCCTCGCCTCGACTCCAAAGGATCGTCGTACCCAGATACTGGCGTCCAACCAACCAGTAACCACAATCTGAGGATCTCGTCCTCTCGTAACTCTACGACGCCCAGCCGCTGGCCTCCACAAGAACTTGGCCCAATTCCGTGCCTAATGCTGCACTACTGCTACACGTCGTACTCGTATCCTGCTATGTTGCACAACAAATACTCTGGGAATCTCCTATCAAATAGGATCGACGGTCCTACTCCAACCAGTCTCAACAAAAGTCCTCACGCATCTGGCTGCTCCGAGCAGCACAATCTCGATCCTTGCGGTTCTATCATGGACGATCCCCACCTCCAACCTCCACGGATTCCACGATGCTCCATTCCATGTCCGTCATGACGCCTCGGTAGTCCTGACTCTTGGATTTTCTTACGGTACCTACTGGTCTCCTGGCTCCTATCTCCAGTAACACGACGGTCCTAAGCTGTTAGCTTCATACGCGTATTAATCTCGCTCAGGATCCAACCTCTCGCAAGACACGGCATGCACAGCATGCACGGCAGAGGATGCCAAACTGACCTCACAAGGTCGCACCTCGTGTTAAACATACACGAACTAGGGTCGATTCGACCGAATCCTCATACTAGTACCCTAACTATCAGGTTGATGACGAGCTTTTACGACTGGAGAGACATCACATCCTCGATCTACGCACTCTCTGAAAGTAAAACACGCTCTGATACCAACTTGACAGGACTCGTCCCAAATCCCTCGAGATTAGCGTGGGATGTGTCTCTTCCCGTCTGACACGAAGTGTCAGACCAAGGATATTTCCGTCCTTTTCCCAAAAGGGCTATCAAAGTACGCCAGGATCCGAAGGAGGAATGTGATGTCTCGTCTCTGTTACAACCCGCATCCGCGATCAACCTGAAGGGCATTCAAAATACAAAAGTTGTGAATGGACAAAAAAAATAATTTATAAAAAATATTTTCATAAAAAGACCTTTATGCCCTTCATGAAAAACATATGCATGCATTCAAAACTCATTTCTCAAACATAGAATACGAGGCCTTGCCCCAAAATCATCCCAAAGTACCTGGGACCTCAGCCCGAACCAAAACACGTGGGAACTCGTCCCAAATCCAGCTCATATGGGTCTCAGCCCAAAACCAATACGCGTGGGTCTCAGCCCAACGCCGTCTCAGTGAAAACTCGTACACATATACATATATACATATATAACCCATCCTAGGCACTTCTGAGAAAATGTCAACTCGGGGCACACATCCACTAGGGAACACATCCCCGATATATGTCACGATTTCTCTATATATATGAGTATGCATACTACTCGGGGTCTCACTCCGAGTCTTCTTTCAGGAATTCTCCATCTGGGAGGCTCTATCTTCGGACCTAGTCCGATCATCTCTCCGAAATCTCGTCCGGGACGACATCATAACGCCCACTCCTGGAACGGGATCCTTATGGGGATACCCACTTTGGTCTATGGATCGTGGTTTTCCAGGTCGACGTCTGGAGGAGACCAATCAATACGCTCTTAAGGAGGGTATATACATACTAGTATAAGAAAACAATAATACGGAACTAACACCCAATAACACAAAGTAACTGGGCATCCAGCCCGAACTTAGGACTCAACAGGGCCTTTAGCCCAATTTTACAATAACTGGGCATCGAGCCCGAACTCGTAAATCAATGGGGCATCGAGCTCGATATCTCAGGATCAGTCACGACTCCGATCATAGCGATGTGTGCAACAATCAATCCAGAACCGCTCTCAATCCTGGTATGTCGTCGTGAACACATCACTGCCGCGACCATCTCAAGAACATGGTGCACACGTCGCTGATCGATCCTCTAAACCATCAGCACTCCGAAGTCGAGCCTCCAGTGGCTGCTCGACAATGAAACGTGCATCGTGACCTCTCTGGAAAGAACGCATCCCAATCCGGAGGCGAGCGTCAAGTCATCCGTCGCCGTGCACACTGCACCTGTCGCGACCACGACTCGGACCCGTAGGTCATCAATAGGGCCTCATGCCCGAGTCAAACCAAATCCAAATGGGTCTCATGCCCGATTTTACCTTTTCAAAACCATTTCATTAAAACTGAAAGCATAAGCGCGTACAAGCACGTATAAAGTCCGAAAACCTCGAAATACGTGCCAATACATAAACACACATAAAAATGCACTCAAGGTATCACAAAACACATATTAAAAAATTTATAAAACATTTATGCATGCATCGATTTCAGAAAGAAAGTCCATTCACAGACCGTCCGCATTATTGCCTCAATACGCACGATGTACGCCTTCACGGGCCAATAGTCATCTCCGAGGTTCCCAAACCTGCCAAATCACTTTAGAGGGTTACTAACTACTTAATTAACCCTTCACTAAAGCCCCATAATTTTTCAGGATTTTTAACTATTTTTAAACGCACTCCGAAACATTCGGACAGTCCGAACTATATCGAGACGATGTCCGATCGACTCGAAACCAGTCCCAAAATGTTCGTTATATCGAATAAATGATTTCACACGTTGGAACTACCCCCAAAATCTCCCCCCACGCGCCAGCACTGTGGATCTTTTTCTTCCTCGGTCAGGCTGGTCTGAACCGACCGGACCAGTTTTTCCTGCAACAGTGGTCTAGCCAAACCGACGTGGTCGGTTCAGGCCTCTAGGCCGTTCAGTCTTCATCCTTTCTTTTCCTAATCGATCATATTCTTCCTATTTTGATCCTAGGAACCTAAATATATAAATTAAAACACCTAAAACCTATTAAAACCTATCGGTTTGATTTTGTCCTCATGGTTCAAAAATTCCAAAAACTCCCCAGGGCTTCCTCAGCCCCTAACCATCACCAAAACCATCCTATTATCTTCCTAACAACCCAATAAGCCCATTCTAATCACTACAAATGGCCCATAATGATTGAATCCAAAGAAAATACAAATTGGACAGAACCGATACCTTTGTTTGAGTTTTGCCCCTGCCGTCCACGGCAGCGCCGTCTTGGCCAGTCACCACCTTCTTCAAGTCCTCACTTCATCCTCTTGGTCCCCCAGTCATGATTAGGAAGGGAAGGGTTTGGATGGGATGAGGGTGATCGGGTTTTGGGTTTGGTAGATGGGAAATGGTCGAACACAAAGGAAGGGGAGGATATGCATGAATTATTTGGGCTGGGCAATGGATGGGTGACACTTGTCACTCATCCATTGGGCCTATCCAAAATATCTAGGCCCCACTTGCTGACAAATAACTTCCGTCTCGAAAAACGTGCAATAGTACGTTCGAACTTCCGTGAACCGTAACTTCTCCGTCGAACGTCCGAATTCGACGTGCCGCCTGTCTACGGATTCGTATCGTTCTGATCTACGTAATGGTCCTTGGCCCTCGGCCATCGGACCTCCCGGGTCAAAAGTCATCTGTTCGCCCATTTTTCAACCAAATTACGAAAATACCCCCGAACTTCAAAACGTCATAACTTCTTCCTCGAATGTCGGAATCAAACGTGCCACCTGTCTATGAACTTGTGACGTCCCAAACTACGTCATAGTCATCGGCCAAAGTCCATTTGACCGCCTGAACATAGAGTCAACATTTCGGTCATTTAAGGGGCAAAATCGTCATTTCGCCCTGAACGTCTGTTAATCCTCGACTAATCCCCGATTAGCGAGGCTAATCTATCATTAAGTCTTAATTAATACCGATAATTCGGGATGGGTCGTTACATACTCTGGAAGCCCAAGTGGGTTGTTGGTTCAGATTATCCCTTGTCTAGCCTGCGCGTTACACGGAGGTTAGACGAGTGTATGGCCTTCGTATCGCACGTGGGTTAAACGGGAGCATGGCACATCCCACGTAATCCCGGGGGGATTGGGATGGGTCGTGTCTGTCTGTCTGTGTGTCAGTGTTGTCTAGACCTTGTTAGGACTTGTTTATCAGTGTGGGCTGGGCTCTTGAACTTTGTAGAAGTGTGTTAGGCTAGAGGTATTGGGACAAATGGGTCTGGGCTGATATGGTATCAACACCAAACTTTAGAAATTTGAAATTTGAAGAAGTGATATCTTGGAAGGAGATTATTTGTACTATTGAGTTGGGATAACGAAAGGCTAAGAATTAACCCGAAGAGCCTTATTGAAGGAGTTACATCCTTATTGATGTTTTATTTGAGAATATAGTGAACCTAGTTGCTAATACTTCTAATTTAAGTGGAGCTAGGATTTGTCAGTGCAATATGGTACTTATTTACTGTTTGGATCTTCGGGACGTGAGCAACTACCCACCAGAGTAACTGAAACGCTTTGTTAGGTTCTCATTGGAGGGAACCCTTTCGGTGGGTTGTTATTTTTTGTTTGGGATAGTTAGAACCCCAGATGACGAGTGGTATCAAATTTAGTCAGTGCAACAACGAAGGGTTGGAAGTTTACTGAAAAGATTAGTTGGCACTTCGTAAGGCCGAGTGTTTGAGACCGACAAATATAGTTATAATAACCGTTACCTCGATGCCAGTTCTTAGGATAGTAAAACAAAGAATAGAAAGATCTCAACTTGTGGTACGATGTGAGACCATTGGGAAATTATAGTTTTGTCAATGGTCAATTAGTAGTAGATTTATTTTTATTTTTTTGAAGGGGTAATTGTTGTTTATGGATGATTTTACTTTAATTCTTTACATAATACCCACAATATAAGCTAGTAAAAAGGTGATCAATATGCTCGTCTGTTGGGGGAGAATTATTTTTGTGCGAACCATTCTAGGAAATCTTTGTCCCTTCGTATGGACTTCAGTAGATAAGTCCCCTGGATGTTGAATGGTGTAGGTTAGACTATGATACCTCTGTTAAATTTGGTCAAATTGCGGCTAGCTTTGTCATTTGTGATCATTTGGGTCTTTCTTTGGTGGTGGGTGAGAAGAACGTAGGGTATACTAAATTCCTTGTTGCTGAAAGTTTGGCCTTACTTCATAGATTGGATGCTCCCTATGACTTTGGACTCCAAAAGGTTCTAGTTAAGGGTGACTCCAAAATTGTCATTGAAAGCCTCCCTAGCAGATTTCTATTGTTGTTGACAAATCCAATAGTTGGAAGCAGTGCTTGATCTCTTGATGTCTCTCATGTTCTTTGTGAAGCCAACTTTGCAGCGAATTCTTTGGCAAATCTTAGGCACGTAGGAATTCTGGATCAAAGATGGTCTTATTTTCTTTCACACGAAGTGAATGGTTCTTGAAAATTTGATTTTTTTTTTTACAGGGCTTCTTTCCTTTTCTAGTTTTTATTTTTGTATATAAAAAAAAATGAGCTAACAACAGAGTATCAAACTTACCATCCATGGGAGTTGAACTTTAAGACCTCTCACATGTTAGTGAAGATACAATGCCACTAAATCGTAGTGCGAGTTTTAGATTATAGAGACTTTAAAATTGCTGACGTTGGTTTCTACATCTTCTAGTACAAAACATTCATCTCTAAAGAGTATAGTAGGAGGCATATAATAATAAGGATATGGGTGGATATAAGTCGCGGAACCAAAAATTCGATTTGGACTGTACAGTTCAAGGTGGGTTATGGACAGTTAAGGATTCGTGAATTTGTAGGAGTCGAACCATTTCAAATGATTCGAGTTAGAGTTGAATTTCAAAATCACCTTGGATTAAATCGTGTTCCCTTCAGGTAAGGGTGAATTGGGAGTTTTAGTTAAGTACTTGCCAAAGTTTAGGAATTTGAAATTTGAAGAAGTGAAATCTTAGGAAGAGATTATTTGTACTATTGAGTTGGGATAAAAAAAGGCTAACAAGTAAACCTGAAGAGCCTTATTGAAGGAGTTGCATCCTTTTTTATGCTTTATTTGAGAATCTACTGAACCTAGTTGATGATACCTTCAATTTAAGTGGAGCTGGGATTTGTCAGTGCAATGAAGTAATTAGTTACTACTTGGATCTCAAGGACATGTGCATCTAACCACCCGAGTACCTTAAACACGTTGTTAGTTTCTCATTAGAGGAAACCCCGTCTGTGGGTTGTTAGTTGTTTTAGTTAATGAGAACCCACGAAGACTTGTAATAACATATTTAGTCAGTGCAATCACGAGGGGTTGGAAGTTTATTAAAAAGATTAGTTGGCACGTAGTAACGCTGAGTGTTTGAGACCGATGAGTGTAGTTTTAATAACCATTACCGCGATGCTAGTGCTTTGGATAGTAAAATGAAGAATAGAAAGATCTCGACTTGTGGTACGATGTGAGACCATTGGAAAATTGAAGTTTTTACAATCTTGTAGTTGTTCAATCATTATTTATGCATCATTTTGATGTCATCTAATGCCCTTTTTACATATCTTTTGATTGTATTTGTGCCATCAATAGGAGAAAATGATATATCTTATGAGACTTGTGCAAAATTGGAAAGATAGGATTATTCTGAGAAAATTGCAAAAAGAATGGCTCAAATTGGAGTTAAAACAAAATAAGTTATCTCCGGATGAAACTGAGCCCTAAACGGAGTACTAGACGTGGCCCTGGACCTTCCGAAACGTGTTTGCACTAAGATGGTGTGTTTGACCCCAGGAGAGCCCATGTGATGCCCCAGCCAAGCACCCGTCAAGACCCTGTCCTTACACATGTCATGAACATGTCCTGGGCATTCCACGGCTAATGGTACTCGATTTTCTTCCTTGTGCACTTGTGATTCTATTCACGAGCCTTCCTCATAAATAGTACGCTTATAACACTTATTGAATACTCTATCCAAGTGCACTATTAGGGCCTATTTTGGAGCACGTTCTAGAAACAACCCAAGGGATATCCCATGACATATTCAGGGCCACGATTTAGGCCTATATTTGGGATTTGATGTCGGAACCCATTTCCAAGTTAAGTGTGAGCCACAAACCTTCAAATAAGAATATTACTAATCCCAAGGCGAGGCTTAGCATAGTGGCTAAGGCTTGTGATGTGCTCCGTTCTAGATCATTCTCAATAAGCCAAACTAGGGTTGTTTTGGGGGGCAGAAGCATTCCAACTGTGTTCCCAGTATCTAAGGAAAATTCCAGATGTTTGGGTGATGTCCAAGCAACCTCAAAAAACTCTAGAACCTTCCTTTGCGTGCAAGAAAGGCCAAGAAGTATTTATCACGTAAAAGTGACCTAATCTTATATGGATTCAGTTTTGCTGATCAACGTGCAGGTAGGAACAGCTGGTTAGTCCGAATTCGATGGGATTACTTTTTAGATAATTCTCCTAAACCCAGAGGATTCATCCCTTATAAATCACATCCCTTAAGGCATGGCTCAAGGTGCCCTTTTGCTCTAGTTTTAGACCTAGCCGCAAAAACAAAGTTTTAGGTTTATAGTTTAAGTTTTCTTTGTACTTTGGGAAGGAGGCTTGGACATAGAGCTTAGGTCGAGCAGACTCGATGTCTCAACCGTGGCTTCAGAGTTCTTAGTTTTTTTCCCTTACTTTTATTTGATGGCAGTTCTTAATGGAATCTTACATTAGCATGTTTTGTTTTTCCATTATGTGTGCGTAGTTTCTTTAGATTTAGGGTTGCTTGCAGCCTAACCATGAAAGTCGTTTAACTTGATTTTGGATCTTGATTTAAATGGATGCTGGATATGATTGTGATTACTATTTTCATGTATGTTTATTGCTTAAGAATGGTTACTTGTTTGCATGAACGATCGATGAATGATTGCTCGTTCTACTGGTCATCTTTTTCTAATTGTTAGCATTGAAGGTAGTGGCTTACATCTTATTTGTAATTCAATTCATGGCACCCTAGTTCTACACATCACTTTTTTAGGTATAGTGGATGTCATTAAATTCTCGATATTCTTCATGCATCATATTGATAAAATTTGATAGACGTTCTAAGGTATACATCATGCTTAGAATATGCTAAGTAAGAGGAAATAACAAATATAGAATTACTCAACATCAGGGCCTTTAGATGGGCATCAGATTCAGAAGTTCCATGGTAATCTTATCTTAAAAATCACATTAAAGACTTAATTGGTTAGTGGTGGAATGTACCTTAATTCGCCTTAGTTAACATTCAACCAACCTAGACAAGACTCGTCTCTAAATTCCATGAAAGCCGGGCCGGTCTTGCTCCCATCTAATAACTCTTTGTTAGACAATGGATATCACCAATTTTATCTTGTCTACTTCTTATTAAATTTACCAAACCCGTCTTTACGGGGTTACCACCCATATCCAACCCACTAACCTCGTCAATACACGGAACCTACTAATTTAACATCGTCCAAATCTTATTTCATTTTGTTTATAATTATTGCTAACTTTCAATGTCTATTAAACAATATTTCCTTAAAGAAAGACAAGTCTTTATATCATCATATCATTACACATAACATTTTATACTAAACCAAGGTCCACTCGTGTGACTTGTATACATACCAAGCACATAACCAAAATGCCCTATTTCTTCCCAAAAAGGACTTCCTACTCATGAATGCCATTATAATTTGTTTATGTCCAAAGTAACATTGTATCAATTTCCCTTACTTCTCACAACCAAATTCCATAACAAACCTCTAACTACTAATTTGATATCCAAATTTCCATATCCACTTGTAGGTCTTCTATTTATCAACCTTTCCATACTTAGACCACTAATATTAGCCTTCATTTTATATTTCTCTAATTTTCCCATATTAAATTCCATATTATAGTATAAGCATATAACATCAAATTCAGAAATAAATTCAAATAGCGTCTAATTAATTCAAACTTCATGCCATTAAACTCAAGATAAAATCATGAACAATTTTCATGTTGACTATCAAGACCCGTCCCAAATCCCTCCAGGATTAACGCAGGACGCGCCTAATCCCGTTTGACACGAAATGTCAGACAAGAGAAAATTCTGACTTTAGCCCCACCGGGCTTCCAAAGTACGACAGGATTCTGAGGAGGAGCGTGATGTCTCGGTCTCCGCTACAGCCTGCATCCACGATCAACCTGAAGGGCATTAAAACCACGAAAAGTTGTGAGTGGACAAAAAAATAATAATGTAATAAAACATTTTCACGAAAAAATTTTGATGCCCTTCACTAAAAAGCATGCATGCATTCGAAAACCAGTTATCAAAATGAAACTGTTAGGGCCTTAGCCCAAAACGTAAATCAAACCAAATCATACGGGCCAATCCCGCTCGTCACCATCACCTCAGTCATCTCGATCATCCTGATCGTTACCACACGACTCGATCCATCTAGGATACACTACCTCGGACACTCACTTGTCACAACCAGTGACGCTAAATACCATCTATTTGTCAAGTTAATCAAATTTGACTCACAACCTAGGTGTTCAGTTCTTACACCCTTTTTGAACCCTTTAGCTGTCATATCACTCCTCCTCGTCCCACCTAGGGAAGAAACAAGGAGAATCCAAGATGATGACATCAAAGTTCATCCTATGTCATCCTCCGGCACCAAGCACTATCTGCTAAAGAGTCGCACTCACTGACCTCGGAATATCCATCACCAATGTGGAATCAAGTACTCTTCTCATCATCTCCATCACAATCTCTCTTGATTCCGAAGTTCCAATCACGTTGGAAGCATGCTTCTTTTCTAATTACTGAGCTCACTCATTACACGAGCATCCACGCATCCTATAGGCAAACGATTTCCTAGTCCTCAACTCAGGAGATATAGTCAACCGTAGTCAACCAAAACCAATCCGCAATGGACTCTCAAGTCCTCAGCTCAATTAGACACCATCCATGCGTCCGTGAATACCATTTATGAACATCCAAAAGGATGTCAATTCATCTTAACCTGATGTACCGCTCGACTGAAGAGTCACAATAGGCTCTTGCTGTGATCTGCAGTCAAATCTCTGCATACCACCATATCTGACCAACCGACCCATTAGGTCATCAATTTATACCTTTTCATCAAATCAACACTTAAGCACTTCAACCTTTAACGTTACCACCCCTGGGCACACACTTGTGCCTCAACTCTCGTATCATCAGGGACTTGGTCACCAAACCAAGTACTCCCCGTGCCTCGCACTAAGCCACTCTGGATCCTCTCTGTCCCGCTCAGTGCCCACCGAACTCACATGCTCGCCACTCCGGGCACATCTACCATCTCGTCGGCATACTAGTTCGTACGTCCCAACTCTATGGGATCAACTCCAACACTCACACTCGTGTGATCCGTCCAAGGATATCTAGGGCACCTGTCACTCACCCAAGTACATCACACTCATCATTGTCACCTCCACAGAGGTAGCGTGGCAAGTGTGCCAACACCCAAAGTCCAACATCTCATTCTGCAATCGCACTCAGTCCTAACCGAGTCAAATCCAGAAAGCACTACTCGTACATGTGTCATTACGCACCCTCGTATCCTCGTCACGACTAACGAATCCCATCGTCATAATCGTCACAGTAACCTGAGTCTATCCACTCGATAAGACTCGACTACTTCCATCGATAACAGCGTCTAGCACAACCTCGTGCAGACCAATCTCAGAAACACTCTGCTATTGAGACTCCAAATCCATGCGGTTAACTCACCGCCGGTACCAACCACTCAACACGCAACATCCACCAATCGGTCCGGCTCAGGATCCGGTTGACAAGTGCCACACTCCTAGCAACTTGTCCAATTAATCTCCAACTAGGGTTATCACAAACCCTGTTGCCCACTGCAGCCCAACCATCCTCACTGATCCACCGCTCTCGACTCCGAAAAGTCATCATACTCTAATACTGGTACCATACCAGCTAGTAACCACGATCCAAGGACCTCGTCCTCTCGTAACTCTACAACTTCCAACCGCTGGGCCCATAAGAAACTGACCCTCCTCGGTGTCTATCACCGCTCAACCATGCCACACCATAATCACCGCATGCCACACCAAGCCATACAACACCTACACCCCCTACCAGTCGACATCCCTCCGAGATTCGACACACCTAAACATGGCCTCACGTGTCAAATAGGATCAACGTTCCTATTACCAACCGTTTCAACTAGACTCAACCAGAGTCGTCCACTAGGTTATCCCTGACCTCCACTGATACCACTTGCCACAATCCCTATCCGACATGACCACTCAACTATCCCGACTCTCAAGTCGTCCTACTGTGTCTACTAATCCACTGGATCTTATCCACCAGTAACACTACGACTCCAATCCTTTGGATTCCCAAGAAAATCGATCCTAATGGGAATCCAACCCCTCGAAAACACGACATCCTACGCTAATCGAACCCTAAACCATTGCACCTTGTGCCAGACATAATCTAACTAGGGATCGGTTCCATTGAATCCCCATACTCATACCCTAACATATAGGTTGATGACGGGCTATTACCACTACAGAGACATCACTTCCTCAACCTGCACACACCACAAGAGCGTACAAACCTCGCTCTGATACCACTTGTCAAGACTCGTCCCAAATCCCCCCAAAATTAACGCGGGACGCGCCTGATCCCGTCTAACACGAAGTGTCAGACAAGGGAATATTCCGACTTTAGCCCCACCAGGATTCCAGAGTACGCCAGGATCCAGAGCAGGAGTATGATGTCTCGGTCTCCGCTACAGACCGCATCCACGATCAACCTGAAGGGCATTAAAACCACGAAAAGCTGTGAGTGGACAAAAAAATAATAATGTAATAAAACATTTTCACAAAAAGATATTGATGCCCTTCACTATAAAGCATGCATGCATTTGAAAACCAGTTATCAAAATGAAACCGTTAGGGCCTTAGCCCAAAACTTAAATCAAACCAATCATACGGGCCAATGCCCAAATCCATAAATCAAACCATATGGGAAATCTGCCAAAATCAAGTACATGTGGGACTCAGCCCAAAATTCCATTTCAAGTGAGACTTAGCCCAAAACCAATCATCGGCATCCCTGATGCCTGACATCCGAGACGTCACAATCACAACACTGCCACGGTTCCAAGCTACGCGTGCTACCCGGGGTGACAGGACCCATCCCAATCCCCCTGGGATTAGTGCGGGATGACCCTGCTCCCGTCTGACACGAAGTGTCAGACAAGGGATATTTTCGTCCTTTGCCCTCCCTTAATTAACCTCCCACTAAAGCCCCGTAATTTTCCCGTATTTTTTAACTATTTTTAATACCGAACCTAAACCTTCCGATGCCCCGAAACATCTCGAGACGGTGTCCGATCGACACGAAACCAGTCCCAAAATGTTCGTTACATCGAATAGATGATTTCGTATGTTGGAACCTTCCCCAGATTCCCTGCCACGCGCCCTCACGCGCCGCCTGAAGTGGCTGCGCGTGGGCTTCACGCGCCTGCTACAGTACCTGCTGACGTCATCGCTGACATCAGCGTGACGTCATCACTGACAGCCCCTGACAGTGACACGTGTCACGCTCCCATTGGCCCACTGTCTGACATGTCAGTCTGACATTGTCAGATCTGACATGATGACATCATCCCTGACATGATGACGTCATCAGGATGACGTCATCAGTCATCCCCTACATCGGTCAGACCGGTCTGAACCGATCCGGTCCGGTTTTTCCTGCAACTTGGACCGGCGTAACCGGTCCAGGTGTCCTTCTCCCTCATTTTCGGTCCCATTTCATCCATTCCAATTCCTAAATTCCTATTTCTTCATTTCCTATCTAACCCAATTAACAAAACTACCTAAAACCTACGAAATCCGACCGGTCCAATTTGAACCTCACGGTTCAATTTTTCCCGATCAGTCTACACGGCTTCTCGGTCGTCAACCACCACCAAAACCTTCCTAAAATGTCCCTAGCAACCTAATGGACTCATTAAAACCATTAAAAACTAACCATAACAACGAAAATGGAAAAATGGATCAAAATGGGCTAACCGGGTACCCGTTCGGGTTTCTCCTCCTCTCGCCGCCGTGGGCGGCGGTTCAGGCCTCCAAGCCGGCCACCTCGGCTCCCTCGATCTCCCTGGTCCTCTGCCTGGTCATGGGTGATGGTTGGCTGGGTTTGGGTTGCACGGGAATGAGAGAAAATGGGTGAGATCGGGTGGGTTTGTGTGTGGATGAAGAAATGAAAATGCACGGGGATGGGTTTGGTGCATGAGTAGGTGGGGTTGGCCAGTGGATGGGTGACAAGTGTCACTCATCCATTGGGCCTCCATCAAATATCTGGGCCCACTAGAGACAAAATTGCACTTTTTGTCTCGTAAAACGTGCCGTTGTGAATAGTAACCGGAAACTTCCGTGAACCGTAACTTCGCCGTCGAACGTCCGAATTCGACGTGCCACCTGTCTACGGATTCGTATCGTCCTTATCTACGTAACGGTCTTCGGCCCTCGGCCATCGGACCTCCTGGTCAAAAAGTCAACTTTTGACCTCCTATTCACCCAAATTACCAAAATGCCCTTGGGCTTCCGAACGTCATAACTTCTTCTACGAACGTCGGAATTGAACGTGTCACCTGTCTATGAACTCGTGACGTCACGAACTACGTCACGGTCATCGGTCAAAGTCCCTTTGACCGCCCGATCGAAAAGTCAACGTTTTGCCACCACCAGGGGCAAAACGGTCATTCCGCATCGTTCATCCGATTTAACCTAACTAATCACCGATTAACCTCACTAATCGTGATTAGTCACTAATCTAATCATGGAATTTGGGACGGGTCGTTACAACCTTCCCTCCTTAATTAATTTCGTCCCCGAAATTCCATCCGACCTAAACCCAACCGTTCTTCCCTCCTTAATTTAGTTCCGTTCTCGAAACTCCAACTATCCTGATTCCACATCCACCTCGTGGAAAGTAAAATCGACCTACCGCGCAACACGTGTACGCTAGTACACCCACTAACCAGAACAATACTTACTCGTCTACAGCCCGACGTACCACTAACGCTCATGTCGCCTCGTCTACATTCGACCACGTCGAATAGCAGAAGTCGTACACTCCGAACTGACACCACCTGTCAGTATCAGAGTAGCCCAAGTATCCTATGATCGACCTACTTGTCAAATCTACCCTTTCGCTGACATAAACAACTCTACGGTTCCTTACTCAATCACTAAGATATCCTGACGTCTGCTCCCACTGGGAGTTACCAATCACTCAACGATTCATGCTGACACCTCCGACAAACTGTCACAACTTGACAGTCGTCAGTCGCAAACTGATATGACACACACTCGTGGTTACACTAACCACAAGCATTTCACTCGACCTGTGTGTAACTAGACCTATTAGAAATACCATGACCCAATGCACAGTATCCAATGTCCAGTCCACGTACAAGACCTTAACTAATCCAATGGTATCGGAACTAAGCCGACTACCAACACGCTCACCAACGTACTACGAGTATAACCTATATACCGTCACTAGGCACCACAAGTCTGCCCAGTGTCGTACCTTGAACAACGTACAAGGTACGTACATCTACCCATCGACATACCACAACAATAACCAGACCACCTAGGTCGTAGTCAAACACGTTTCAATTATGGAGTCCATCTGTCCGATCTAGACAAATCGAAACTCCAACCCATTATCTATTTCCATATCCGAATCCGAATCCGCAATTTCGTAAGAAATCCCGAATCCAAACCCAGAAGTCGTATCCATATCCATGTTCAAATCCGAATCCGAAATCATTATTCCGTAAGCTAACATTGGGAATAACTATTCTGAACCCAAATCCATAAAAGAAAATCTACAGTCAAGCTCTAGAATCAAATCCTGAATCGTCACCCAGAATCCGATTCCAAAACCCAAATCCAGAAATCCTCTTTCAAGTTCCAAAATCAAATCCTGAATCGTCATCCAGAAATCTGATTCCAAAACCTGAAATCTCGTTCACGTCTACCTAGACGCACCATATCCGAACCTATCGGATACCTGTTCAACCGATCACGACCACACTATCGATTGACTTCATTGGGAAGCCAATCACAACACTCACCCATCCAGGGCTGACCCAAATCCGACCACGTCGGAAAACTACTCAGGCGAGTAATAAGCCATATGGGATTTACCTCGAACAGAAGTTCAGTCCCAACATGCTCCACTCAAACATCCAAGTATGAGCGATAAACTCTCCACCTATCTGGATCATCAAGACCACGATCCAGATCCATAACGATACCCAAAGTCCTAAACCAATTCCCACATCTAAACAGATTAGTCAACGACGAGACACGCCGAGACTGTGGGTTACCAATGATTACCTCGTATCGATCCTTGCCATTCCACCGAGGAAAAATCAAGAATGATCGAATAATCCATCCTACGTGAATGCAACCAAAACCCCGTTGCACTCACCACGCCACGTAATCCAACATCGTCTGCCACCAAGCAGAAAATGAGAAATCCGAGTCACCTAACTTCGATATACTCATCTCCTCCTGATGGTCCAGAACAAATCCCGGGTCCACCAACCAATACACAATCAGTGTACGAGTGGCAACCAACAACATCTATATCATCAACGTCATCTACCATCATCAATCATGGTAGAATCCGAGAAGTCACCCAAACGACTTCGACATACCCAATACCAATGCGGAAAAC
Organism: Prinsepia uniflora; assembly: GCA_032719365.1. Lineage (NCBI taxonomy): Eukaryota > Viridiplantae > Streptophyta > Magnoliopsida > Rosales > Rosaceae > Prinsepia > Prinsepia uniflora. The sequence goes on from CM064863.1 coordinate 32,346,752, forward strand.
CCGCATTCCTCTCGTCACCTCAATCGCAACCTCTCGCGATTTCGAAGTTCCAACAAGATTGGAAACAACGTACCCAGACATCAACCACTTGTACCCTAACTATCCGTGATCCACTCCCGAACCACAGATACCGAACATATGCCCATCTCGACGGAGTCACACCCCGATCCGTAACTCATCGTCATCACGATCACCGGCACCAGTACCAGCTCTAGTACCAGCACCACGCACTATCACCAAAACTAGTGTCAGTATCAACACGCTGTGTGCAAAACTGACACCCTGGATCTCCGCTCATACCGAGCGACGATCGCGTACCTCTGCTCGTATAGGAGAAACTCTGTCTCCCTCGTACCTGACAACTCTGGGTACAGTCACCCTGACAACGCATGCGAGAAAAGGAAAACGTTCCCCGAACGTCCCCGATTCCCAACAATCGTAACTACAACCACTCTCGGTAGTAGTGCCTCCTACACAACCTCGTGCATACCTAACTACCAGACCTCGCTATCGAGATTCGCATCCAACGGAATCAACAGCCCGTACCAACTACCCTGTATCCCACTCAGGGATTCCATCGACAAGTACCAACCCCGGTAACCTGTCCAACAATCTCTATCCTGTCGTAACTTGACTAAACCATTGTCGTCTACCAGGTCATCCACGACCTTAGTTGCACCAACCCACAACTGAAGTAGCACGACAACCAACTCGGTCTAACCGATACGTACAACCCTGACTGCGAAGTGCAGTCCCAATACAAGCTGACATGACTAGACCGACTAACGAATCCAAATCCGAATAGTCGTCAAAGTCACACCACTCGCCAACTCCCATTTCCGAACCATACCCACCAAGGTAGGGTTCCACAATCACACCTAGAGTTCCCCTGAACCCACCTGCGAAAAGCAGTAAAATCAACAATCTGACCGACCCTGCGGTCCGACATCATAAAGACGTCAATCCAATCCTACCAACAATCCAACTCGGATTCCTCGTATCCGGTTGCTAACTGCCAACTGCAGTAAATCCATTTAACTCAACATAATCTGACCATCTAATGGTCACACTCCTAATCAGTCGTCGGAATCGATCCTACGACATCGTGAAGACGATCCCAACTAACCGTCTCACGATCCAAAACTCTAACGTAATACTACGTTAAGCCTTCCGTAGGGTTCCACACTGCCAACCCTGACAGAACCATGGAAACCCCGGCATCGAGTGCCGAACCAAGGCTTGCCAATCCTACTAACTATCGTACCGGCACCCCGTCAATCAGGTTGACCACGGACTGCAGCCTAATGAGATATCACATCCTCGACTTGCGTACATACCCCAAAAGCTACACGGTTGCTCGAATAGAGACAACCCCGCTCTGATACCACGTTGACAGGACCCATCCCAATCCCCCCGGGATTAGTGCGGGATGACCCTGCTCCCGTCTGACACGAAGTGTCAGACAAGGGATATTTTCGTCCTTTGCCCTCCCGGGCTATCAGAGTACGCCAGGATCCGGAGGAGGCATGTGATATCTCGGTCTCTGCTACAGTCCACATCTGATGTCAACCTGAAGGGCAGTCAAAACATTAAAAACTGTGAGTGGACAAAACAAGAGTTTATAAAAACATTTAATAAGGAAGACATTTGTACCCTCCACTAAAAAGCATGCATGCATTCGAAAACCATTTATCCAAAACAAACCATATGTGGGACTAAGCCCAAAGCAGATATAAACCAAGGTCGAAAGGACCACAATGAAAACGACCATACGGGCCACTGCCCAAATCCTGTGCACACCTGTACACACCACATATCATATATCATATATCCATCACATACATATATATAAGTCACACAACCAATCCTGTCACGGTATCCAAAGCTACGCGCGTGCTACCTAGGTCTCAATCCGAGTCTTCTCAAAGTCAAGATCAATGTCCGTAGACCACTGACCCTACCCGAGGTAATAGTAATCATAGCCTTCCTGAGAGTAAGGAACCCAACTGGGGGGTGACTCCACTCAGTCGGTGCTCCGTGACTACTCCGGGGTCCACCCAGGCCAACGACCCTCCCCGGAGGAGATAATAGAAGTAAAGGAAGGTAGACGAACATATATATACATAACATAAACATTCATGACCGGTTCCCCTGAACCGTTATGATCCATAATATCCATAATTAGGTAACATGCCGGTTCCCGTAAACCGTCATGTACTGTAATAACATAACCAGGTAACATGCCGGTTCCCATAAACCGTCATGTACCGTAATAACCAACAAGGGTTCATGCCGGTTCCCATAAACCGTCATGAACCATGATACCATATTAAGAGTTCATGCCGGTTCCCATAAACCGTCATGAACCGGGAAATCCATTTAAGGTTCCCTGACCTGAAATCAAAACCGTAAAGTGACTGGGTCTCGTACCCGAACATAGGACACCAACTGGGCACCGTGCCCGGAATCTGAGGTCATATGCCCGAGACAAAACCAAATGGGTCTCATACCCGAGTTTATCATTTTGAAATCCAAATTCAGTTCATTTAAATCAATAAAGAAATACAGACCTGTATAAGCACCGTATAAGGCCGAAACCTCAAAATACGTGCTTATACGTAACCACATACAAATGCACCCATGGCATCATCAAACAAGTAATAAAACATATAATAAACATTTATGCATGCACCAATTTAGAAAACAAGGTCCACTCACAGACCGTCCGAGCTGCCGCCTCGATTTGCGTGCCATACGGCTCCCCGAGCCGATCACCGTCACCGGGACTCCCAAACCTGTCCAAATCGTAATAGAAGGTTACTAACTACTTAATTAACCTCCCACTAAAGCCCCATAATTTTCCCGTATTTTTTAACTATTTTTAATACCGAACCTAAACCTTCCGATGCCCCGAAACATCTCGAGAAGGTGTCCGATCGACACGAAACCAGTCCCAAAATGTTCGTTACATCGAATAGATGATTTCGTATGTTGGAACCTTCCCCAGATTCCCTGCCACGCGCCCTCACGCGCCGCCTGAAGTGGCTGCGCGTGGGCTTCACGCGCCTGCTACAGTACCTGCTGACGTCATCGCTGACATCAGCGTGACGTCATCACTGACAGCCCCTGACAGTGACACGTGTCACGCTCCCATTGGCCCACTGTCTGACATGTCAGTCTGACATTGTCAGATCTGACATGATGACATCATCCCTGACATGATGACGTCATCAGGATGACGTCATCAGTCATCCCCTACATCGGTCAGACCGGTCTGAACCGATCCGGTCCGGTTTTTCCTGCAACTTGGACCGGCGTAACCGGTCCAGGTGTCCTTCTCCCTCATTTTCGGTCCCATTTCATCCATTCCAATTCCTAAATTCCTATTTCTTCATTTCCTATCTAACCCAATTAACAAAACTACCTAAAACCTACGAAATCCGACCGGTCCAATTTGAACCTCACGGTTCAATTTTTCCCGATCGGTCTACACGGCTTCTCGGCAGTCAACCACCACCAAAACCTTCCTAAAATGTCCCTAGCAACCTAATGGACTCATTAAAACCATTAAAAACTAACCATAACAACGAAAATGGAAAAATGGATCAAAATGGGCTAACCGGGTACCCGTTCGGGTTTCTCCTCCTCTCGCCGCCGTGGGCGGCGGTTCAGGCCTCCAAGCCGGCCACCTCGGCTCCCTCGATCTCCCTGGTCCTCTGCCTGGTCATGGGTGATGGTTGGCTGGGTTTGGGTTGCACGGGAATGAGAGAAAATGGGTGAGATCGGGTGGGTTTGTGTGTGGATGAAGAAATGAAAATGCACGGGGATGGGTTTGGTGCATGAGTAGGTGGGGTTGGCCAGTGGATGGGTGACAAGTGTCACTCATCCATTGGGCCTCCATTAAATATCTGGGCCCACTAGAGACAAAATTGCACTTTTTGTCTCGTAAAACGTGCCGTTGTGAATAGTAACCGGAAACTTCCGTGAACCGTAACTTCGCCGTCGAACGTCTGAATTCGACGTGCCGCCTGTCTACGGATTCGTATCGTCCTTATCTACGTAACGGTCTTCGGCCCTCGGCCATCGGACCTCCTGGTCAAAAAGTCAACTTTTGACCTCCTATTCACCCAAATTACCAAAATGCCCTTGGGCTTCCGAACGTCATAACTTCTTCTACGAACGTCGGAATTGAACGTGCCACCTGTCTATGAACTCGTGACGTCACGAACTACGTCACGGTCATCGGTCAAAGTCCCTTTGACCGCCCGATCGAAAAGTCAACGTTTTGCCACCACCAGGGGCAAAACGGTCATTCCGCATCGTTCGTCCGATTTAACCTAACTAATCACCGATTAACCTCACTAATCGTGATTAGTCACTAATCTAATCATGGAATTTGGGAGGGTCGTTACACGGGGTCTCAAATGCCAAGTCTCCTCAGGGTCCACCCAGGTCAATGTCCGCAAATCATTGACCCTCCCTGGGGGGAGGTTTTAACCTCTGGCAATCCCTGCTCCTGAGTCACTATACGGACCAGTCGCTCCGTGCAATGACCCCTCATAGGAAATTTCCCCGTTACTACTCCAGGATACTACGAGACGTCTGGAGGAGACAACCTGCCACTCTAGGATACTACAAGACGTCTGGAGGGCATCCGTTCATGAGGATAGTATACGGAAAACCGTTTTCATAATTCATTTCCAAGACCATTCAAAGGGCCACGCCCGGGTTTTCCATAAACCATCGTAAATCCAAATATGGGTCCCTGACCTGAAATCATGTTTATAAACCATAAGTAGGCCTTATGCCCAATATAATAACCAACTGGGCTTCAAGCCCGAATTCGTAAACCAACGGGGCCCCCGGCCCGTTCGTATAACTCAAATGGGCCTCTAGTCCGATTTCTTATTACTTCAAATGGACACCAAGTCCGATAGTTTCCAACCAAATGGGTCTCATGCCTGATTCCATGTTTTCAAATCCAAAATCATTTCATCAAATCATCACAGAAAACACAGCACATATAAGAACCGTATAAAATCGAAAACCTCGACATACGTGCATATACGTAAATACTAATCTACCACAAACAAATGCACTCATGGCATCACAAAACATGTTCTCAAACACATATAATACATTTATGTATGCATCAATTTAGAAAACAAGGTCCACTCACAGACCGTCCGAAGCCGCGCCTCAATACGCGTGCCATAAGCCTCTCCCGGGCCAATCACCATCTCTGGGATTCCCGAACCTATCCAAATCATAATAGAAGGTTACTAACTACTTAATTAACCCCTCATATAAGTCCCGTAATTTTCTAGAATTTTTAACTATCTTTAATCCCGATCCTAAACCTTCGAACACCCCGAACTATATCGAGACGATGTCCTATCGACTCGAAACCAGTCCCAAAATGTTCGTTACATCGAAAGAATGATTTTTTATGTTGGAAGTTTCCCCAAAAAGTGGGCCACGTGCCCTGTACAGGGTCACCTTCTTCATGTGGCAAACTGGGTCCGAACCGGTCTGCTGGTTTTCGGTCTGGTCCGATCGACGGAGCCGGTTCATTCGATTTCCCCCCATTATTTAGTCTGTTTTGATCCCTTTTTAATTCTAACCCTCTTATCTCAATTCTAGGAACTTAACCATGTAAAAAAAATGAAGGAAAACCCCCCTAACACCCTTGGTTTGAAGTCCCCATTCACGACCAAAATTCTAGCCGTTCTCTTGGTTTGTTCTTCCACCAACCACCATCCAAAATCATTTAAACACCCTCCTACAGACCCCATAAACAATCCCTAATCGACAAACACAGCCCCAGACGTCTCAAAACTCGAAATCAAAATTTGAATAACAAATGGGTTTCTCGGGTTACCTGGGCTCTGGGCTATCGTCGTCGTCCACGGCGGCCGGCCGTCCTGTCCCTTGCCTCATAGTCCCCCTCTCAGTCTGTCTCACACTCAAGGAATAGATGAAGATAGGTGGGGGTGATATGGGGTGGTGTTTGTGCGAGATCAGGTTTGGTGGGAATGGAACAGACAAAGGGGATGAAATGCATGTATGTGTGAAGCTAGGAATTGGATGAGTGATAATTGTCACTCATCCATTGGGCCAATTCAAAATATCTGGGGCCCACTCAGGACAAAAGTCCTATTTTTATCTCGTAAAACGTGTCATCGTAACTTCTGTGAACCATAACTTTTTCATCGAACGTCCGATTTCGACGTGCCGCCTGTCTACAGACTCGTATCGACTTGATCTACGTAACGGTCCTTAGCCCTCAGCCATCGGACCTCATGGGTCAAAAGTCAACTTTTTACTCTCGTTTAGGGGTGAAATCGTAATTTCGCCCTGAACGTCCGTTAATCCTTAGCTAATCCCCAATTAGCCTCAGTAATCCGTAACTAGTCTTAATTAATCCTAAAAATTAGGGGCGGGTCGTCACATTGACCCCATCTCTAGAGGATGTCAGACGCGGCCTTACGCGCTGCCCAACCTCTCTACAACTGGGCCTCACGCACTTGCAGGTGCAGTCGCAGGCTCAGTCGCATGCAATCTCAAGCGGGTCTGCGATTCCGGTCTTTCGACCTGTGGCATCGACCTGACTAGAAATCCTTTGTTTCTCGACCATTTTTTATGATCCAAGTATCAAACTTTATCTTTTTAGTCTCAGGATCTAGTCTATGGGCTCAAACTAAAAAGAACTTACCTCAAGACTATAGTTTCGAGCTCGAAGCTCTCGAACTAAAACTGGGCTCTCTGTTCTCTATTTCCCCACGTTCAGCTTGGGCTGTTTCTCGACCAGTACACTCTCAGGAGTCCAGCTAGAACTTTTGTGAAGGAAACTGTAAGCTAGAATATTTCCTAACGTTCAACTATTCGAATTACAATTTTTCAACATTTCGGACCTCACTGCTTTGGCTTCACAGGATTGAGCATTCTCCTAGACTCTCTCTCTTCTCCTCTTCCCCTCTTCGTCCTTTCTCCCTTTCTCTCTCTTTCCACTATCTTTCTTCTCAGGTTATCACCTTTCATGGTGTTTTCTCCATTTTCGGTCATACTCCCCTAAATTCCCTCTCTCAAACAATCACACATATTTTAGATGAAGTAAGCCATTAAGGAGATTTGGGAGGGGAAAATCATGAGAAGCCTAGATTATTCTAGGACTTTCTTACAAAATTACTAAACTACATTTGTGAGAAAATTATCAAAATGCCCCTAGCTATTTTCGTGCAGTTACAGTTTACCTTTGCTGGTTTTCACATTCTTTCATTTACTTTTTTTTTACATTCCAATCTCAAAGCATAATCACCAAACTCCAATTTTCCACGTTTTAATTAGTGTCATGTCTATTATCTTGTTTGTGTTCTTTGTGTTTCTTGTTTCTTGTTTTGAATTTGTTTTCTGTGTTTTTGTTGTGTCTTTAGTATTTTTTTTATATCTAAAGTAGTGTTTTTGAATCTTGATTGAGTTAGTAATCCGAACTAAGCGATAATCTGTTGAATAAGTCCTCGAGAGATCGACCTTTGTTATATCTCTTCTACATGATTTTTTGCACGTACGAAGTTTATAACTTGGATAGAATAAGTTACATTATTGTGCTTGTTTTATTTCCTATCATGTTTTTTGCGCCATTGCTAGGAACTTGTCCCTCAATTTGGAACTTTTAACTCAATCTCTTTATTTTAGTTTTAAGCACTCGTTTATGTCCTCATCTGTGCAAAGGTCCGCTCACGGCTCTAGTGTATACTCAAGGGTCTCTTTGGTTCACGGCTCACCACCACCTAGCCTACACATGGCCAGTCCAAGAAATGCCAATGATCGTGCCCTAATGCCACCGCCAGCCCCACGGCTCTTTAAAGAGTTTGTCATCCCCCACGTCTTGGAAGACCAATTCCCTATTATCTTTGCTGAGTTTACGGTCACAAACTTCAAATTGAAGTTAGGCACCATTCATTTGCTGCCCACATTCCATGGACTCTCGGGTGCGGATCCACACCTGCACATCAAGGAGTTTAATTAAGTATGCTCCACTATACGTATACATGGCATTACTCAAGTAGAAATTCGTCTTCGACTGTTCCACTTCAGTCCTAAGGATCTTACCAAGGCATGGTTCCACTCCTTGGCACCTACCTTCATTCACACATGGTGGGACTTGTCTTTGAAGTTCCTTACACAGTATTATCCCGTCACGAAGACCAATGAGTTCATGGCTAAGAATATGACCCCACGACAAGGATGAGATGAGCCCTTCTATGAGTATTGGGAAAGATTCAATTAGATGCTTATGGAGTGTCGACACTGTAATATCCACAACCATCACACAATGCTATACTTCTATAGAGGTTTGAAAACAAGTGATCATGCGATGGCCAACTCATAATCTGAAGGTATCTTGGAGAGCACGACTATGGATGCAAGGACAACATTTGAAAACATAGCCCAAGGTGAGAAGTAATTCAGCTATAGGGGTCACACCTCTAAGCCTACTAGTGGTGCTCACTCACATGGCCAAGAAGAATTCATTGCTCAACTCACATAAAGGGTCAAGAAGTTGTGCAATGAGAAAGAAAAGAGAGTCCAAGTCTATGAAGTATGCTCGATTAAAAGACATACTTCACAACAATGTCCATTAGTGGAAGAAGCCAACTTTGCTGGAGATTTCAACAATGGTCCTAGGCTCAAGAATGATCCTTATTACTTCTTTTATTAAATTATTATTTCATATGAACAAATTAAATATCTATTACTCATTTCCTTAAAAAAAACCAAAACTTACAATTTTGATATTTCTCATAAAATTATTATTTGATATGAATAAGGTGGAATGTTCATCATATAAGGGATCGATTTTTTTTTTGGGGGGCTTTTCTTATCTCAATTAGGCGAGTAAGTAATTTTAATTTTCTAAAAAATTAATTGAATGTGAAATTGAATACATTCAACACAAATCTGGGAAGAATAATTTTTTTTTTTCATTTTACCAAAGAAAGAATAATATATTTCCTATTATACTAATAAATTTATATTATTAATTGAAATTGCTAAGTATAATAATTTTGAAGGATATATAACAAGCACTAAGATGCAAAATAAGCGTCACCACTAAAGAGTAGTGGTGAGCAAAAACAAACTCATAGAATCAAATATTAAGTGATAGACTCCCTAAACATAGGCCCATATGATACACATCTCACCAATTCATTTACTTGTGGTTATGAATGCTCCTTATTACAATTACACACATGGATGAAAATATCAAACATTTCGTTCGATATTTCGCAGAAATATCGGAATTTTGAGGGGGCGACACCTAAAGGGGGTGAAGAAAATTGACTAATATTTCGCCAAATCTTCTTGTTCAGAGCCTATATATCTCATTATGGGGTCGAACCGATCGAGATAGGATGTTAATTAGTGAAAATTGGACCTAAAACAATGGAGTTTGAGTCGGGTCAAGTCGTTGGGTCGGGAAACCCAAGTTGCAGACCTGCTGGAGAAAGAAAACATTGTCACTATTTATGAGTTATATATTATACGTGCTTTAAAATTTCAACAACCCTGGCTTAGTTGAGTAGGCTTTGTGGCTACCCTTTTTTCTTGGTCACCAAGGTTCAAAGCCAAAGGTTGGCAAGTTGCTATTTTTTTTTACTATTCCTTCCAATTTTCCAACAAATTTTGGCCTTCTTTTTTCATTTTTTTTCCCAATTTTAAATATATCTATTCCTTCCAATTTTTTTATAAAGTGTGGAATTATTTTTTCATCTTTTTCCAATTTAAATATATTTGAACTTATTTTATCATTTTTCTTTCATTGAAAATTTTTTATGCTTATTGTTATATTTTTAACTATATTAAAATTCAATTATAATAATACACTTCAATTTATGTTTATATTTAAGATTTTATATTATTAGTCCTCGTCAAATCATATTGCATCATATTATACATCATATATTTATTATATCAAAGTCGTTTTATAATTTTATTAGTCATATATAACCATTATTGGGTATTTAAGTTTTTCCCAAAGTATCTTTAAAAAATTTCAACTTTTAGATTAAATTTCCGTCATTTTTGTTAACTGTAAAAGATATCGATATCGATATTTAGAGCGAGATATCCGTAAATTTGACTAATTATAATTCCGTCAATATCGATATTTCAATCCTTAATTATTTAGTTCTACAGATGAAATTATCTGTAGGCTAACAACACTATAGCAAATTAAGGCCGCACTATGGGCCTCGTCGTAGTCCAATCTGTTGACTTATTCAATAAAATGTAAGCCAAGCCCATGAATAAAGCCCGTTCGTATTGTTCATAAAATCGGCTTCCCCTATTACTCTTTTCTTTTTGGGCTTGTCCACGTTTACAGTTGAAATCGGGAAATAGGGAAGTTTAACTGAAAAGACAACAATGCCCCGCGAGGCTAGATCTACAATTCTGTTCGATCCAACGGCTTTTATATCTCGGACATTGATATATAAATATTCATATCAGTATATTATAAAGCCCTAATTTTCTTCTCAGTCACCTTCTCCATCTCTCCCGCTCTTCAGACCCGGAGGTTCGTGCGGCTGTGCTTTGTTTTTAGTTTCTGTGATCTACATCAAACAAGATGGTGAGCCCAATACAACTCTCTGATTTTATATTCTCTCAATCCGATTTGTCTTCATTGTGTTAACAAATTCATCGCGGTTCTTACACATCCACTGAGAAAAATGAACCAATTGTTGTTTATTTTCTTCCGTCTGATTGAATGAATTTGTTTGTAAGTTTAGTTGACATATCTAGATTCTAGGTGCTTTTCACATGACACGCTATTTGTTGACCCTATATGGAATAGGCCATAAAAATAACCCAGTAGCATATGGGTGCCGAAAGCTCTGTGAGACCGAAAGGCATGGCCAAAATATTTTCTGTATGTATGATATTCTGATTGCCGAGCATTGAAAGTTTATGAATATCTCGATAGTGAAAGCGAATGGACAAACTTTGAATTGAGTGATTCTTTGCATATAAAAGATTGAGGGTTCTTTTTGTCATATAATGGACTATTTTGTACTAGATTTTGACTGCTGGTTGTAAACAGGTGCTTCAGAATGATGTCGATTTGCTCCATCCTCCAGCTGACCTTGAGAAGAGGAAGCACAAGCTTAAGAGGCTTGTGCAATCTCCCAACTCCTTTTTCATGGTACTTATTATATAATTTGGGGCGATGCTTTTTTAGTTCAAGTTTATTTTGTAGGGTTAGAAAGTGCTAATTTTGGTTCTTCTATGTGTTCCAGGATGTCAAGTGCCAAGGATGCTTCAACATGTGAGTAGTCAGCCTTGGTTCCTTTATTACTTTTCATGATTTTGTTAAAGTAGTTTATGCTCATAATTGTAGTGAATTCTGCAGAACCACTGTGTTTAGTCACTCACAAACAGTCGTGGTGTGTGGTAACTGCCAGACGGTTTTGTGCCAACCCACTGGTGGACGTGCGAGGCTTACTGAGGGATGCTCCTTCAGAAAGAAGGGAGACTGATATGCAAATGAGCTTGTATCTGGGAAATTGCACATGAGCTTTTTGAGGGATTGAATTTTAAAGCTGAAATGCAGAATCTCCTAGGAATTTCCTTTTAATTATGCAATTTGTTAGGGCAGTGCTCTGGGCCTTGCAGTGGGAATGATATATTATGAATCTTATTTAGTAATGTTTGGTGCTTAACATTTTCAATTGCGGTTCAATTTTGAGGTGCTGGTTCATATGTCTGCCCTTATCAGTTTATTAATGTACGTTTTGTTATGGAAAAGAGTTCTCGCTGTTACTTACTCCTAGTTTGATTGCTTATTGGTTTGTTGATTCGTAAATATATAGGAGGAATGTGTATGACCCGCCAGAACCCCACATTTTGAATAGTTTACAACTTATGTACTGATTAGCATACCTAAGTCTATATACCTTATGTAAACTTACCTGTAGAATTGTTGTAAATGTTACTTAATCCATCTGATCATGTAAGCTTACAAATAGGTGGTTCTCGCATGAATGGAGCAGGAAGGAATTGGAGTGTTTGGAAGAAGTAATTTATTGTTTTCCGCAACATCATGGTTTAAAATAATGGGAAACTTGTATCGAAAAAAAAAGGGGAAATTTATGTAATTTTACATGGAAATGGCTTTTTATTTAAAATGCTTTCCATAACTAACATTAAATTTTACTTTTCTCCCTAATTTGATTTATGTTAAAATAAATTCTTCGAAATCAATAATTCATCTCATTTCACTCTTTTCCATTTATTTTACCTTAAAATAGGGTATAAATGTTACATCATAAATGTAACACCAACCATTCAAACTAAGGGAGTTAATCGATTTTTCGGTTCAGTATTTTTGCCGAAATTGAAAACGGTATGGTTTGGTACGGTACAGTTTCGTATGGTCCTATTCCCTATTCCAATCTTGATTTGAGTCGAAAATCAATTGAACCAGTTTGGTTCTGTTCTTGATTGGTTTTATCAGTTTTTTTTTTCACTTCATAGCATCCGCATTGATAATATTTAAGTTTACAAGGCCTATGTTATTTCAAGGTTTAGGGCGTTTGAATAAAATGTTATGTTTAACGTCAATGACCCTCAATTGTTACTTTTGATAGGTCAGACCGCTTCAAGGATTTCAAAGGAGCACACAACTCGGGATTGAGATTTTTAGGCAAATTGTGAATGGATTTTGTTTTATAAATTATAATGCATGCATAACTGTGACGACCCGTCTCTAATTTTAAGGATTAATTAAGACTAATTACGAATTAGTAGGGCTAATCGGGGATTAACCGAGAATTAACGGACGTTCCGGGCAAAATTACGATTTTGCCCCTAAACGAGGGTAAAAGTTGACTTTTGACCCAGGAGGTCCGATGGCGGAGGACCAATGATCATGATATAGATCGGGACGTCACGAGTCCGTAGACAGGCGGCACGTCGAAATCGGACGTTCGACGAGAAAGTTACGGTTTACGGAAGTTCCGAGGAACTATTACACGTTTTACGAGACGGCTTGACTTTTGTCTCAAGTGGGCCCCAGATATTTTCTCAGGCCTAATGGATGAGTGACACTTGTCATTCATCCATTGCCCACCTTCCCACATACATGCATCGACCATCTCATCTGTTCCATTCCCATCCAAACCCGAAACCCATGAAAACCCACAACCCATGCCACCCTAACCCTATAATGATCAAGTGAGAGGATAAGGATAAGTGAGAGGATGAGTTGGTGATGGCTGATGAAGGCAGGACCGCCGTGCATGGCGGCGATAGCCCAGGTAACCCGTGAACGCCCATTTTCATTTTCGAATTTCAATTTCAAGTTTGGGACGTTTAGGTTGTTATCTGATGTTTAGGGAGTGCTTATTGGGTTTATTTGATGGCTAAAGGATAGGTTTGGATGGTGGGAAGTGGCTGAGCCACCTGGGTTCGAATTGGAAAAATGGACCGTGAAAGAGAGTTTCGAATGGGTCGGTTTTTAGGGGTTTTTGTTCGTTTTCTTTACATGGTTGGATTACTAGGATGAAACTAGGAATATTGGAATCAAAATGGAAGCAAACAGACCGAATTTGAGAGAGTTAGGATAGTGCACCGGCTCCGCCGGTCGAACCGGACTGAAAACCACCAGACCGATTCGGACCCGATCTGCGGAAGGAAGAAGACAGTCCCTGTACAGGTCGTGTGGCCTACTTTTTGGGGATGCTTCCAACACAAGAAATCATCTATTCGATGTAACGAGCATTTTGGGACTGGTTTCATATTGATCCGACATCGTTTTGATAGGTTTCGGAGCGTCCAAAGATTTAGGATTGAGTTTAAAAATAGCTAAAAATCCCAGAAAATTACGGGGCCTTAGTGAGGGGTTAATTAAGTCGTTAGTAACCCTCTATTACGATTTGGACAGGTTTGGATGTCCCGGTGAAGACGATTGGCCCAGGAGAGCCGGTTTGCAAGCGTATCGAGACGGCAGCTTTGACGGTTTGTGAGTGGACTTTGGTTTTCTAAATTGATGCATGCATAAATGTTTTATATGCTTTTATGAACATGTTTTGTGATGCCATGAGTGCATTTGTGTGTGTTCACGTATTTGTACGTATTTCGAGGTTTCGGTCTTATACGGTGCTTATACGTGTTTGTGTTTTCTGTGTTAGTTTCAATGAAATGATTTCGAATTTAGAAACATGGAATCGGGCATGAGACCCATTTGGTTTGTCTCGGGCATGTGGCCCTATTGATGACCTATGGGTCTGAGTCGTGGTCGGGACAGGTGCTATGTGCATGACGACGGACGATACGACGCTCACCTCCGGACTGGGATGCGTTCCTGCCGAAAAGGTCACGATGCACGTACGTTGTCGAGCAACCTATGGAGGCTAGACTTCGGAGTTCCGACGGTATAGGATATCGATCGGTGATGAGTTCACCATGATCTATAGGTGGTCGCGTCGGTTGATATGTTCACGGCGACATACCAGGATTGAGAGCGGTCCTGGACAGATGGTCGTACGCATCACTACGATTGGAATCGTGACTAACCCTGTGATATCGGGCACGATGCCCAGTTGGGTCATGAGTTCGGGCTTGAGGCCCTGTTGGTTTACATTTGTGATTTCGGGTCAGGGACCCATATTTGGATTTACGATGGTTTATGCAAAACCCGGGCGTGGCCCTTTGAACGGTTTTGAGATGATTTGAAAATGGTTTTCCGTATACCATCCTCATGAACTGATGCCCTCCAGACGTCTCGTAGTATCTTGCAGTGGCGGGTTGTCTCCTCTTGACATCTCGTAGTATCCTGGAGTAGTCACGGGACATTTGCCTGCGAGGGGTCATTGTACGGAGCAACCGGTCCATATAGTGACTCGGGAGCAGGGATTGCCATAGGTTAAAACCTCCCCCCAGGTAGGGTCATTGGTCTGCAGACATTGACCTAGGTGGACCCTAGGGAGACTTGGGATTTGAGACCCCGGGTAACACGCGTAGCTTGGAATCGTGACAGGTGACACGACCCATCCCAATCCCCCTGGGATTACTGTGGAATGTGCCACGCTTCCGTCTGACACGAAGTGTCAGACAAGGGATAACCTAAAGCCACTGCCAACTCGGGGCTTCTAGAGTGCGCAAGGATCGATGGAGGAGGCATGTGATGTCCGGTGTCTGCTATAGTCGCATCCGTGATCAACCTGAAGGGCATTAAAAACAACAAAGGCTGTGAGTGGACGAAAATAAGTAAGTTCACAAACACATTTCATAAAGACATTTATGCCATTCACTAAAACGTATGCATGCCTCGAAAACCAGTAATCAAAACATTTACTCAAACAAGCCATTCGGGCCTTAGCCCAAAAAGCGTAACTCAAAACCAAGTGTGGGAACTCATCCCAAAACTGTAGAATACCAAATCCATAAATATAAAACCAAGTGGGCCACTGCCCAAATCCATAAACACAAATCCAACCGAAAAACCATTTCATAGATCAAATAGTCCATATTTACCACATAACCATCTCCGGTATCCCAGATGCCTAGCATCCCAGACGCTTGACGTCCCAGACGTCATATCTCACAGTATAAGAAACGCATGCTACCTGGGGTCTCTCCGGGTCCATATCTCTGACATCCCAGATGTCTGACGTCCCAGATGTCTAATCATAGCAATCCTGCTCCTGAGTCACTATACGGTCCGGTCACTCCGTGCAGTGACTCCTCGCAGGCAATGCACCATGACTTCCCCAGTGTCCCAGACACCTGGAGGAGACCATAACATATCCTTGTATCAAGATGGTATATGGAAAACAGGTTTTACAAAGTCATTTCACAACATCTCAATGGGCCCTGCTCGAAATCTCCATTAAACATCACAATTCCATTTAGGGTCCCCGAACCGAAATCACATTTATGAAACATAGGGTCCTAGACCCGAAATCACATTTATAAAACATAGGGTCCCAGACCCGAAATCACATTTATAACCCAACTGAGCCTCATGCCGGATTCTGTAAACCACTGGGCCCATGACCCTAATTCGTAAATCAACTGGGCCTCTGGCCCAATTTCGTAAATCAACTGGGCCCCTGGCCAGATAATATAACTCAAATGGGTCTCATCCCGATTAAGTAAACAACTGGGTCCCTAACCCGATTTCATAAAGCAACTGGGGCCCCAGCCCGATTACATAACTCAAATGGACTCCAAGTCCGAGGTTCCCAAAACAATTGGGCCTCATGCTCGAGTTCATCTTTCCAATTTCAAAACCATTCATCACATTATTCATAAAACCACAAACACGTAAAACCACAATAAAATCGTCAGTCTCGATATACGTACAATACGAAAAATTTCTCGAAATATGTGCACCATACGCGAAATTAATAATCACAATCATCATCATAGAAATCACGTATATAAAACATATAAAACAGTTAGGCATGCATAGTATTTAAAAAACCAAAGTCCACTCACCGAGCGTCCAACGCTGCGCCTCGATACACGTGCCACAGACCTTCCCAGGCCACACCACTATCACCAAGACTTCCAAACCTGTCCAAATCACACTAGAGACTCACTAACCTGTTCATTAACCTCCTATTAAAGCTGCGTAATTTTTACGAATTTTTAACTATTTTTAAACTAGATTCAAAACCTTCGGACACCCTGAAACATATCGAGACGGTGTCCGATCGACACGAAACCAGTCCCAAAATGTTCGTTACATCGAACAGATTAAAATTCATGTTGGAAGTTTCCCCAAAATACCCTTTACGCGCCCCCACACGCCAAATACTGTTCATCGTCAACCTCTCGTTGGACTCGGTTCACTGGTTTGAACCGGTTCAGCCGAACCACTGAACCGACCCGGCCGGTTCTCAGCCATTCCTCAACCATTTTCTACGGGGTTTCTTCCTATGTGTTCTTCTAAGTCCAACTAAGAGTTTTATGGAATCAAAAACAAGAAAACTCGTTTAGATGCTTACCTCTGAACACAAACCCGAAGCCCAGATTTTTCGATCATCCTCCCTGTTGATCCAGACCACCTCGAGCCTCGAAATCAAGTCCACTGTGTTCGTCTCTTTCCTTAGGTCTCCTTAGAATCAACCAGGAGTTCAAAACCACAACTAAAACTCGACTCTCAATGTTTGAACACAATTAAGCTATCAGTCAAGCTTACCCTTGCAGTTAACTACCGTGATCATCGTCGTCGTCCTTTCTGTCTCTCAATCCCTCACCGAACAGTTAGTCTCTCACACACAAGCATAGAGGAGGTTGGTGAGGTGGTTCATGTGTGTTGTTCAAAAATGGTGAACCGTGTAGGTGTGTTCTCGGGTGGGATATATGAGAGTGAGAGAGTGAAGACTGATCAGAAATAGAAGAAAGGAAAATATGAGATTAACGGTGTAGATGCAATCTAGGGAGTGGGATGGACGGCTGATATTTAAAGATGGATATAAATTATATTTTAATTTATTAATAGAGACATGATCCATGATTTAGGGAAAGTGAGTGTGGGGATGAGTGACAAGTGTCACTCATCCAAGGGTCCAGATTGATTCCAACTTTTTGGTAAGATCACAATATTATATTATTATTTTAATTCAAACCTCAGTTCGTTCGGTTAATCGATTTCGCTCCCGTGACCACAACTTCGCCATCGAACCTCCTACTTTGGCATGCCGCCTGTCTATGGATTCGTATTGACTCGATCTACGTAACGGTCCTTGGCCCTCGGCCATTGAACCTCTCGAGTCTAAAGTCAACATTTCACCCCTTTTCAACCAAATTACCAAAATACCCCTCAACTTCCGAACGTCATAACTTCTTCCTCGAATGTCGGAATCGGACGTGCCACTTGTCTATGAACTCGTGACATCCCGAACTACGTCACAGTCATCGGTCAACATCCATTTGACCGCCCGAACTAAAAGTCAATATTTTGCCCATGCCTAGGGTCAAAACGGTCATTTTGCACATTTCGTCCGATTTCGCTCAACTAATCCCTGATTAGTCGTTCTAAATCATAATTAATTAATATTTAATCTCTATATTCGGGACAGGTCGTTACAATCTTCCCCTCTTAAATAATTTTGACGGGGACCCGCCTCGATCCCCCGGGGACCACAAGGGGACGTGCCCTGCTCCCGTCTGACACCCGAACCGAAAATTCCAATTTTAGCCTTAAAAACTTAAATGCATAAATGTCCGAATTATAAAGTCATACATAACCCAAATTTAACAGATGTCAGACAAGGGATACAATCCAAAATACAAAATCCGAGCACGACACTAGAAAGAAAAATCCTGCGGGTGATCCGACCCGACAAGGGTTCAGGTGCACAGTACGAAATCTATGCCTCAGCCTCGGGGTCCTCACCAACCTCAGCAGCACGACCTAGAGGGGTTACCAAAACATGAAAGGTGAGTGGGCCGAAACTCAGGTTTATAAAAACAGTATAATAAGTAAAATATATAATTTACCCCTCCGTTTTCCAAACATGCATGCATCGGTATTTAAAAAAACCATAAATACATGTAATACATCACAAGCATCATATTAAGCCAGAAATGTAATATAAACCCAGCTACTGCACTATACACTCCGATATTGACATCCCATATGTCTGACGTCCCTGACGTCCAATAATGGTCACAGTCCCAAGGCTACGCGTGCCACCCGGGTCTCAAATCCAGAGTCCAAACTCCGAACCCAGTTCGGTTACGGCATCCCAGATGCCTAGCGTCCCAGACGCTCGACGTCCCAGACGTCCAATCATAGCAATCCTGCTCCTGAGTCATCCTACAGTCCGGCACCTCCGTAGCATGACCCCTCACAGGCAATGCACCGTGACCGCTCCGGGGTACCACATCCGGAGGAGACAGTATCACACGGTGGATTATACAGTACAGTACCTAAGATAGTCATCCATATCCACATGCATACATAAATATATATATATATATATATATCATATAAGACAGTATTCAATTTCTGTAAAACGAGTCTCAGCCCAACACCGTAAAACGTGTCACAGCCGTAAATCGAGGTAATCAAAATCCATTATTGATTCACGCACACATATAGATATACGAAAATGAAAACGGTTATGCATGCAAGTGTTAATAAAAACGGGCCCACTCACTGTACGTTCCTCCTGCGAATAGTGCGCGTACGATCTTGTCTCCGGAATTAACGTAAGTTTCCTGTCATTTCAAATCACATGCAAGTGTCATTATAGGTCCTTAATATACTCTCAAAAATTCCGAAACAGAAACTGGTTCGGGAAAGCCGTCCAACACGCTTCCCGAGACATCCGGCCCTAAACTGACCTTCCTAACTATCTCAGATCAACATGGTTATTTCACAGAAAATGTTCAGAATGATTAAGGGATTAAAAGTCATGTTGACCGTGAACCGAGATAGTGCTCAACGCGACCTCACGCGCCGCCCAAAGTGGCTGCGCGTGAAAGTCACGCGCTGCTACAGTGACACTGCTACAATGACGTCGTCCTTGCCCAATTTACTGTAATTTGGGTCTTCAACCCGCGGTGTGACCCGATTAATTAACCTTCCATTTCTACTTAATTTCATTCATTCCTGATTCTAACATGTTCTAACATCATTCAATTATAGTTCTTAGTCCTCTAATCATCTCGACAAGCCATAAACCGTCCTATCCAAACCCGAACAGCCACACGGGTCAATTCTCATAACTCCCCCAAACTAGCTCCATTGTCCAATTAAGTTATACAGGAGCATCAGAGGACCTAGACTAACCAAATGGCACCACCAATTGAACGAAACATTACCTGGAAGTAGCCGTCCAAACACTGCGATTCCCTCTGCACACGGCGGTCACCGTCCCAGCTCCTCCGTGGCTGGTTGCCGTCGATTCCGATATGGACGAGTTCCAAATGCTCCCAGAAGGCTCACTCAGTGATTAGTTTTGTCCAATAGGCCGTAGAAATCAAACTCAGATTTTTCCCTCCAAATTGGTTTTCTCTGAACTGGAACTCGGGTTCCTGAGCAATCCTCGATCAAACTTCTTCGACTCTTGCACGGTTGAGTTCCTGCCACTCCCAAGAAACTCCCTCAGTGTTTAGATTGGTCCCTTAACCCGTAGGAATCGAATTCGGAATTTTCCCCCCAAAAACCCAAAAATGTTCTTCACGGCTTTCTCTCTGTCTCTCACAGTCTCTCAACCTCAAACTGATGCCAACTGAACCCTTCTCTCACTCCCCTACTCGGTTAATCGATCAATGAGGCCAACACCCGTGGGCGATATCCTCAGACGTCACTGAACTTGCTTCCCGCACACAGAGCCCATAACCACATTTTAAATCCTACCCGTGGTCTGATACAGCCTCAATCTGCACTCCAATTATCTCAAACTACATAAACAATGCCCACTAATCAGTCCACTAGTGCTTTAAACAATTGCACGCCCAACAACACCACCGCATGGCCGTGTACTCTGTTTTTCACGGTTGTGCTACAGTAACCGTGCAAAAAGACCAAAATGCCCTCAGGGCAGAAATTACCAAAATGCCCTCCAACTTCCGTGACCCGCAACTCGGTCATCCGATGTCCATTTCACGCGTGCCGCCTGTCGTTATACTCAGGGCATCGAGGCGAATCCAACGGTCTTCAGGTCGTGTGAAAATTCACGGTATTTCAAAAAGTCAATTTTTCCCTTATTTCGTCCAAATTACGGTAATGCCCCTGAACTTCCGAACGTCGCAACTTCTCCCTTGTTCGTCCAAATTGGACATGCCACCTGGAAATGGACTCGTGACGTCCCGAACTACGTCACGACCATCGGTCAAGGTCCGTTTGACCCACCAATCAAAAAGTCTACAATTCGACCCAACCATTCACAGGGGTAAAAATGTCATTTCATTCAATATTTTACAATATTACAATCTACAAATTTCCGGGGTGTTACAAATTTCGTCCTCGAAATTCCAACTATATTTATTCCACATCCACCTCGTGGAAAACAATTCGATCTCACACCATGTGTACACTTGTACACCCACTAACTGGAACAACACTTGTCTGTACGCAGACATTCCATCACGACTCACGTCATACCGACTACACTCGACCAACTCGAGTGAAATTGATCACCTGATCCGCGTTAATATCGCTTGACAATTTCACCATTAAGCTGACTCCTTTAGCTTGACAGTTCCTCTCAATCGCTAAGATACCCTGACATCTGCTTCCACTGGGAGTCACCAAATCTCACTTGTCAGTCCACGCTGACACTACCAGCTAAACTGTCACCACTAAGCTCTACCACTCTAGTAAAGCTCAAATTCTCAACCAATCAGTGACATCACCTCGTACTACAACTCCCTCAATGTAGCATAAGATCAACAACAGGATCTCACCTCGTAGGGCAAGCTCAATCTTGCGACAGATATCGATCTCAATGTCCACAACTGTCAACTCCCTCAGCGAACCATGACGCTGGTAAAGTCACGGCGTGATGACGTCACGCAAAGAAACCTATGGTTACACTAACCACCAACTCCCTTGTCCTGAGTATACGTATACCATCATCTCACTCAATCTGGTGGTGTAACTGAAACATGTTGAATACCAGCCCAACAGTGATCACACATCTCAACACTAGGGTTTCACTAGCCATCCATGGCTAAGAGCACCTGCTCATAAAATCACTGAACCCAACAAAATTACTCTGCCCAGCGCAAAGTATTCAATGTCCAGTCCACGATCAATACCAATCCAATGGTATTGGAACTAAGCCGATTACTAACACGTTCATCCACATACCCCTGGTACATCCCATGTACTGTCAACAGGTACCACTCAGCCTATCCAGTACCGATCCTTGTACATCGTACAAGGTACGTACATCCATCCTTCAACCAGTCCACTACAACATGGTTTGTAGTCAATCACAATTTGATACTGGGGTTCCTCTGTCAAATCCCGTACTAGACAAACTAAACACTCCAACTCATCGACTATCATGAGTCCCATGGTCACCCGACCTGACACGACCCATCCCAATCCCCCCGGGATTACCGTGGGATGTGTCATGCTCCCGTCTGACGCGAAGTGTCAGACAAGGGATAACCTAAAGCCACTGCCCCAACGAGCTTCTAGAGTGCGCAAGGATCGATGGAGGAGGTACGCAATGTCCCAGTCTCTGCTACAGTCGCATCCGTGATCAACCTGAAGGGCATTAAAAACAACAAAGGTTGTGAGTGGACGAAAATAAATAAGTTCATAAAACACATTTCACAAAGATATTTATGCCCTTCATCAAAACGCATGCATGCATCGAAAACCAATAAGTAAACTATTTACTAAAAGAAACCATTAGGGCCTTAGCCCAGAAACCGTAAAATCAAATCATGTGGGTCTCTACCCAAAACCATGAATACCAAAAACCAAACATATATTATATAAATCCGACATCCAGAATACCAATTCCAATTCCAAGTGGTCCATCGCCCAAAACCATAACCATAAATACCATTTCCAGGAAAAACATGTTAAACCATCCTGGGCATCCCAGATGCCTAGCGTCCAAGACGCTCGACGTCCCAGATGTCATATCTCACGGTATAAAGCAACGCGTGCTACGCGGGGTCTCACCGGGTCAATGTCTCTAACATCCCAGATGTCTGACGTCCCAGACGTCTAATCATAGCAATCTTGTTCCTGAGTCATCATACGGTCCGGTAGCTCCGTATAATGACCCCTCGCAAGCAATGCATCATGACTTCCCCAGTGTCCTAGACACCTTGAGGAGACCATCACATATCCTCGTATCAAGATGGTTTATGGAAAATAGTTTATCAATCATTTCAAACATCTCAAGGGCCCTGCCCGGAATTTCCATAAAACCATCACAAGTCCAAACATCTGATTTATTAAATCCAAAACCATTTATTCAAATCCACTTAGGGTCCCCGACCCTAAGTCACATTTATAACCAACTGGGCCTCATGCAAGATTTTGTAAATAAACTGGGCCCACGGCCCGATTTCGTAAATCAACTGGGCCCCTAGCCCGATTTCATAAAGCAATTGGGCCCCCGGCCCGATTACGTAACTCAATTGGACTCCAAGTCCGAGGTTTCCAAAAAAATTGGGCCTCATTCCCGAGTTTATCTTTCCAATTTCAAAACCATTTCATGAAATCATATCCAAAGCCATAAGTATGGAAAATCAGTGTAAAACCGAAAAAACCTCGATTTACGTGCAAGCACGTAAATCGCCTCAAAATGCGTGAAACCATATAATTCACCAATATCCAAATCAACATCATATAATCATAATCATAATCTATATAAAATAGTTATGCATGCATAAAATTTATAAAACCAAAGTCCACTCATAGACCGTCCTACGATGCGCCTCAATACGCGTGCCATAGGCCTTCCTGGGCCTCGTCACTATCACCGGGTCTCCCAAACCTGTCCAAATCATACTAGAGGGTCACTAACCTCCTCATTAACCTCCTATTCAAGTCCCGTAATTTTCTCGAATTTTTAACTATTTTTAAACTTGATCTGAAACCTTCTGATGCCCCGAACATTATCGAGACGGTGTCTGATCCACACGAAACTAGTCCCAAAATGTCCGTTACATCGAATAGAGTTTTTCACATGTTGAACACTTCCCCATTGGACCTATCACGCGCCCCCACGCGCCGTCGCAAGCGGTTACGCGTGAAGCCCACTCGCGTGAACAGTGTCATCCCCTACCTCGTACTGAACCCGGTCCTCTAGTTTTTCCGGTTCGATCGAACCGGTGAACCGGTATGGCCGGTTCTCAGCCATTTCCTACGGGGTTTCTTCCTACGTGTTCGTCTAGGTCCAACTAAGAGGTTTATGGAATCAAATACAAGAAAACACGTTTAGATCTTTACCTCTGAACAAAAACCCGAAGCCCAGGTTTTTCGATCATCCTTCCTCTCGATCCAGACCACCTCGAGCCTCGAAATCAGGTTCAATGGGTTCGTCTCTGTCCCTAGGTCTCACTAGAATCCAGTAGGAGCTTAAAACCACCACTAAAAGTCGACTTTCAAAACTGGGACAAAAATAGCTCTCGAGTTACTCACCTTGCCGTGAACCACCGTGGTCGCCGCTGTTTCCTTGCCGCCTCCCGTCGTTTCTCACTATCTCAGTCACTCTCATGGTTGTGCACACACAACAGAGATGGTGAGGTGAGGGATATGTGTGTTTGTATGGGGGAAAAATGAGGTTTCGGGTTGTGGTATAACAGAGAGATGGTGGAATCTGTTCAGATGGGGAGGGAAGAGATGGACGGTACAGATTGAAGGCACAGGTCAGATGAAAGGACAAGATCAAAAGGTGAGTTAAGTGGGAATTTTTAAATAATTAAAATCTTAATATTTTAATCCAATCCCACCAATCAAGAAATAGGTCCACACTTTCAGGTTATTGGTCCACATGTCCCACTTAAAATGTCTGATCCAATCAGAATAAGCCAAGTGTCCTCGCCTCGTAATGCGCGCATAGTGAAATCAAACTTCTGTGACCTATAACTTTCCTGTTCGAAGTCCGATTTCAACGTGCCACCTGTCTATGAATTCGTATCCTCCCGATCTACGTACCGGTCCTCGGCCCTCGGCCATCAGACTTCCCAGTCAAATTGCCCCTATTAACCAAAATTACCAAAATTCCCCTTAACTTCCGAACGTCATAACTTCCTCCTCGGATGTCGGAATCGAACGTGCTATCTGTCTATGAACTCGTGACGTCCCAAAATACGTCACGGTCATCGGCCAAAGTCCATTTGACCGCCCGAATTAAAAGTCAATGTTTTACCCACGACTAGGGGCAAAACGGTCATTTTGGATCGTTCGTCCGATTTCGCCCAACTAATCACCGATTAACCCCACTAATCATGATTAGTTACTAATCAAATCCCGAAATTCGGGACGGGTCGTTACACGACTAGCATCACAACGTCTACTCCCAAACACGTCATCCAAAATGTACCAATCCAAGCACGCCCACCAAGGCTTATCCATTCATGCCAAATGAGCATCTAACCTCACTCACATCTACCGAGGCGCACCAACTCTGAATCTATCGGATACTCGCTCAAACGTTTTCTGTACCACATTCGATTGACTTCGAGAGGGAACCAATCCCTTTGTCCACGTATCCAAGGCTGACCAAATCTGACCCCGTCGGATACTCACTTGTTCACAAAGTCAAATCCTCGAGTCAATTCGTAAACATTCCAACTCGCTCGAGTACCGTCTCAAACTGGATTAACTTCGAAAAGAAGCTCAATCCAACCATTCCCATATCCAAATATTTACAACAAAGCAATAAGCTCTTCACCTAACCTAATCAACAAGATCACAATTCAAATCCATCACCACGTCACCCGACCGGTAACATCATAATCCTAGATCGTCACCATGCCCAATGTCCACAACATCACAATCCAGATCCACCTAGGATCCACATATGCTCACTTAGCTAACAATCCACCTGAAATCTGATCATAGGGTCTTACACCCTCTTGAATTCTTTGTCACCTACACAATTCTTCAACTATTTTCATATCTAATAATTTAGTCAACAACGAAACACATCAAAACTGTGGGTCTCCTCCAATTATCTCAAATTGATCCTTGTCATTCTACCTAGGAGAAATCAAGGATGATCCAATACGACGACATCACATCCATCTTACGTGAGTGCACGCAAAACTTACAGCACCCACCATACCAAGTAACCCAACATCGTCTTCCACCGAGCAGAAAATGAGAAATCTCATTTACCTAAACTCGAAATACGCAACTCCTCCTGATGACCCCAAAACACATACGGGCCCACCAACCTATACACGCTCAACGTATTGGTACAACAATCATCATCTGCCAGGGGCAGAAAATAAAAAGTCACCCCTAATGACTTCAGAATACCTATCACCAATGTGGACTCAAGTACCCTTCTCATCATCTCAATCACAACTTCTCTTGATTACGATGTTCCAACCACGTTGGAAACAGACATGCTTCCAACGAGACGTCAAGTCCAACCACTGGACAACCACGTGTCCGAAATCAATCCATTACTCAGACCTCATGTCAGTTCATAACTGTTTATGCACATCCAGAAGGATGTAATTCATTACTATTTCGTTCTCATATCTCAACTTTTACAGGTTCAACTCTCGGGTTTCCAAGTTATTCACAATCACAAAATCCCACATCTATACCACCAATGATTTTTCTCGGCTTTTCCAATTTCATTAATTTCCTTGTACTTTCTGGGGATATTAGAGACATACAATCACACCAATCTCGGAGTTGACAACAACTCCCCAAATCCACTAATTCTCATGACGTCCCATGCGTCATCCCAAGATTCCTCATGTCTCAATCATACCTTTTTATCCACTCATCACTTGTCATCTCATCACTGTTGGGACTTATCCCAACACATCACAATCTCCGCTGGATCCCATCCAGTCCATCACTCAACCACTACCGAACCTCAAATACTGAACATATGTCCATCATGGCGAAGTCACATCCCAACTTGTGGCTCATCACAATCACAATCACCGACACCAGCACACTGCGTGCGAATCAGACAACCCTTAGTCGTTACTCATACCGAGTAACAACTCCGTATCTCCGCTCAGGTGAAAGGAACTCTGCCTCTCTCGTACCCCACAACTATGGGTACCACTATTCTAACAATCAACATCAGGATAATGAACGTTCCTTGAACGTCCCCTGATTCTCAACTACTACAACCACACCAAATACCCTCGATAGCCAGTCATCTCCATATGACTACCGGCCAACAGTCATCGCTATCGAGATCCGTATCCACACATCACATTATTACCCGGTCTAACTCGGGATTCCATATCTTATCTCAACCAGTACTCGTGGATCGAATCCCATCATGATTAAGGGATCCACAATCACACCCTATGGTTCCTCTGAACTCCATTGTCCTCTGCAGTATAATCCACAACTTGACCGACCCCGTGGTCCTAACATCGTATAGACGTCAAATCCAATCTTACCATCAACTCAACGTGGGTTCCACCACTAAGGTCATCCGCTAACTCCGATGTACCAACATCCCTCACACTAGCAATCACCACTAGGGTTCACATTTCCAAATCACTACTCAAATGGGGTTCCTCGAACCCAGCTGCGCCCAGCAGCATAACAATATAATATCACATGACCGAACTAACGGTCCCACATCACCAGTTCATCACACACAACCCCACTTGGGTAGAATCACATTAACACACGGCGTATCGGGCCAATCATACTCTATCCACTATTCATGATTCATACCCAATAACTATCAGGTTGATAACAAACTGCAGACCAAAGAGACATCACACCCTCGACCTGCATGCACAAAAAAAGCAAACCTGGCTCTGATACCAATTTGACAACCCAAGAGATAACCTAATGACACTGCCTACTCGGGGCTTCCAAAGTGCGGAAGGATCGATGGAGGAGGCATGCGATATCCCGGTCTCTGCTACAGCCGCATTCGTGATCAACCTGAAGGGCATTAAAAACAAGAAAGGATATGAGTGGACAAAAATAAGTAAGTTCATAAACACATTTCATAAAGACATTTATGCCCTTCACTAAAACGTATGCATGCCTCGAAAACCAGTAATCATAACATTTACTCAAACAAGCCATTGGGGCCTTAGCCCAAAAACCGTAACTCAAAACCAAGTGTGGGAACTCAGCCCAAAACTGTAGAATACCAAATCCGTAAATAAAAAACCAAGTGGGCCACTGCCCAAATCCATAAACACAAATCCAACCGAAAAACCATTTCATAGATCCAATAGTCCATATTTACCACATAACCATCTCTGGCATCCCAGATGCCTAGCATCCCAGACGCTTGACGTCCCAGACGTCATATCTCACGGTATAAGAAACGCATGCTACCCGGGGTCTCTCCGGGTCCATATCTCTGACATCCCAAATGTCTGACGTCCCAGACGTCTAATCATAGCAATCCTGCTCCTGAGTTACTATACGGTCCGGTCGCTCCGTGTAGTGACCCCTCGCAGGCAATGCACCGTGACTTCCCCAGTGTCCCAGACACCTGAAGGAGGCCATTACATATCCTTGTATCAAGATGGTATATGGAAAACAGTTTTTACAAAGTCATTTCACAACATCTCAATGGGCCCTGCCCGAAATCTCCATAAAACATCACAATTCCATTTAGGGTCCCCGACCCGAAATCACATTTATGAAACAGAGGGTCCCAGATCCAAAACCACATTTATAAAACATAGGCTCCCTGACCCGAAATCACATTTATAAAACATTGGGTCCCAGACCCGAAATCACATTTATAACCCAATTGGGCCTCATGCTCGATTCTATAAGCCACTGCGTCCACGGCCCTAATTCGTAAATCAACTGAGCCCCTGGCCCGATAATATAACTCAAATGGGTCTCAGCCCGATTCCGTAAACAACTGGGCCCCTGGCTCGATTTCATAAAGCAACTAGGCCCCCGGCCCGATTACATAAATCAAATGGACTCCAAGTCCGAGGTTTCCAAAACAATTGGGCCTCATGCACGAGTTCATCTTTCCAATTTCAAAACCATTCATCACATTATTCATGAAACCACAAGCACGTAAAATCATAAAAAAAATCGCCATTCTCGATATACGTGCAATACAAAAAATATCTCGAAATACGTGCAACATACGTGAAATCAATAAACACAATCATCATCATAGAAATCACGTGTATAAAACATATAAAACAGTTAGGCATGCATAGTATTTATAAAACCAAAGTCCACTCACAGACCGTCTAACGTTGCGCCTCGATACGCGTGCCATAGACCTTCCGGAGCCACATCACTATCACCGAGACTTCCAAACCTGTCCAAATCACACTAGAGGGTCACTAACCTCTTTATTAACCTCCTATTAAAGCCGCGTAATTTTCCCAAATTTTTAACTATTTTAAAACTCGATTCAAAACCTTCGGACACCCCGAAACATATCGAGACAGTGTATGATCGACACGAAACCAGTCCCAAAATGTTCGTTACATCGAATAGATTAAAAGTCATGTTGGAAGTTTCCCAAAAATACCCTTCACGCGCCCCCACGCGCCGCCCAAAGGGGCTACGCGTAAAGCCCACACGTCAAACACTGTTCATCTTCAACCTCGCGTTGGACCCTGTTCACTAGTTTGAACCGGTTCAGCCGAACCGACCTGGCCGGTTTTTAGCCATTCCTCAACCATTTTCTACGGGGTTTCTTCCTACGTCTTCGTCTAAGTCCAACTAAGAGTTTTATGGAATCAAAAACAAGAAAATTCGTTTAGATGCTTACCTCTGAACATAAACCCGGAGCCCATATTTTTCGATCATCCTCCCCGTTGATCCAGACCACCTCGAGCCTCGAAATCAAGTCCACTATGTTCGTCTCTGTTCGTAGGTCTCATTAGAATCAACCAGGAGTTCAAAACCACAACTAAAACTTGACTCTCAATGTTTGAACACAATTGAGCTATCAGTCAAGCTTACCCTTGCAGTGAACTACCGTGATCATCGCCGTCATCCTTTCTGTCTCTCAATCCCTCACCGAACAGTTAGTCTCTCACACACAAGCACAGAGGAGGTTGGTGAGGTGGTTCATGTGTGTTGTTCAAAAATGGTGAACCGTGTAAGTGTGTTCTCGGGTGGGATATATAAGAGTGAGAGAGTGATGACTGATCAGAAATAGAAGAAAGGAAAAGCTGAGATTAATGGTGTAGATGCAATCTAGGGAGTGAGATGGACGGCTGATATTAAAAGATGGATATAAATTATATTTTAATTTATTAATGAAGACATGATCCATGATTTAGGGAAAGTGAGTGTGGGGATGAGTGACACTTGTCACTCATCCAAGGGTCCAGATTGATTCCAACTTTTTTGTTAGATCACAATATTATATTATTATTTTAATTCAAACCTCGGTTCGTTCGGTTAATCGATTTCGCTCTCGCGACCACAACTTCGTCGTCGAACCTCCGATTTCGGCGTGCCGTCTGTCTATGGATTTGTATCGACTCGATCTACGTAACGGTCTTTGGCCCTCGGCCATTGGACCTCCCGGGTCTAAAGTCAACATTTCCCCCATTTTTAACCAAATTACCAAAATACCCCTCAACTTTCGAACGTCATAACTTCTTCCTCGAATTTCGGAATCGGGAGTGCCACCTGTCTATGAACTAGTGACATCCCGAACTACGTCACAGTCATCGGTCAACGTCCATTTGACCGCCCGAACTAAAAGTCAATATTTTACCCACGCCTAGGTGTAAAACGGTCATTTTGCACATTTCGTCCGATTTCGCTCAACTAATCCCTGATTAGTCATTCTAAACCATAATATTAATATTTAATCCCGATATTCGGGACAGGTCGTTACAACAGGTGTGATTGTGACATCTCGGATGTCAGGCATCAGGGATGCCGATGATTGGTGTTTGGGCTGAGATCCCTTTGTTATCGGTTTTGGGCTGAGACCCACATGTACTGGTTTTGGGTTGAGTTCCCATGTACTTGATTTACGGTTTTGGGCCAAGGCCCTACTAGTTTATTTGGTTTGAGAAATGGTTTGATTAAATGATTTTCGAATGTATGCATGCTTTTTAGTGAAGGGCATAAATGTTTCTTTGTAAAATGATTTTATAAACTCTTTGTTTTGTCCACTCACAGCTTTTAATGTTTTGAATGCCCTTCAGGTTGATCGCGGATGCGGGCTACAGCAGAGACCGAGACATCACACTCCTCCTCCGGATCCTGGCGTACTCTGAAGCCCCAAGCGGGCTAAAGTCGGAAATTCCCTTGTCTGACACTCCGTGTCAGACGGGATCAGGCCGGTCCGGCGTTAATCCCGAGGGGATTTTGGGACGGGTCCTAACAATAACTATATCTTTTGATTGTTTTATTGCATGATATGAATTGCAATAGTCTAAATAAATTATTCTAAAAGTTTATTTGGTGATTTTCTGATTCAAAATATTTATTTAGGAATCGACACAAGTTTTTACGGTTTTTGTGGAATGATACTTGGGCTTAGGCTCGATTATGCAATACTTGGATAAAGATTCAAGGATTTTCTAATAGAAGTTTTTGATTTATTCCAAAAACTATTTTTCACTGTAGACCATTCTCAAAAGATATTGTGATTATCACTCCTACGCATAACACAAGTTTCCAAAGCAATTGAAATTTGGGGTTTCTCCTCGACAATTCATGCTCGAGGTAGATTCTCAAATGTACCCGAGGTCATTCTTAGGTAGTTTAAGCTCGGGGTAGTTCTCAAGTAATCGAAGCTTGAGGTTCTTTCCAGATGGCTGATGCTCAGGGTAGTTTCCTAGATAGTTTCAGTTTGGGGTGATTCCTGGGCAGTCAAAGCTCAGGGTAGTTCCCAAGTAGCCAAAGCTCTGGGTTTTTCGAAGACTGATTATGCTTAAGGGAGTCAAGGAGTGGTTGTTATTGATTTCTAATATTTTTTGTTCAGTTCTTATCACATAATTTTATAAACAAGGTTTTCAAGGAAATGTGGGATGCAGGGATTTAAAATTTTTCATGTTTTTTGTGGGTCTCATTGGTTATGATTTTATATTTAAACTGAAATCTGATTTTTTATGATTTAATAAGGATTTTATGTATGCATGTATTGTTTTATGGTCAACATTGTTGTCAGGACCCGACCCTCATCGGTCAGGACCCGACTCATCTAGCACCATACTGTCCGCTTTGGGCCTCACCCTCACAGTTTTGTTTTTGGGAGCTCATGGTGCAACTTCCCAGGGGGTCACCCATCATGGAATTGCACCAGTCTCAACTCGCTTAACTTTGGGGCTCCAATCTCCCCCAAAGCCACTTGAGCTCCTAAAAGACCTAATGCTAGAGAGGTGTGTGCCTACACCTTTAAGGCACACCACCATCCTCTCTCAGACCATTCCCCCTCGCAGGAATGTGGGATTGTTCACCGTTCCCTCCAGGACACGGGTCTTACAATCCACCCCCTTAGGGCCCAGCATCCTCGTTGGCACACTTTCCAGTCGGAGTCTGGCTCTGATACCAAATTGTCAGGACCCAACCCTCATCGGTCAGGACCCGACTCATCTAGCACCATACTGTCCGTTTTGGGTCTCGACCTCACGGTTTTGTTTTCGGGAGCTCATGGTGCAACTTCCCAGGGGGTCACCCATCATGGAATTGCACCAGCCTCAACTCGCTTAACTTTGGGGTTCCAATCCCCCCCAAAGCCACTGAGCTCCCAAAATGCCTAGTGCTAGATAGGTGTATGCCTACACATTTAAGGCACACCACCATCCTCTCCCAGACCATTCCCCCTCGCAGGAATGTGGGATTGTTCACCGTTCCCTACAGAACACGGGTCTTACAATTGTGATCTACAAGTAAATGGTTTGAGGGTAGGTGAGCTAGTAGGAAGACTTACTTAGAATTCGCAAAGATCACCAAATGTTTAATCCGAAAAATAGACCTAACAAGATGTGACATTGCTTGCTATTTGTTCACTTTCTTTTATGTCTACTAAGTGACCCGTGAGACATAGAAAAATGCACTAGACACCAACGGGCTGTCGGCCTAATAGACTCTGATGTTTAAGTTAGTAAGGAGATGAACCAAACAGAAACAAATTTACACTTGTATCTTTCTACACCAATTTTCCGCTTCATTCACATTCTTCTTTGTTCTTAAATGTCAACCAATTTTCAGTATTCATGTTTGTAACTAAATATCAATGAAATTTCAGCTTCTCACATTGTTATTTATGTGATGACTTGAAGGATTTTACCCATCCTTAGTTGATAAACCTTGAATTAAGCATCATTTTATAACATTTATCCTTATCTTTTAATGTTTAAATACCAAACAATATGAGAAAATAATATATTTTGTGAGAAATGTGAAAAATTGGATAGAGCTCGAAATTATGAGAATTTAGGCGAAAGAATCACCTCAATCGGCCTTATATTGAAGAAGTTATGATCAAATGAAATGAGGCCACCAAAAAGGGCTACGAAATTCGGTACCGAAGTCCACAAAGATAGCCCATAAACTTTTCGACACGCGCCTCCTGAATCCTGAAGCCCTATTTGGCGCGCGTCTACCAAACTCTCTTCCAAACGTCCTTGCCGTGTTGACCTTGTCATTGACCACCGAATTTCAATCCAAATTTTGGCCCGTGCCCACCAAAACAATTCCTGAAGCATTATTTCGAGTTTTAGGCAATATTTTGGGATAATTTCAACTTGCTTTCACACTTATTCTCCATATTCTATAAAGATTTCAATCCTATTTCTTTTTGTTTTATTATTTTCACCCCTTTTGCTTGTAGGAAAAGTTTTTAATTAGTTTTCTTATATATTTAGGAAACTTTTCCCTTTATGATTTAAATTGAAAATTTCTATTTATTTGGAGATTAATTTTCCTTCCTATAAATAAAGAGATTTAGATTATTTGTAGAAGGTCGCTCATTCTTGTACCAAAATTTTACTTGACCAAATTTTCTAATTTATATAATCGATATTACTTTTGCAAGATTAATTACATCATACTTCATCCGTGGCATTGTTGTGCATTTCCTATTGTCTCAACCAAGAGTTCCATCACTTCGTTTCCTTTGGGTTACTTAGAAGAAAAAGTGTAACACAACCTCTTACTTCGTAGTTATCTTTTGGCATGAATATCGCTTCTATGATTTAATTATTAATCTTATTGTGATTTTATGCTTTATATTGATTTTGTAAAAATTTTCCATGTGTTCTAGTATTTTAGTTTTTGTCATATTTATATATTGCTGTTTAATGTTTGATAGATAAGTTAGGCATTCCTTAGTCTATTATTGAAAATGCGACGTGAGTGTCTCCTTACACATACTTACGAATATGTAATCATCTCGTAGAATTAAGGTTATAGAATTTCATAGATTCGAAGTTGATATAATTCTTAAATGAGTAAGGCATAAAGAATGAGTTAATCTCGTGTAAATAATATATTAGTTTAGTTTAAGTTTAATTTAATTATTTAGGATTTTAAATAATTCCTATGTACCAATACTACAATCTAAAAAAAAAAAAATTAATTCCATACATTTCTTTGCTAAGTATTTAGTGTGATTTTATATTTATTTTAATACTTATTGCGTAGTATTATCCTTGCTTTTGCAGCCCTGATTCCACTCATGCACTGCTACGTTATAACTTCATGGGTATGGATAAAAAGTTTGCTATGAGAGCTTGATCCACAATATATCATGGGAAGTAAAAAGAGTACAAATTTAGGACAGTAACCTGAATTAAAACATGAGGAAGAGAACATGCAAAAACCTTGAAACTGTCCCTATAATCTCACATATAGGCCGGGTGAAATTGAGGGTTGGCATTAAATAGCGAAG
Organism: Prinsepia uniflora; assembly: GCA_032719365.1. Taxonomy (NCBI): domain Eukaryota; kingdom Viridiplantae; phylum Streptophyta; class Magnoliopsida; order Rosales; family Rosaceae; genus Prinsepia; species Prinsepia uniflora. Next base: position 32,381,263 of record CM064863.1, read on the forward strand.
CCCCATTTGAAACGGCCGCAAAATTTCGTTAACGAAACCCAACAACCATTCAAATTCATGAAAGTAATGTATCAGACCTTTTGTTTCGTGTAAGGAGAAGAAAACATTTTCTCACGAAGAAAAAAAGGCCTGAGTTTTGGGGTTTTTGTACGCCCGCAACGGAACTCAAGCGCCACCAAAACAAGTTCGCTCGGATCTCTCATAGGCAAATATACCCAAAAATCTTACCAATTCAATTTTATATTTTTTTCAACACCAAACTAAAAGAAAACAAGCCATTGTTTGGGAGAGAGGAGCACCAGTTTTAAAAGCTCGATTTTTGGAAGCTTCATGACTATCGCCAATCAGTTTCAATTCCAAAATTTTCTCATCATATGCCCTCTCATCCTCTAACGATCACCTTCAAAAAGTAAGAGAACCAAAAATAAATTCAAATTTGAATCGAATCCCATATGAACGGAACAATGAGAGGGGTGTTAGAAGAGGAAGAGGAAGCTTAAACCAAAACATTGTAAGACTCATTATATAGAGAACCTCCAAAACCCTAATTGCTCCTGACAGAACACAGACCTGATACGACGTCGTTTGCTTAGCCTGTAATTTATCGTACTGATATGACAAGAATACCCCTTATGGCCAGATCTACCCTTCTTTTTGACCCAACGGTCTCTATCAGTTGGATATTGGTTTATAACCATACCATCATAAAACCCTAATTTCCTTCTCAGTCGCCTTCCTTCTCTCCCGCTCTACAGAGGTCCGTGCGGCTGTGGTGTGTATTTGGTTTCCGCGATCTTCAAGCAAGATGGTTAGCCCGACTCAGCTCTCATATTTAATGTTCTCTCAATCCTTTTATTCTGATCTGAATTATTCTGTTTTATTTATCTTAAAAATTCATCGCCATTTTCACACATCCACTGAGTAAAAAGACCAATTTTTTGTTTGTTTTTCTGTTTGATTTCTTGTATTTGTTTGAAAGTTGGGCTAGTATCTAGATTCTAAGTACAATTCGTATAGATCTATTTGTCGACACTGATATTCTTTAGGCAATATAAATATTTCCGTCTTCGTTGTCGCTGATTTTCAGTGTATTTCCCGACTCTCGATCACTCAAAGATTATGAATTTGTCCTTAATTTAATTTCTACTCTAATTTAGATCCCATATAGTCCCTGCCATGTGGTTCAATCTAACCTGTGGCCATGCCACCATGAGGCTGAGCCCACACGAGTTTGTGAGAAACCACCAGCAGACTCATAAGTTAAAGGGAATGTACAAACTTTGAATTGAGTGATCCTGCCATGTGGCCTCAATGTAATCTGAGGCCATGAGGCTGAGCCTACATGGATTTGTGAAACACCACCAGCAGACTCGTAAGTTAAAAAGGGAATGAACAAAATTTGAATTGAGTGATTCTGTGTTTATCAGAAATTGTAAAAGGTTTCTCATTGCCAGAAGATGGATTATATTGTGTTAGATTTTGACTGCTGGTTGTAAACAGGTGCTACAGAACGATATTGATTTGCTCCACCCCCCAGCTGACCTCGAGAAGAGGAAGCACAAGCTCAAGAGGCTTGTGCAGTCCCCTAACTCTTTTTTCATGGTACTTATGTTTATTATTTGTTGAATATAATTTTGGGCAAGTGCTTTTTTTATTTGAAGCTTTATCTTTTATGGGTAGAAAGTGCTCATTTTGGTTCTTGGATATATATTCCAGGATGTTAAGTGCCAAGGGTGCTTCAACATGTAAGTAATCAGCCTTAGTTCCTTTATTATTTGTCATGATTTTGTTAAATTAGTTTATGCTTGTAATCAAATTTGTATGAAAGGGAAATTGTTCTGTTGTTTTGATATCAAGCCCAATTGAAATCATCTGTGCAGAACCACGGTGTTCAGTCACTCACAAACAGTTGTGGTGTGTGGTAACTGCCAGACAGTGTTGTGCCAACCCACTGGGTCGTGCCAGGCTTACTGAGGGATGCTCCTTCAGAAAGAAGGGAGATTGATGTCCAAATGAGCTTGTATCTGGAGAATTGCTAATGAGCTTTTTGAGTTTTAAAGCTGAGATTGATGTTCTTCATATGTCAATTTAAAATGGCTGTTTATGGAAAATTGTTCTTGCTGTTACTTAGGGCCCAACAGGGAGGATTTCAAATAAAGAGATTTAATAAAATCCCTTCATTTGATATTCCCTTGTTTGACAACTTTGTTTTTGGCTAATGAGCTTTTTGGCTTTTGAGTTTTAAAGCTGAAATGGGTTCTGCTAGGATTTTGTTTTTGAAAGTGTAATTTGTTAGGGCAGTGCTCTGGACCTTGCATTGGAAATGTTATGTGTTTTCTGTCTTGTTTAGTTATGTTTGGTGGTTTACATTTTCAATTGCACTTCAAATTTTGATGTTCTTCATACGAACGGGGAGGATTTCAAATAAAGAGATTTAATAAAATCCCTTCATTTGATATTCCCTTGTTTGACAACTTTATTTTTTCTTTCTTTGTAGGTCTGAAATTGCATCGTTCAAAATTCATTTGCATATTTTATATTAGTAAAAATTTGAATTGAGGATTACAAATAAGCGATTTTACAATCCAAATTGAAAATAATAATATTAAATTGACTCATTGGTTTTTTTTTTTTTTATCATTGAAGTAAGAACATTATTAATAAGTGAATATTACAATGCAATGAACGTCTACAAACAGAAGGATTTAGAAGGAACGTATATATATATATATATATATATATATATATAAACAACACTAAATTTCTGTGCATATAAATCCAAAATTGTAAACATAAAATACCTAAAAGTAACCCTTGATTCTAAACCTGTAAAACTGTCCGCTGTTTGAATTACCAGAAGCAAAGTAAGTGAAGGTGAAATATAAGAAGTCAGCAGAAAATGAGGGTGAGTATGTCACTCGCGCATTAAGTGCTCCCATAATTCCTTTAATGAGTGCATAAGGGCATTGGATGAGGGAAGAGGATCGACAGGGAGGCATTAAGGGAGGAAACTGAAATGGATGTGGAAGATAAATCTAGGAGGACTCCGGAAATCTCCAAGGAAAGAGAGGGAAAAGCCTCCATAATGGGAGGGGGCCGAAAACACGCTACAAAGGGCGAAGGACATAAGTGAAATAAGAAGGCTAGTAGAAAATATAACAAAAGAAAAATGGAAAAGAAACGAAAGAAAAAATGGAACAGCAACAAAAGAAAAAAGGGGAGGGGATGCAAAAGTTGTGGGGATTTTTTTTTTGGGGGGTGGGCGGCAAGGGAGGGACCTAGAAAAAAAATTGGAAAAACAACACAAGAGAAAAGGGAGAAAACTGGAAAAACAACAAAAGAGGGGGAGGGGATGTAGGGAGGAACTAAGAAAAACTGGAAAAACAAGGGTCTTACTTAGATCCAGAGGAGACCCCAAGGAAGGGATGGGGGCTAGGGGGTGGTGTAGTTGTGGGGCGGGGGGGCAAGGGTCTTACTTAGATCCAGAGGAGACCAAGGAAGAACCTCATCCAAGAACTAGGGCTGACTGTGGGATTTTTTTTAAAGAGAGGAGAGAGCAAAATTTACAAAGTTGTCAAAGTATTTATGCCTTCTACCATGTTGTACATATGCAAGACTAAACTCATTGGTTAAGTAATAAAATGGATGTTAATATTAAGCTGACTCATTGGTTATGATTAATAATAATCATAATTATTAATATATGATCAATAACGTAATAATTTTTTTTTATCACTTTTTGTTTGTTTTTGGTTTTCTCACTTTTGTTTGTATAAAGATTAAGATAATTAAAAATAATAACATAAATTGAAATTAGTCATATTTTTTATTTATTTTTACTTGTTGAGTGTAGCTCTCAGCATTGGGTCGGGTCGGGTCGGGCCGGGCTTATTAAATAATTTTTAAAGTTATCGCGGCCGGGCTGGAGCCGAGCGAGGCTTATTAAATAATTAAAGAAGTTATTGGCCGGGGCAAGCTTACTTACATATATATAAGAGCCCATGTAACGATCCCTTCCGAATTTACGGGATTATCGAGAATTAATTGAGCATTATCGAGACTAATCGGAAATTATTCGAGGATTGTCATACGTTGGGAGAAATTACGAATTTTCCCATTGAACGGGTGAAAATGTTAACTTTTGACATAGGAAATCAAATGCACGTGGACCGAGGTCTATTGCGTATATTGAGACGATACGAGTGACACGACCCATCCCAATCCCCCGGGATTACCGTGGGATGTGTCATGCTCATGTCTGCCCCGACGGGGCGTCCAGAGTGCGCAAGGATCGATGGAGGAGGCATGCAATGTCCCAGTCTCTACTGCAGTCGCATCCGTGATCAACCTGAAAAGCATTAAAACAATAAAGGTTGTGAGTGGACGAAAATAAACAACTTCATAAAACACATTTCATAAGATATTTATGCCCTTCATTAAAACGTATGCATGCATCGAAAACCAGTAAGTAAACTATTTACTAAAACAACCATTAGGGCCTTAGCCCAAAAACCGTAAAACCAAATCATGTGGGTCTCTACCGAAAGCCATGAATACCGAAAACCAACATATATTATTTAAATCCGACATCCAGGAATACCAATTTCAATTCCAAGTGGGCCATCGCCCAAAACCATAACTATAAATACCATTTCTAGGAAAACATGTTTAAACCATCCTGGGCATCCTAGACGCCTAGCGTCCCAGACGTCATATCTCACGGTATAAGCAACGCGTGCTACCTGGGGTCTCACCGGGTTAATATCTCTGACATCCCAGATGATCTGACGTCCCAGACGTCCAATCATAGCAATCCTGCTCCTAAGTCACTATACGGTCCGGTAGCTCTGTACAATGACCCCTCGCAGGCAATGTACCGTGACTTCCCCAGTGTCCCAGACACCTGGAGGAGGGACCATCATATATCCTCGTATCAAGATGGTTTATGGAAAACAGTTTATCAAATCATTTCAAATATCTCAACGGCCTCTGCCCGGAATTCCATAAAACCATCACGAGTCCAAACATCTGATTTATCAAATCCAAAAACCATTTTAAAAAAAATCCATTTATGGTCCACGACCATAAATCACATTTATAAATAACTGGGCCCCTAGGCCGATTTCATAAAGCAATTGGGCCCCCGGCCCGATTACGTAACTCAAATGGACTCCAAGTCTGAGGTTTCCAAAATAATTGGGCCTCATGCCCGAGTTTATCTTTCCAAATTTCAAAACCATTTCATGAAATCATATCCAAAACCATAAGTATGGAAAATCAGTGTAAAATCGGGAAAACCTCGATTTACGTGCAAGCACGTAAATCGCCTTGAAATGCGTGAAACCATATAATTCACCAATATCCAAATCAACATCATATAATTACAATCATAATCCATATAAAATAGTTATGCATGCATAAATTTTATAAAACCAAAGTCCACTCACAGACCGTCCATAATTACCCATTTTCGCGCTGCACCCATTTCCGTAATTTCCGACATTTTCCAGAAATCTCGAATCCTGTCCGAAACCATTATTTAGTGTCACTAAGGGCTCAAATAACAACATACTAATTTCCCATAATTTTTCGGGAATTAAACGTTAGTTAAAAACGTAACATAAACCTTCGGACCCTCGAAACAACATCGAAACGGTGTTCGGTTAATTCGAAATCAACGCTAAAATGTTCGTTACACTGTATAGGACAAAAGTCGTGTTGAACTCACCTTGAGAATCGGCCCCATGCGCCCCCACGCGCCGCCATGAGTGGCTGCGCGTGAAGCTCACGAGCCTGCTACAGTATCAGGTACTGTTCATCTTCCTCACCCGATTCACCTGGTAAACGGGTCTGCGACCCGTGTGATGACCCGATTCGATTCCTCCCATAAACAAGCTAATTTCTTTAATTGATCCATCAAGTAGAATTGCAAATACCCTCAATTAAAGGTCTGTAGTAATCATTCTAATCGACACGGCCTAAAACCCCTCAATTGAACTCAAGTTCAAAACGATGTTCATCATCCCAGTTCATCACACAGTCACTGATTCCTTCAATTGATTAGTTAGGAAGTAACGTAGACTCACTTTAAAGATGATTTTGCAATCAATTTCACAAGAACTTACGTCCATGACCACGACTCCAAGCTCGATTTTTCTGAAATTTCGTCGTCCCCGTCCATGGCTCCTAGGGCCTTCCAGCTTCGAACTCTTGATTTGGATCGGCTAAGTGAGGTTCCAGAAGACATATTCTCACCCCAATTGGACTTGGGTTGGCCTACATTTCGAATTCGGATTTTGAATTTGTTCAACACAGGTTTCGGGTTCCAGTGCACAATTTCCATTCAGTTTCCCCGTTTCTCCTCTCTAACTCCTCTCTCTCTGTTTCTCTGTAGTTCTCTGCCCATCTCAAACACCCCAGAAATTGATCAAACCATCCAATTAATCCACCCAAACCGACCAGGTGCTCTATTCAAAATTCTCAAGGGAATAAAACAATTTGCTCGTGCTCTGCACATCACCAGCCTCCACTGACCCAATGCCACTCACAAGCATAAAGAAATCAGCCACTTAGCCCAACCAATTGTTTCCATAAACAAATGCACACCCGTGCTCTGTTTTTATGAAAAGAACCCCACAGAGCCATACACGGATGTCCCAAAATCAACGGCCAAATTACCATTTTGCCCTCACTTGACAAATTACCAAAATGCCCCTCATACATCTAGACCAGTAACTTGGTCATCCAAAACTCCGATTGACGCGTGCCGCCTATCTACGAATTCAGGGCATCGAGACCTTCCTAACGGTCGTCGGCCCTAGGCCATCGGACCTCCCGGTCAAAAGTCAATATTTTCCCCCTTTTGGTCCAAATTACGAAAATACCCTTGAACTTCCGAAAGTCAAAACTTTCTCCTTGAATGTCGGAATCAAACGTGCCTCCTGTCTATGAACTCATAACGTCCCAAACTACGTCACGGTCCATCGGGTCAAAGTCCATTTGACTGCCCGAATTAAAAGTCAACGTTTTACCCACGACTAGGGGCAAAACTGTCATTTTGCATCGTTCGTCCAATTTCGCCTAACTAATCGCCGATTAACCCCACTAATCATGATTAGTTACTAATCTAATCCCGGAATTCGGGACGGGTCGTTACAACCTTCCCTCCTTAAAGAATTTCGTCCTCGAAATTCCAACCGATCTAATCTCAACCGTTATTCCCTCCTTAATTAGTTTCATTCTCGAAATTCCAACTATCCTGATTCCACAATCACCTCGTGGAAAGTACAATCGACCTCGCAACACGTGTACACCCGTACACCAACTAATCGGAACAAAACTCGTCCGCACCCAAACATACCATTAGTATTTACGTCGTATCAACTACATTCGACCCGCCCAATGAAAGAAACCACACGTTTCGAATTGAAACCACTTTTCAAATCTACCATTTCGTTGACGCGACAACCCGACGGTTTGACAGGACCCATCCCAATCCCCCTGGGATTAACGCGGGATGACCCTGCTCCCGTCTGACACGGAGTGTCAGACAAGGGATATTTCCGACATTTGCCCTCTCGGGCTATCAGAGTACGCCAGGATCCGGAGGAGGTGACAGGACCCGTCCCAACTGGACGTCAAAAACCCGTGCCCGGTCCTGCTCCCCGTCTGACAAGTCCAACTAAAGGGTCTGAAACTACCCTTCAGTGCTTGCCAGACAAGGGATGTTTACGCAGATTTCTGATGCTTCCACTGCCTCACGATCAGTCCCGAACGTCGTACCACGGCCTGGAGGGTCACAAAATAGAAAAGGTGTAAGTGGAAAAAAATGACCGCTTATAAAAACATTTTCCAAAATTACATTCTTACCCTCCATTTTTCACAAACTTGCATGCATATCGTAAACATGAGTAATAGTATGAAATCATTCAAGTATGAACAGTGGACCGATAAAAATCAAAACATATTTTTCCCATGGTCCATAAAACTCATGTTCACCAAATCAGTTCATGTTATAAAACATCAAATCCCGGCTCTCAGGCCAAAACATGTGAAAACATAATCACCTGATCACAAAGACCAAGAACCCCGTACTCCATACCAGTACGTCATCACAAATAACATCAATCAGCACTAATCACAAGTGCACAATAAATATATCAATCCAATCAATCCGCACTACTCACAAGTGCATAAACTATCACAATCACATCTGCACTACTCACAAGTGCACAATCAAACCATCAACTGCACTACTCACAAGTGCACAATCAAACCATCAACTGCACTACTCACAAGTGCTGCACTACGCATAGGCCAATATCCAGTCACTCTCTCGGGAACAGACACCTCTGGGCTCAACCCCCTCGGGCTCAGTCACCTCTGGGCGAACACATCCCCAGGTTCAGACACCTCCGAGTGGTACATCCAGGCTCAGTTTCATCCGAGAACCTGACTATCATAGGATCAACTCCCGATCCTACAATCACATCTCCCAAGCTCTGGTCGTCTGGGGAATCCTCCCCAAGCTCCGACCGTCTGGGAATATCACAATCACAATGAAAACCATCTCGGGAATTACATCCCAAAACATTTCGATCAAATCTTGTCTTCATACAAAGTCAAGATCATTTCCGACTGGGTCTCAAAGCCCAAAATACCTTTTACACAATAACCGTTAAAATCACAGTTTAAATCAATAAAATAATCCGGAAATCATCATTGACTCACCAACAAAGTCAAAACATCATTTTAGAAATCATTTAGACTCCGGGCCTAGCCCAAAACATCATTTACACTTTCCTCGTAAAACGTACCCGAAAGACTGATTAAAATAATCATAAAATCACAAAAATCATTAATTTCATCAAATTCACAAGTGACTCCAAATCCGAGTCAAAATCACTATTCATTGGGTTCTCACACCCAACATATCATTTTCACGCAAATCCATGCGTTGCAACCTCCGTTGCCATTTTCACGTAAATCCACGAAATCGACCCTTGACTCATTCCCGAGTCACCACATCATTTTTCATTCCATGACTCAATAATCCGAGTTCAAACATTATTTTCAATCAATTTCAATCCCGGACTCATAAACCAAGTCAAACATCATTTTTACAAAATTTCGTAATTTCTCGAAAATCGCCCAAAAATAATAATATAATAATCATAAAACCGAGAAATTACCGGATTGAAACATAAATCATGCCCAAGCATATAAAATCATATAATAAGGCATTTAAATCATATATGCATGCATCACGGTTAGAAAACAAAGTCCACTCACACACACCGTCCAAAACGGTCTGTTTCCGAGCTGCACATTTTTCCGTAAATTCTGGAAATCACAACTCCTGTCCAAAATCATTATAGAGGGTTACTAACATCTCAAAATACATCATATAATTTTCCCCAAGTTTTCTGGAATTTAAATACGTATTTAACTCGTAAAACAAAACTTCGGATACGAGGAACATTATCGAAACAATATCCGATTTCCTCGAAACCAACGTTAAAATGTTCGTTACATTGAGAGGATCAAAAGTCATGTTGACCTCACCTTGAGACTAGGCCGGACGCGCCCTCACGCTCTGCCTGTGAGTGGCTGCGCGTGAAATCCACGCGCCTGCTACAGTACTGCCTTCCTCACCCGTTTATATGATAAACGGGGTCCTTTAACCCGCGACACGACCCGGTTCAATGTCTGTCAATTCTACACCGTTTTCATCAATTCAAACGTCCATTAGCATCGAATTAGTTTGAATTAAGGATCTGTGAACTTAATTACAATCGACCTTACCTCAATCTTCACGATCAAAGATGAACACTCGAAAAACATCCGGCCACTGTTCATCATTCGAACTCCTTCATTTTCAATCGATTTCCTTAAATTGATTCAACCAGAAGCTTCAATGGACTCAGGTAAACATTTTCCCCAACTCAATTGAATCAATTCCATGGCTCAAACTCCACGACTCAAACTCGAATTTTCTGCAACTACAGTGCTTCTGTTCTACCTCAAATGGACCTCAATTGCCTTCGTTCTTTCGATGAAACTGGTCGTGGCAATCCCAGAAGACTAAAAACTGAACCCAATTTCGATCAACAAGGCTCAATTCTTCCAATTCGATTTTCCCCCCAAATTTTCTAAAATCCGAATTCCCAGCCCTCACTCTCATTCAATCCCTCGTTTTTCTTCACTAATTCAGTCTCTGAATTCACTCAATTTTTCATTCTCACGTTCAGTTGCTAGGGAGAAGATCAAGGGTGGGAGAATTCTGAATTTGGTTGTACACGGGTTAAGAAAATAGGGAGGTTTAATGGAAATTAAGATTAATTAATTAATTAAAAATTAATAAAACATCATCATGAGGTCTCCCCTAAAAACATGGATCTATGTTTTAGGCCTGAATTTAGGGGATGAGTGACACTTGTCACTCATCCAAGTGTGTTCAGTCACCGGGTACTGTTCATATTAAAATATTATTTTAATTCCGGTTCGTTCGGTAAACCGAGCCCGATTCCGTGACCATAACTTCGTCGTCGAATCTCCGATTTCTGCATGCCGCCTGTCGTTGGATTCGTATCGACGAGACCTACGTAACGGTCCTTGGCCCTCCTCAATTGGACTTCCCGGCTAAAAAGTCAACATTTGGCCCCTAATATGACCAAATTACCAAAATACCCCTCAACTTCCGAACACCATAACTTTCACCTCAAATGTCGGAATCGAACGTGCCACCTGTCTATGAACTCGTGACGTCCCGAACTTACGTCACAATCATCGATCAAAGTCCATTTGACCACCCGAACTAAAAGTCAACATTTTTGCCCACGCTAGGGGGCAAAACGGTCATTTTGCACGTTTCGTCCGATTTCACTCAACTAATCCCCCGATTAGTCATTCTAAATCATAATTAATTAATATTCAATCCCGATATTTGGGACGGGTCATTACAGGAGGCATGTGATATCTCGGTCTCTGCTACAGTTCACATCCGATGTCAACCTGAAGGGCAGTCAAAACATTAAAAGCTGTGAGTGGACAAAACAAAAGTTTATAAAAACATTTCCATAAAGACATTTGTACCCTTCACTAAAAAGCATGCATGCATTCGAAAACCATTTAACCAAATGGACCACATGTGAGAACTAAGCCCAAATCAGAAATAAACCAAGGTCGAAAAGACCACAATGAAATTGACCAAACGGGCCACTGCCCAAATCCATAAGAAACCAATAAGGGACTCAGCCCAAAACCATAACCATACTCAAACCAAATACACGATTTACCACTGCTTAATCCCGTGCACACCTGTGCACACCACATATCACATAATCCATAATCCATAATCATATTATACATATAAGTCACACAACCAATCCTGTCACGGTATCCAAAGCTACGCGCGGTGCTACCCGGGTCTCAATCCGAGTCTTCTCAAAGTCAAGGTCAATGTCCGCAGACCACTGATCCTACCCGAGGTTATAGTAACCATAGCCTTCCTGAGAGTAAGGAACCCAACTAGGGGTGACTCCACTCAGTCGGTGCTCCGTGACTACTCCGGGGTCCACCCAGGCCAACGACCCTCCCCGGAGGAGATAATAGAAGTAAAGGAAGGTATATGCACATATACCATGCCATTCATATATATATATATATATATATATATAGAAAACATGTAACAACCCGTATCTTCAGGAAGGGTACAAATGTAATTTTGTAAAAGAATTGTATAAAAGGACGATTTTGCCCTTGTGAATAGTGTGTCAAAAGTTGACTTTTTGATTTACAAGTCGGATGAGTGTTGACCATTGACCGTGACGTAGTTTAGGACGGCACGAGTCCGTAGATAGGTGGCATGTTCGATTTGACAAGCGGAGAAAAAGTTATGACGTTCGAAGATTGAGGGCGTTATCGTAATATAGAGGAAAATGTTGACTTTTTAGTGGACTTTTGATTTTCACGTAGACCGACGACCGTTAGATAGGTCTCGACGTCCTGAGTACAACGACAGGCGGCATACTGTCATCGGACGTCAGACGGATTAGTTATGGGTCTGGAAAGTTAAAGGGCAAAATGGTAATTTCTAAACTTAGGGGCATTTTGGTCTTTTTCCTTTAGGACCAATCAGATAAGGGAACTTGGTTGAGTGGGATTGGATATTTAGGTTTTGGTCCATAGGAATTGGACACGTGGTAGTACCTAGATGGTTCTAGGATTGTTTAGTGTACACACGGGTTATAACTTGTTCTCATTTTAAACCGTGCATTTAGTCTTGGAAGAACAGAAACAGAGAGTGAGGCGGTGAAGAGTTTGATCGATTCAGGTTGTGTGTGTGAGAGCTTTGGTGAGTTGTGAGAGTGACAGAGAGAAGAAGGAGAACTGGTGAGTGGTTGGGGGAGTGAAATCGTGCTAGAAACACGGCGGTGGTGAGGTATGATTTTCAGAGAAAACAGAGAGAACTGTGGGAAAGAGGTGGTGGTTGTGCTGTGTTTTGGTTCAATCCGAGCTGAGAAGAGGGTAAGACGGCTGCAGGGGGCTCAGTGGACACCGTGGTACACGACGGTGCAGACGGCGGAGGACGAATCGAAGGTGAGACCTAACTCCCCTGTTTTTCCCATTTTCTTCATTTTGAAAGTCGTGGACTTTGGGTTAGAGTCGAGGACTTTGTGTGAGTGGTGTGAGGCTCAGGGAGGTCCTAGGAGTCATCTGGGTGGCGGGAGACCAAAACAGGGCTAATGGGCAGTTTTGTTTCGAGGTTGAAGACGACGGGTTTCAGGCCTTGATTTCTAGGTTTTAGGACGGGAATGGATTGATGGGAACTGGGACGAAGCTTGTGGGATTGAAATGGTGGAAAATCATGGAGGAATTGCAGAGAACCAGTCACGCCGGTTCAGTACAGTCGAACCGGCTAACTCGAGGAAGACGATGACACTGTAGCAGCGCGTGAGGCCCACGCGCAGCCACTTTGGGCGGCGCGTGAGGGCGCGTGGGGAGGATTCTGAGCAACCTTTCAAACATGGTTTTTAGTCTAAAAGTTATAAGGAATCCATTGGGACAAGTTTCGGGAAAATCGGACGTTGTTTCGGGATAGTTCGAGTATCCGGATGGTTTAGGGTTTAAATTTAAATTACGTTTAAATTCCCAAAAATTTGGGGGAAATTAGGGTTAGCGTATTTGACGTATTTATGACCCTATTTGGTGATTATTGACAGGACGAGAGACGCCTGAGACGGTCTAGGACCGCACGGAGCGCGATTGACACTTTTTTGACTCGTGAGTGGACTCTTTCTTTTCTTACGAGCATGCCTAACTGTTTTTATTTATGTTTTATGATTTTAAATATGTTTATATGCTTCTTAATGATGATTATATGTGGTTGCTATACTTGCACATTTTTCGAGACATTTTCGGGTTTTCACACGTTTATCGAGAAAAGCTGGATTTCTGATTCTGATGCTAAGCTTTTGGGTTTTCAATCTATAATTGTTTTATGATGGTTATAAGTGGATTATGAGATATGATTTTGGTAATCAAGGTTTTAGTTTTAAAATCGGATTTCGAGCAACGAGATTTGGTTTTAAAGTCGAAAAAGTGGAATTCCGGATTTGGGTTCGGAATGACGGTTCTGGATGCCGGAAGGGCATCAGACCAGTGATTTCGGATTTGGGTTTGGAGATGGATTTAGAATTGTTTTTGGATTGGATTTGCTGGATCTGGATATTGGGTTTAAAGACCTGGATTCTGATTGACGGGGGACGGGCCCGGATTGAGTTTAAAGACTCGGGAGTTTAAAGACTCGAATATTTACGATATTACCCCCGTAGGCCTATTGAGTTTAAAGACTCGGGAGTTTAAAGACTCGGATTTCATTTGAGGCCTGGTTTGAATTTAAAGACTCGGATAGACCCAGCAGGTTTGATCAGACTTGACATATGTGGAATTGGTTTTTATGATATGATCTTAGCATATTTATTATACTGTTTTATGTTGTGGTTTTCTGATACTTCGTTAGGCATGCATACTTTATTTTAAACGGAGGGAAAAATCTTATTGTTTTTCTTAATCCTTGTTGTTTCTAAATTGTGTTTGAAACTCTTATTTCTTTTAGTCCACTCACACTTTCTGGTTTTAATTTACCCTCCAGGTCCGTTGGTGATAGCGCTGGGGGTGAACGTTAAGACAGGGACCGAGGCATAGAGCTTTACGGACGTTCTTCCGTTGCAAGATTAGCCTAGTAGGACTTTTTGTGTCTGTTTTGTATAACGCTATGCTCTGTACTACAGTTGTATTATATGTACTCCCTTATCTGATAGTTATGCTTATGGTTATTTTGAGGTTCTTGTGGTACTTTAAGTGTGATTGTCAGACGGGGAGCAGGTTCATCTCGGGTATCGAGGTGATATTTGGGACGGGTCCTGACAAAACATCCTCCATGCACGGTTCCCATAAACCGTCATGTACCACCATAACATAACCAGGGTTCATCCCGGTTCCCATAAACCGCCATGTACCATAATAACATAACCAGGGTTCATCCCGGTCCCTATAATCCGTCATGAACCACGATACCATAACACGGGTTCATGCCAGTTCCCATAAACTGTCATGAACCGGGAAATCCATTAAAGGTTCCCTGACCTGAAATCAAAATCGTAAAGTAACATGTGTCTCGTGCCCCGAACATAGGACATCAGCTGGGCACCGTGCCCGATATCTGAGGTCATATGCCCGAGACAAAACCAAATGGGTCTCATACCCGAGTTTATCCTTTTAGAAATCCAAAACCATTTCATTAAAACCAATAAAGAAATACCGACACGTATAGGCACCGTATAAGGTCGAAACCTCGAAATATGTGCCTATACGTAACTACATACAAATGCACCCATGGCATCATCAAACATGTAATAAAACATATAATAAACATTTATACATGCACCAATTAGAAAAAAAAGGTCCACTCACAGACCGTCCGAGCTACCGCCTCGATTTGCGTGCAGTAGGCTCTCCTGAGCCAATCACCGTCACCGGGACTCCCAAACCGGTCTAAATTGTAATAGAATGTTACTAACTATTTAATTAACCTCCTACCAAAGCCCCGTAATTTTCCCGAACTTTTAACTATGTTTAAGCCGACCCTAAACCTTCCGATGCCCTGAAACATATCGAGACGGTGTTCGATTGACACGAAACCAGTCCCAAAAGGTTCGTTACATCGAATAGAAGATTTCATATGTTGAATACTTCCCCAAATTATGTCCCATGCGCCCTCACGTGCCCCTATAAGGGACAATGCACTATTCATCTTCTCCATCAGTCGAACCGGCCGGTTCACTGGTTGGCCGGTCCAGTTGGACCGGCGTGACCGGTTCACAGCTCCTCCCTTCTCATTTTGGTCCGATTCCCTTCCTAATAAATCCCCTAAAAATT